>JBAJFG010000060.1:0-564895 GCA_037903475.1 Ancylostoma caninum | reverse complement strand
AATTCTACAATGCTCCTGCCACTACGTCTTCTTTCAACATGAATGACACCTACTGAATTTTGCTGGGCAACATCCACCACCTGCTATGCCCTGCCATCCTTCTCCTTCCCTCTCCCATCATTAGTGAGCCAAAATATGCTGTCGTTCAAGTCGCTTGTTAGAGATAAATATCACGGGGTGTTCAGGCGAACAATGTGACACTTTTTACTTTTCAGGCCAAACCCCGATGGTCGTTCATCAACTCGAATGATTCTCCGTTCAGACAGCAATTTCCACGATAGCGCGTTTGGCACTCCACATGTGTGGTTCCGCCCGCTGTTTTTCCGCTATGCTCCCTCGTTCAAATCTTTAGTCGGGGATTTGCCGGCGTATAAAACGGGATTTGTTGCCAGTTGCACCTTGCGATCGCCTGAGAAAAAGCTAGGCACAGATGACGTTCTGGCAAAAGGCGGTAACCGTACATGGTCATTTACAAATAATTATTTCAGCCAGCCAAGCTCTTTTTTCCTAGGATTGGTAAATTGTCACCAATTTTTTTTTAAAGATGGTACACTCATTCTTCTCGTGAAACGACTAAAATATACTAACAAATCCGTTTTGCTGTCCTCGTTTTTGTCTTTACCAGCACGATCGCGACCAGAATTCACAGATATGTGAGCTGAAAATATGCATGGGAATTGCATCCGCTTACTGTACAATACTAGTCGCTATTACAGTGGAGGAATTGATAAATTCACCATTAGGATGTTGGTCAACGTCGTGGTCGTCTGTTACCTCGTTTGTTGTTGTTTTTGGCTTAGTCGGAGGCTCGTTTAACATCGTAGTTCTGATATCTAGAATCATGATTCTGAAAGGTACATTGAAACCGATCTCGAAGAAAAAAACTACAGTAGCTCAAAAAAAAACTATGCTGTACTTTTCTGGCATATTTTGCCTGTTTGGGTGGTGTGCAAGAAAACCAGTCACTGCCGGAAAAATCCAACTACACGCGTCGAGTTAACTACAAAAAATGTTTAAATTTTCATTCTTACCTTAACGGCAGCACTCACGGGAATTTTCATATCTGAGATTTTCTCGTTCTGGATGCTCAACAGTTGTCGCAACAATTCTATGGAAGCTGCACAAGTCTACGGAAGTTTTAGAAATCAGCATTCTCAAAATATAATAAGATAAAGTGGGTGCTAGTGATCACTTAGGATGAGTTGTAGTACGAAATGGATGGGTGTTTTTGTACACATTCACTCCCTTTCCTTATGACCAGCGTCCCAACGAGTCCCTAGAAAGTGGGATGCGGCGCCGTTGAGGTGTGCTAAAGCTTAACACCTACGAATCTTCAGGAGATTAAAACAGAGACTAAAATAGTAATCAATTGAGCTCGAATACGAATTTCCTCTCTATGAGTGGCAGTGTTCTACCAGACTGGCCGTCTGGTCATCTCCGGACTTCTTGCGCTCGCAGTGCTAGCCTTGCTCGAACATACTTCATTACACGTCAATAGGTAAAGCTACTTCCCGATGGAATGATACATCCCCCGTTTGTTGTCATCGCTCTTCTGACGTGGCCATGAACCACTCTCAACTCTGCGCGCGAATATTCTTCAGAGAAATCTAGTAGCTGTGAACTATTTGTTGTAACCGACACAGTATAAATAAAAACTCGGAATTATTCGAGCTGAAATTGTTGTTGAGATACGCCTGCTTGGATATCTAATAGTAACTAATCGGAGATGGTCGCTTGAGAAACAAATGATAGTGAAAAAAGGAGCGTGAAGAAAGGAGTAGGAGGCAAAATTACACTCACACCAAACAAATAGAAGACCTGGAAGCTCAAGCAATCCTGTAAAAGCGGTGTACTCGCGAACCCGTTTCCTGGCGGTTGACCCGTATCCTAGCGTTCCTCACATCTGGACCGCAGCAGATGAGTTCTTCATCGGCATGCCAGTATTGTGGGGTTTTCCCAACTAATGGGCTAGAGGAGCAATCCTCCATCAGTAGACCTGTATTTGAGCGTGTTTCCCAAATTACTGGGCGCAGCGCTCCTTTCTCCGTCAGTGAACCTACACCCTGGCGCTTTCCACATCACTCGGCCAGAGCAGACCCATCTTCCGTAGATGGCCTTGTATCCTGGCGCTCCTAGGCCATAGTCTCATCCGCGGACCCGTATCCTCGCGTACCCCACACTTCTAAGCCACATCAGACCCATTTAACATGGGCACGCATGCCCTGGTGTTTTCCACAATAATGAGCTGTAGCAGATCCATCCCGCCTTGGTGGACCCGAATGCTGGCCTTCTTACGGCCATAGCGAACCCGGTCTCCATTCGTGAACTCGTAACCTGGCCTCCTCCACCCCGTACCCTGGTGTTGCTCACAGCTGTGCTCCAGAGAACTCGGCATAACCGTATCTTGGCACTATTGGCCCTTGGCACACCTGTTGCCCATCGGTGTATGCGTACCTTCGTTATTCTCGAAGGCAATGGAACGAAGTTAAGAGTTATCCAGAAAGTTTGATTAATTACATTCTTGGCTACAGGAAATTTCACAGTGACCTATGATGGCGCATTTTTTTCTATGCAAGTGAGTTTACAAACTGGAATTGATTTCGTGGCCGGAGAAACTTGTCCTGCTCCGCATGTTGAGCTGCCTGAAAATATTGCTTACACTGTCTCACCCAATGGCTGCGAGACCGCGAAACCACGAAATCACTGTCTAAAGCTACATTTATGGTGCATCGCAGTCTGATCCAGTCGGACAACAAAAGATACTTACTGATCCTCGTTATCCGAAGACCGATACGTGTCATTCATTATCCCACCGGATTGGACTCGGATGACCTATAAATATAGCTCAAAGGCAGTGTGTCAGCTCAGGGATCGCATTCGAGATTCTTATTCAGTCGAACATATGGGAGCGGCTGAGCCCAAAGATATACTTTAGGTTTCCTAGGAAAGTCGAAGACCCCAAAAGTTTCGGATTCATAAGGCCGAGAATTTCGAAATTTTCGGTCAGTGGACGAGAGGCTTCATTCTTCTTCAAAGGCTTGCTGAAGGTGCGGCATGATTTTCCAACATACATACTTGTACTATGGATAATTCCTATTGCTGAGGAATTCATTTTAATATGCACCCTTAACTTCTCAGCTTCGATTGTTCTAATTTCCTTGCAGGAAAACCCATCCACCCAAGTAGCAAATTTTGCCTTTTTTAAGTTTTTGACCGCTTTTCGAGATTTTAAGAATATTACTGGAGTCAGCGCGTCGAACTGGATCGGATTCTTTGGATATCTCGATACTAACATGAGGTGATACACTGCTTCTAAACTTTCATCATTGGACATAGTATCCATCATTCCGCCATTGAAGATATGAACCATTCACTGTGCAGGGATTTCAAAATTGCGGATCCCGCGAGCATCTACCCTCATCTGGTTGCACGAGATACGTTCCTCAGCCACAATCAGAACCTGCCGCGCACCGAGAGTCCTCTCGCTCTCTGCGTCTCCGATAAAGAACGGGTCCCTGTACTGCCTCCACCCACCACTCACCTGTCTACGCTCTAGACCTTCACGGCTGCCGCAACGCAGGTGGGGAACGTATCTCATGCAATCCCCTCATCTCAGTCTATAAGCCGGTTTTTTATCTGACGCCTTGCATCTCTCTCTTCAACACTGTCTGTGCACTGCAGTGCTATCCAAAAGATGCGAAGGATTTCGCAAGACTCTCGTGTTCTGACTCCTGAAAAGTTCGGGCCTTTATCAGTCTTTATATCGAAGGGTACAACTTGTTTTCGTACCCACCTCCTTCAGCGGTGGCAACTGTTTATTCTTTGCAGACGGGCTGAAATGGTGGCAATGAAAACTGCCTTTTCCGTGGAATTTGACAAAACTAATCACGACGTTCGTTTTCACCGGACATAGTATTAAACCTAGGACTAGTGCAAAATCTGTGAGAGCGAATTCCCGTGAGTGCTGCCTTTGAATAGCAGGTGTTTTGACCTGCCTTCTGCCATCTTCACTTCCACAAATGACCGATAGTTTTTGTCATCGCTGTAAAAATGGATGGTCTCCCTGGTAATTTTTTGGTGAAGTTCAACAACAAGCCCACTAGAAACAGCCTTAAGACAGGTTGGCCAGTTGTTCTGACACGCTATGATGTTGGAAATGATGTAGGGATGCAGATAACAGCAATGAGGCCGCCTTTCCGACAAGGCAAGTGGATATGTGTATCGTCTCCTATATATAGAAGCATTCCATGACAGATTCTCTTATAAAAATGTAGCTAAACCGTGGATTAAGTTTTCTTCCCTTGTTGCGCTTATTCTTTTACCAGTCTAACCGCCTGACTGATGCTGGACTTCCAGACTTCTGCTGATGCTCGCTTCACTCGCATAATTCCTTCTGAATAGAAGCACGAAATTATCTGAAAGGGTTTAGTGAAACTATGGGTTTGGTGAAACTAGCTTAATCAGAACTCGTATTCTATCTGAATTTGTATCCATACCGCTGTAAATAAGACGCAATAAATCAGTCAATCAATAAGCAATCATGAGAACCTATAACCTCACATCTTGCGCTAAAGCTTTCCTAATGATACATCACCCCGTCAGCTATGGCTTTCTTCGAAATCGGCGATGGAATGCTCATGAGCTGGCTGTAGTGGGTATGGGTAATCGTATGCAATCAATTCAGCCCGAATGACCTCTTGAAATCCTTCATGTTTACCCGGCTATTGGGAAACTTGAAGTAATTACCCAGCTGTCGGGAAACTTGAAGTAATGAGGGCGTACTGGGGATATGAACAGAATGGAGGGGGTAGCTTTTAGGCATAAATGGAATGATCTGATAAGACGAACGGAAATATGTGGTGTACGCCGTACTACTAGATCCTGCAAGGAGCGTGGGATGGAAGTAATGCTTGTGTCTCCCTCCCTCCTCAGCCACAGAAGTGAATCCGACTCGAGCCGTATTCTAACTTTGTGGCTCCGCCGCACCCCATCAGACAGCGTTGGACATGTTTCCTTGGTTTTGCCACATCTGATCGTCAGCACACCCTTATTACAGCGCCGTAATTCTGTCCTGGCGTCCCACACTTCTGGATGCTGACGCACCCTTATTTCGTCGTTGGACCCGTCCGCAAGCAATTTCACATTTGTGAATGACGGCGCATTTGGACCACAAAAAAAACTGTATCTACTATCATTGTTAGATATTACCACCATTGCAATGCGATACCGCGCTCACTTGACGGAGAACTAATCTTGTTGTGTTTCATCGGCAACTGGCGGGCCAGGCGCACTCCTGCAGCAATAGCGCGCCCGACTCCACGACTTCTGGATACCGGCGCACCCTTATCACAGCGGTGGACCCGGGTCCAGGCCTTCACCCACTTCTGGGCGCCGGCGCACTGGACCCGTCTCCCTCACTTTCGACCGCCGGCGCACTATTTTCAGAGCGAGGGACCCGGCTCCTCGCCTTCCTCCACTTCTGGGCGCCCACAGACCCTTGTCATAGCGGTGAATCCGTCTCCCTCACTTGTGGGCGCCGGCGCACCCGTTGAACTGTTGGACCTACACAATAGGTCCAACAGTTCAACGGGTGTCATCATCCAACCTTCCGCTCGACCTCCTCTCTACTCCACTCCACCATACCACACCCGATCGTATCCTTTTATATGATATAATAATCACCACAAAATCACGATCACTTACCAATCGTAGAATTTCGTAACGGTCCGACATACATACATACTTACGTACTGACACACATGTAAGCAGACTATTGCCCGTTATTATAAGTCATGGTTGGTCTTAGGCCAATGATACACTTCACACCGACACCGTCGCGATGAAGAAAATGAATGGGAACGATCCTCTTGACAAAGCACCGTAAGGGCGGCACTGACGGAAAAATGGATACAGTCTCCAATGATGAAGGCGAGAGGTTTAGACAGCGCTTTCAGGGTTTCGTGGCGGGAGCCTACTCTACCGGTCTCGAGCCCTCCGGGCGAGAGAATGTTTACAACGACCTGACATTGCGTAACAGCAGTGTACGGAGCAGAGTAGCCCCTCTGTTGGCGCTTTAGCGTTGTCAGACAGAATTATGGTGCACTGGAAATGATTCTCCTCGAATGGATCACGAGAGTCCGCGCAACGATGGCCGCACTCGGTCCTTGGCTTGAGAGTGTGCGTTTGGCGCACTTATTGCCGAAGTCCCGCATAGATTAGGGAATCCTAGGATCAGTGATTGTTTCTAAGAAGGACAGTAAAATCCAATAAACAAGAAGAATGAATGAAGAACCAGTCATCCTAAGCTATTGTGACATTTCCTGAAAGCACATGCAATTGACCAAACTGAATGTTTCCTAACTTTCTCCGTTTATTCTCGAGATTTACAAGTAGTGCGGGTGCATTGATGACGGGCAAATGTGCCGGGGTTCCATAGTTCAGGAAAAAAAACACCAGAACACCAGGATAGGAAACCACTGATCGAGAAAGGGTCCGCCGTGGCCCAGTAGTGGAGAAAACGTCAGCGTACGGGTCCTCAGATGGAAAATGGGTCTGCCTGCGGCCAGTAGTGGGGGAAACGCCAGGATATGGGTCCACGGATGGAGAATGGGTCTGCCGTGGCCAATAGGAAAACGCAGGGATATGGGTCCACGGATGGAGAATAGATACGCCGTAGCATAGCAGTGGGGAAAACGCATAAAAGTCCACGGATGGAGAATGGGTCTGCCGTGGCCAATAGGAAAATGCCAGGATAAGGGCCTATGGATGGAGGATGGGTCTGTAGTGGACCAGTAGTGGGGGAAACGCCAGGATTAGAGCCCACGAATAGAGGATGGGTCTGCCGTGGCCCAGTAGTGGGGAAAACGTCAGTTTACGGGTCCTAAGATGGAAAGTGGGTCTGCCTGCGGCCAGTAGTCGGGATAACGCCACGATAAGGGTCCACTGATGAGGAGTGGGTCTGCCGTGGCCAATAGTGAGGAAACGCCAGGATAAGGGCCCACGGATGGATGGATATCTGTCTGCCGTGGACCAGTAGTGAGGAAAACGCAATTATACGGGTCCATGATGAAGAATGAACCCGTCGTGGCTAATAGTAAGAAATACTCCAGGATGAGGGCCCGCACATGGAGGATGGGTCTGCCGCGGCCCTGTAGTGGGAAAAACGCCAGTATACGGGTCCTCAGATGGAGAGTGGGTCTGCATGCGGCCAGTAGTCGGGAAAACGCCAGGATATGGATCCACGGATGGAGAATAGTTACGCCGTGGCCCAGTTATGGGGAAAACGCATAGGGATCCACGGATTGAGAACGGGTTTGTCATGGCCCAATTGTGGGGAAAACGTCAGGATAGGGGTCTATGGCTGGAGAATGGGTCTGCCGTGGCCAATAGTAAGAAAAACGCCAGGATAAGGGCCCACGGATGGAGGATGGGTCTGCCGTGGCCCAGTAGTGGGTAAAACGCATAAGGGTCCACCGATTGCGAACGGGTCTGATTTGGCCCAACCGTAGGGAAAACGTCAGGATGTGGGTCCATCAATGGAGAATGGGTCCGAAGGGGCCCAATATTGGGGAAAGCGCTGGGATACCCTGCCCTTGACCAATAGTGGGAGGAACTCCAGGATACAGATCCATGAATGGAGAATGGGTCTTCCCTGGCTCAAAAGTGAGGAAAGCGCCTGGATACGGGTGCACAGATACGTCCACCAGTGGCGGACGCGGGCGGGGCGGAGAGGGGGGCGCACCCCCCCCCCTCCCGAGGATGGGTCGCCAAATTTTCGAAATTACTTTACAATACAAATGAAAATCTTGTATTAGTTATTATTTATTTATTGTTTATTTGTTGTGTCCCCGCCTGTCTCCGGGAACACAAACTGTTTTTATCCGGAGTCTCTCACTTGCGACTCCCTCTTCACCAGCCCTCTCTTACTTGCGAGGGACCTCAACTCTCTGCTACTACTTCTGTAGCAACACCTCTCCAGAATACAGGTTTACTAGTAGACGGAATACGACAAAGCCGGGGGCGGCTGCAGCTTCCGGCTGACTCCAATCGAGATCTGCTAAGGCTAAATCCTAGGGCCTTATATACTCCTCTGTTTCCCGCCATCGCACTTCCTTCTCCACGCCACCTAGGGAGATCATCGGTCTCCTGCCTGCCGATAACAGAGTGCTTTCTGGCAACAAGCCATCAGCCACAACACCTCCCCCAGTAGGATAGTTATCAGAGAACTATACTACGACATAGTTAGCGAAAACCTAAGATAACAAACGAACACAAAACAACGAAAATCTTATACAATAGCACTACGCAGGAGAAGGATCAAATCTCTGGACAGGTCTTCTGGTTCTGGACGATCTTCTTAGCGGTGGTGGTATTTGTCCTTGAGTCGATGGTGTGGTGGACGTTGGATTGGGTGCAACTGGTAGACGCGCATTCGGTAAGGCACGGTCCGGATTCGGCTCGACGGTCTCTTCACGCCTTGTGCAAGCATCTTCTGCTGCTAACACCTCCAGCAGGACCTTCAGACTCTCGTTCTTTTCTGCGTGACCTTCCTGCTTGTCACGCCAGCGAAGATGGTTCGCGTGGTTGCGAACAATCCTTCCGTGTATCTCAACTTCGTAATTCACTTCGTAATTCCGGCTCACCACCGTTCCTTTCACCCAGTGGAACTGTGGCGCTTTCCACTTCCTTGCAAAAACCTTATCACCGACTTCAAACTTTCTTTTCTTAACTCCGTGCTTTCTGTCAAACTGGTGCTCCATGCGCTTTCGCCTTTCCTTCGCGAGAGGATCTTCAGCGGATTCCGGTTGCGGAACCAACAGACTCATTCTCGTTCGCAGCTTTCTCCCCAAGAACACTTCTGCTGGGGTCTTCTCGTTCATACTCGAATTAGGCGTCATCCTGTACGCCTGCAAAACCACATTCAAGGTTTCTTCCGATGGCCTCTACTCCCCCTTAAGTTTTCTGATACCTCGCTTCAACGTATCAACAAAACGTTCTGCCTGTCCATTCGACTGGGGGTGATACGGGAGCCGTTTTGATGTGGACGATTCCTCCTTCGTCACACATCGCCTTGAACTGCTCTGACGTGAACTGTGTGCCATTATCACTCACGATAGTTTGCGGTAACCCGTACCTCGCAAACAAACACTTTAGTGCTTTCACCGTCTTTGTTGCCGAAATGTTGCTCATCTCAATCATTTCGGGCCACTTGCTGAACGCATCTACTACGACCAAGTAGTAGATTCCTTGTAATGGTCCAGCAAAATCCACATGAACTCGTTGCCACACACGAGTTGTAGACGGCCACGTCTTCAGCGGCACTTTCGTCGGATTCTTTGCCGCTTCTTGGCAATTTGTGCATCTGCGCACCATGTCCTCACAATCACTATCGATGTTTGGCCAGTATACATAACTTCTTGCCAACTTCTTCATCCTCACTATCCCAGGATGACCAATGTGCAGTTCCTTCAGAACCTTGGATCGTAGCTCTAGAGGGATGACCACTCTCTCTCCAGACATCAGACAACCTCCAACGACCGATAAGGTCTCACGACGGTTCTGGAAATGAGCCAACTTCTGGTTTGTCTTCGGCCATTTCCCATTCTTCACACACGAAATCACTTTCCTCAGCACAGGATCACTCTTCGTGTATGACTCGACATCTGTTACTGTCACTGGCAGTCTTCTTATGCACGCTTTCAGCAATGTGCATACGTCGTTCTCAACTGCTGCAATCACAATGTCTTCATTCTCCACTTGATGCTTTCGCATCAACCTTGACAAGCCATCTGCTTGCCCGAACTTTGTGGTATTGACATACTCTATGTCAAAGTCGTATCCTAGTAGAGTCGTAGCCCATCTTATTAGTCGGTTTGCGGAGTACACCGGAACTCCCTTCTTGTCACCGAAGATGGCTAACAGCGGTTTATGGTCCGTCAAGAGTAGGAACTTCCTTCCAAACACATACTTGTGGAATTTCTTCACCGCGAAGACAATTCCCAGCGCTTCCTTCTCGATCTGCGAGTAGTTCTTTTCAGCCGCTGTGAGAGAACGTGAAGCATGTGCTATAGGTTTCTCCGAACCATCCGCATATCTGTGTGATATCACACATCCAATTCCATAGTCGCAGGCATCAGCTGCCACAACGATCTTCTGCCTTGGATCATAGCGGGCTAGATTGAGCTCACTCGACAACGCTTTCTTCAGCTTCTCAAATGCAGTTTGCTGTTTGGAGGTCCACTCCCACTTCACATCTTTCTTCAGCAACTCATCTAGAGGTCCACGAAGGTCTTTTTGGTTGGCATAAACGCCGCATAGTACGTTATCATGTCCAGAAATGCTCGAAGTTGACCGACATTCTTCGGCTCAACCATACTCTTGATAGCATCAATCTTCTCTGGATTTGGCCTTCTGCCATTCCTGTCCACGATGAAGCCCAGATACCGAATCTCTGGCTTCGCAAAGGAGCACTTCTCTATACGGACCTTGAATCCGTACTCAGCTATTCTCTCAAACAACGCGAGCAAATTCTCCATATGCTCTTGCTCTGTCCTTCCACATAATAGTATGTCATCGAGGTAGGTCGCCACACCTCGCAATCCAGCTACCATCTTATTCATCACCTGCTGGAATATTCCGGGAGCCGTCTTTATCCCGAAAGGTAGTCGGTTGTACTGGAACAACCCTCTATGCGTATTTATCACGACCATTTTCTTGGACTCTTCCGACAACTCGATTTGTAGGTAAGCATCTGACAGATCTATCTGCGAAAACACCGCTCCTCCGTTGAGCGTCGCAAAAATATCCTCTGGCACCGGCAAAGGATAATCAAAGGACTCAAGAGCTTTGTTCAGTCCAGTTGAGAAATCAGCACACATTCTCAACTTCCCGTTGGACTTTCTCACACAAACAATAGGAGCTGCCCATTCACTGTGAGTCACTGGAGTGATCACGTTCATCTCCAAAAGCCTGTCGAGTTCCTTTTCGACAGCTTCAACAGCAGCGTGGGGTACAGGCCTACAAGCCTTGAACACAGGACGCACATCACCCACTAGCTGCAGGTCAGCCTTCTCTTTTGTACACAGTCCCAATCCTTCTTCAAAGACTTCAGGGTACGTCTTCTTTAGTTTCATGGCAACGTCATCATTTTGGTCCGCTTTCACCTCAGCGACCATCATTTTCATGTAGTAGGACATGTCCTCATTTTTCTGGATCCATTCCAGCCCTAGAAGCGAGTTGTGAGGCGTTACGTATGCATAGCCCTCACCTTTAGATCCCTTGATCTCAAACTCGCACCACAACTTGCCATGAATCTTCATAGAACTTCCGCTGGCGTTCTTCACAACGACATTTGTCTTCTCAAGCTTCGGAGCACCCATGCTCTTCCAGACATCCTCATTCAGCAACGTTATATCGGATCCAGTGTCAAGCAAGAAGCTCACTGGACGTTGGTTCACCTTTGCTTCCACGTACATTCGTGTGGAGTTTATTTCTGCCGTCGCATTTGCGATCCTCACTCCACGGACGTGCTTTCCAGAAGACCGTATTGTCTTCTTGTTTCCTCTGTTCCTACTGTTGTCGCTGTTTTGGCGGCTTCTCCGCCCTTCACTTCCGTTTCCAGCAGCTTTACGTCGGTTTGCAACCTCAGAGAACCTCTCCTTGTGTCCTGTCTTCTTACACTGCTTGCAAAACCAAGGCTTGGATTTGCACTGTTGCGCGAAATGATCGCCGCAACAGTTCCAGCACTCTCGCTTTCGACGGTCTTCTTTCACTGCTGCCTCCACGGTCTTCACGTTGCCAGCAATAGTCTCACTGTCCTTCTTGAGACTCAGGAAGTTCTCACATTCTCTATAGAGTTCCTGCAAGGACACTTTCCGTCCTGCCTTGTACTCTCTGTCCAGCACTGCGATAAGTCGCTGCCTGATCTCGGCTTCCCTTTGCGACTTCAATCCAAAAATCCACAGCAGGCACTTTATGCCATCACAATCCAGCTCGTGGATTCTTGCTCTCTCACAAAATTCGTTGACTCTACCAGTGTACGTTAGGTAGTCTTCGGAGTCACACTTCTCCAACTTCAGACACTGATAACGAGTGGTGAACTCCGACGCCCTTACATCGAACAGCTGTTTGAGAGTTTCCACTGTCTCTTCAAACCCTATCGATGTCACCTCCTTCGGCAATACATGCCTCTGGTACTTCTCGAAGCTGTTGCTGTCCAACTTCTCACAAAGCAACCTCACACGAGCACTCTCCGAGAGCTGCTCTGCATCCTCTAGGAAGACCTCCTTGTACCTTGTGTACCACTTGGTAAACGCCATGTCTGTATCAGGATCGAAATTAAACTTTTCAATCCGATTACTCAGTGCTGACATCAAGTTTGGGACCGATGCCACCTCCCTGTGGCATTGTTCTGCCCTGATCCCGCGAGATGTTTGAAAAACATCTCCATCATCTCTTTTCTTTCCTCTCTCATCATCTCCCTAAACATTGTCATCATAGTCTGCGGGTCCATCTTTCGTCGCCCTTTGATCACCTGTTCTGATCAGTGCTCACTCTGCCCACGGCCAATAATCTATTGTTTCCAATAGATCAACTGCCTATCCACGCTTATGGATAGTTCTCCTCGATAGCCCCTGATCTACCTCGCCTAGTGTGCCACAGCACAAGTTCCACCGTATAGATCACCTGATCTATACCCTAACCTGATCGCCACTGTTGTGTCCCCGCCTGTCTCCGGGAACACAAACTGTTTTATCCAGAGTCTCTCACTTGCGACTCCCTCTTCACCAGCCCTCTCTTACTTGCGAGGGACCTCAACTCTCTGCTACTACTTCTGTAGCAACACCTCTCCAGAATACAGGTTTATTAGTAGACGGAATACGACAAAGGCGGGGGCGGCTGCAGCTTCCGGCTGACTCCAATCGAGATCTGCTAAGGCTAAATCCTAGGGCCTTATATACTCCTCTGTTTCCCGCCATCGCACTTCCTTGCGATCTATCCAGACGGGAGATCTCCACGCCACCTAGGGAGATCATCGGTCTCCTGCCTGCCGATAACAGAGTGCCTTCTGGCAACAAGCCATCAGCCACAACATTATTATTATAATTAATATTTTTATCAATTTTATTTTCCATCTGGGTCCCCAAAGCGGCTGAGACCCCATTTTTTTGCGCACGCCCCCCTCCTGCCCACTTTCTGCGTCCGCCGCTGGGGTCCACGGATGGAGAATGGATCCGCCGTGGCCCAGTAGTGAGGAAAACACCAAGGTGCACGTCTACCGGTGTAGTAGGGGCACGCTACGCGCTCACTTGTATCTCGGTCGACCACCTCTTCTTTCTCCCTGTATACTGAAGCAGAAGCTCACCAGTTGGACTATCTCAACAACGTGGAGCTTGAATCATTCTAGGTGATTATTCACACGACATTGGTTACAGTGTTGTTCACAAGTACTGAAGTCATGTGAAAGATACTCCTGCGCAGAGTTGAAAGTGGCCGCTCATAACGGGTCCACAGGCATGTAAGAAATGTGACAAAAAAGTAGGTAGTATCATTGTATCGGAAATTAGCTTCACATGTAGATGCGTGATTAAGAACTCACAAGCAAGGCTAGGATTACGAGAAGACCCCAAGCCCGACGTTGAAGAGGCGGCCAGACCCGTAGAATATACGTAACTTACATATAAGAAGGTTTTTGAATTTGAGCTCAGTTAATTATTAACTTTGCTTATTTGCTAATTTTCGAGGCATTTTGCACGTGTGAAGCTTCTGCACATACCTCAAGTAGCTGCCCCACCCCACTTTCTAGTGCCCCGAAGGGGCGCTAGTGAGAACAAAACGTTATAACTTCTTATATTTTACTATACTGCTTGCGTGGGATACCGGCGTGCTGGCATAGTAGCAGTTGTGCGAAACGTTTTGGTGGTAGCGACAGCGTCGCTGTGTAGTATGCCACAGGTCTCATTCCTTGACTTACATTGCAGTCGGCCGATGACTGGAGAGAAAACCCCCACCACATTACCTTGAGCAAATGGTGGTGGAATGTATCCACTGCGATGGTGGGAAAGATGTCGCCTGAGTGCAGAGCGAGCGAAGCAAGCACCAAAAAAAGCCTGAGCGGACGCTTGGCTATTAATTAAGCTTGTGTATTTGAAGCTAGCTGTGGAAGTTATGAAAGTTGAGCTGACCAACAACAATGTAAGTTCAAACGTTATTTACAAAAGATGGGTCGTATTATATTACGGAAACGAACACACAAGTTACAGGTACTGCTTAGATCTACACTGTTCAAGATCGTTCCCTAGTTTATCACCTAGAACACCCAACAGGAACATAATCCTCATTGTCTTCTATTCTTGAGAGATAAACTTTCACTTCAAGTATTATATTTTCTCCCATGCTACCTTTGTCCTCCATTTATTACCTTTCATTTCCATCTTGGTCGTCTCCCCTTGCTTTTTCGTTCGAAGAGTCGCAGTAGTTGTAGTGGTCGAAGTTTTCGTGGTTTTTGTTTGCTTCGTTGTCCTTGGTTGAACTTTTTGATTTCCTTTGTCTAAAACTGTTCAACTCACTGTAGTGAAGGAAATGTTTTTCTAGTACACTCGCCTTTTTCCGCCTTGGTTGTTTTCTTTTTCTTATCCGATAAATCATTTTTTGTCTTATCAGTCGTCTTAGGCGCATCTGAACATGGTTTCGAAAGACTCCATTATCAACGGCTCTCACAGTTCTATTAGGTATGTGAAAAAGTTTCCGCCCTCTAGCGATGAGTGGTTATATCGTTAGCTATCCTCGCAAATACTCTGTATATCCTATTTCATTTTGTTGCTTTGACATCTGTCAATAATATTTAGTACATATTTGTTTCAATTTATATCAACATCATTGTGTTTTATGGCGATAATCATGCCGATATTTGAGCCAAGTAAGCGTCATTTGCGCGAAGCACTTCTTTTTTGCTTCAATTTGAAGAAAACTGCTGCCGAGTCTTGCCGAATGCTCATGGAAGCTTATGGGGACCATGCTCCATCAGAAACAACATGCAAAGAATGGTTCCAACGCTTTAGTAGTTTTAGTAGTGGTGATTTCGATGTTAGAGACAAGCAACGCAGTGGAAGGCCAAAAGTTTTTGAAGACAAAGAACTTCAATCATTAATTGATGAAGATCCACAGACGCCAAACACAAGAAGAGATTGCCAACTGTCTAAATGTTGATAGATCCAACATTTCCAAGCGTCTCGAAGCCATGGGAAAGGTTTATAAGGAAGGCAGATGGGTACCATACGACTTGACAGAACGCGACATGGAAAGAAGAAAAACCATCTGTGAAATGTTGCTTGACAAACAAAAAAGGAAGGGATTTCTGCATTGTATCGTTACTAGAGACGAAAAGTGGATCTATTTCGATAATCCCAGCGCCGGAAAGCCATTTGCGACCGTGGCGAACCATCACATTCGACGCCAAAGCGCAATATCTATGGGAAGAAGGCAATGCTGTGTATCTGGTGGGACCAAAAGGGAGTCATCTGTCATGAGCTGCTTAAACCAGGCCAGACGATCACGGGCGATCTCTATAAAGAGCAAATGATTCGTTTGAGCAAAGCATTGAAGCCGAAAGCGTAAAACAGAAAGAGGGAGATAGGGCAATTCATCGACAAAAATTCTTCTTCTGTTATTTTATGCGAATCTCATCAACGAATCCTCTCAATGAAGTACAGAATTGAAACGCCAGTACTATAATTCAATACAGTGAGACGTGTAATGTGGAGCACAGGCACAGATAGTGGACTTCGAAGTCCACTATCTGTGCCTGTGCTCCACATTACACGTCTCACTGTATTGAATTATAGTACTGGCGTTTCAATTCTGTTCTTCGTTTTCATTCCACTTTTTCATTGTTTATTCGTGGAACGAGCGCAGGAATAGAAGCAGTAGAAGCCTTCTTCCATCGCATGGATCTCAGGAAAAAATCTTGAAAGATTGGAAAATGAATAGTGTGTTACCGAGATCACCGCTACTATTTCTAGATAGTATTTACAGTAAACAGTAAAGATTGATGAAACTACCTTATGAAATGCCCCCCCCCCTCCTCTTTTCCGAAGCAAAGATATGAGTATGTAACAACATTAGAGCCCGAACCATTTTAACACAAATTTTGGAGTGCTTTCCAAGTTTCATTGACTAACTCCTTCTACGTCCATTATAGGAAACTAACTGCCGTACCCGACTTCGCTCGGGTGTTTTACTACCTTGGCTACATCACATTGCTCAGGCCAATTACTGTCACCGATAAATACATTCAAACATTAAAATCTCCATAATTTTGGTGGTCAGCATGTTAGCGAAGCCCAAGTGACCATTCCTCAAAGACTAGTGGGCGAAAAGTTAGCAAAGCTATTTAGGCGATATTAAATCGATGCATTCGTACAAAATGGTTGTAAAATTCATATCCAGCGTATCGAGGAACCCCAGGAGAGATGTCTTCACCTTTCCATTGGGCAGAAGAGCCAAAAATCAATAAAATCAAAATTTCGTGCAAAATGGTTGTCATACACGTATTCAGAGTATTGAGAAACTCCAGTAGACATGTTCTTGTCCATCCCCGAGAGAAAATGGAAAAAATCGATAAAATCAATAAATCGATATTTCGTGCGAAATACTTGTCATATTCGTATTAGGCGCATTGAGGAACCCCAGAAGACATGTCCCCACCAACCCCTAGACAAGAATGGCGAAAAATCAATAAAATCGATATAATCGATAAGCCAGTCGATAATCCCAGACGCAAAGTAGCCTGTAACCTCCGACGGCCCGCGAAGGGCGTGCATGCAAAATTTGATCCGGATCGGTTCACCCTCCGCGATTTCTATTCATTACATACACGCACACACATACGTAAAAACGTTCACTTTCATATATACAGATTGAATCCTCTACCAAAAATCTAGAGAAGATCCGAGACAGGTACAGCCTTATCAATGTGCGCGCATAATGCGATGAAAGTTTTAATCGAAAATATGTCCACTGCTGTTAATGCACAATAACTATACATTTTTGAACATCTTCTACCTCATGTCTTGTTAATCAATTATGCTCATCCAATGACTCTCAGAGCACGCTGTATTTTTTGTGATCGTAGACGCAAGTTTCTGGTGGTAATGTCACCAGGTGAAGCCATGTATGCCGCCTAGTTCTCCATGGTTAAATGCAGCTCACCAGCTGTTCATGTGGAACGGTTGGGGGAAATGGTTGGAAGCCCATTAGTAGTAACCCAGTGAATTTCTCCTCGGGAAATTCGCGGATTTCAATCGGATAGAATACTGCTTTTGAATTTCAGGAAACCTCCTTGTAGTTATCGGCTATTCCGGAACTTCCATGCATACCAGCCTCGTAGGATGGGACGGATAGCGGCATTAAATGAAGGCTCTGATTGTCCGGTGGAAACGATCTACAAGGACGGATGAACCGTCTAGTACCTCTCCGATGAGGAAACGAGAACAATGGACTGGATCGACATAGATACGCCACAACAAGACAATTAGAGCTTCTGCACGCCATCAAGATCCTTATAGGCTTAGGAAAAGATCGAGAATGCACCACAGAGAACATGATGTCATCAACAGTGGTGAGTGCAAGAAGAAGGAAAAAACACATCTTCACAAACGTCCTTCTTGCTAGCTTCCTTCATGCTCGTTACTAAGTTAGCTGCAACACTTTTCAGCTGCAGCTAAACCCTTGAGTGACTTTTTCACGATAGGCGTAACTTCGAGCGCTGACCACGGCTATCAACATCATTTTTCGCAGCACTACCATTCTAAGGTCGGAACAACTATTTCCCTTGGTTTTCTACGGTACTTGCAACTGATTCCATTGTAAACTTAGAAGAATGGGATTACGTCATAAAATGGACACCACATTCCTGTTCAGCACCTCAAGTAACCCTATGAGGGAAAAACTCAGCAAAAAAATTCTTGATAGTTTGGGCTCACGTAAGCACTAGAGTTTTACATCCAAAAATATTTTAAGAATATTCGAATATTCGAATTTTCGAATTTCTGCGAACCATCGAATTTCCGAATATTCGAACTTTCGAATTTTTTGGGCCCACCGAATCTTCGAACATTCAAATTTTCGAATTTCTAGAGATCCCAAATTTTCGAATATTCGAACTTTCGATTTTTTGCGAACCACCGAGTTTTCGAATATTCGAACTTTCGAATATTTGAAAGTTCGAATATTTATTTGAATATCATTCCATTTGGTAAAAATATTTTCCACCCATGTATGTAGGCGAACAACGCGATATGTATGCTGTTTGTCTTAATCACAGTGGGCATCAAAGTTTTCGGGTAGTGAGTTTCAGTTTGTCCGTTATCAGTTTTAAAATTGCAACTGGTTGAAATTCTTAAGTTCAATGACGCCTATCTCTCTTGAGATCTGTGACCATCATCAAAGGAATGTGAAGTGGATGACACCCTTCGTCCGTGAACAGGCTTCCTTTTTACTATGTCTGTGCTGTAGTTTAACAAAACGAGCTATGGTAGTGAATGTAGGGGTATTGACGCGGCAAAAACAATGTTGGGTGCAGTGGTTCAGTTACTTTGATTATGAATGAGCTTATGGCTATCAAAAAAAAAAGCAAGTCAGCGATATAAAAAAAAACATTGCGTGTTACCCCGTTCCTCATTATTACTTCTGTTCATCTCAATACAGCTGCATGCTTGTACGTTGAATGTCAAAACCAACAGAACTTCTATAACAAGAACTCGGAGTATGTTTGAGCAGAAAGGTTAATAAGAGAATCCCAAGATATTGGGTGAACTTCGAATTCCATAACTGACGCTTATATACTTAGGAAGAGTTTCAACGAAGCGGTAGTCGGAAATCAGCTGAATCTAAGGAAGAATGCTGTGTAAAAGTTATTATTGTAGTTTGCAGTTCACTAACATATTTCTAGAGGAAAGGCTTGAATAATCAGAAGTTTAGTTGAAACCGCAGTTTTCTCAAGTATCTAGAAAAACACATACGCACGTTTTACCGAAGAGATCATCGTCGTATAATTCGCAGAATTGCAGTTTCAAAGCTTTCAAATGCGGTTGGCGCTTCTCAAATACAAGACTCGTACAAAGATATGCGCAGGTTGTTGGAAAATTAAGATTGAAATGAGAAATGGGACTGTGAATTCAATTGGAATGGTTCTTCAGCGAGAAGATGGAACTGAAATAACAGTTGCGAAGCAAAACAATTTCAAATATTCGAATTTCCGGCCTAAAATATTCGAATATTTGAATTTTTGAATGATCCCGGATCCTCAAATTTTCGAATATTCGAATTTTCGAGTATTATGGGCCATCGAACTTTCGAATATTCGAATTCTCGAATTTTTCGGTACCTCCGAATTTTCGAATATTCGAACATTCGAATTTTATTCGATTCGATCATAACTCTAGTGAGCACCATCAGCAGTTCCGCTGCCAACAAAGTCGGAGCAGTTATGATCATTCAAAATGCGTCCAAGCTTCTAGAATATCTAATTACCAGTCTGGCCGTCGGGCTAACGCTGGAATTCCAGATATTTGCTAATGCTCGCTTCGCTCGCATTCCATAACCATGCCAGATTTTCATAAGATGCCTTTCTTCTTCTTAAAGCGTGTACTAATTTGGCACTTCAGAGTCCAGCCCATCACCGCATACCTGCCGGGCAGCAGCCCACCACCGGCCGGCCGCTCTACCACACCTACGACCGGTGAATAGAATTGTTTCATGGCCGGTCGGCCGGTCGACCACCACAACATTCCGGCCGACCGGTCGAAGTGTTCGCTTAGTGATAGTATGGTAGTGATAAGGGATGAAGGTATCAGCCAAGGGAGACAGATCAGAAGCACGGATGGCCGAGTGGATAAAGCAGCGGACTCTCAAACACCCTAGAACAAAGGACAGGTGGGTTCGATTCCTATCGGTGGTAGAAGAAATCTAACACTGCGAAAACAGGTGATGGATCTACAAAAAGGCACCTTTTCCAATCTCTGATGAGAATTTGCTGATTTGTGCTGCTTTCTCATCACTACGGATCCACAACTGCGTAAAGCCCGGAGCTCTTCTGTGTGAGGCACTGCGCAACCGGACGCCAACTGCCAGAGGTTGTAACACTACTTGCAGCCATTTGAGGGGTAATCGTAGACAACTTTGCCCTGAGCACGCGATTTTGAGCAGTAGCGGCAGTGCCCGCTCGAGTTGGAGCAGTTCTGTCTGAACGGAAGGCCACCGCCGGCCGGCCTCCCCTGCCATTATCGGCCGGGCTCCGACCCGATGATTCTCTGGCCGGTAATGGTAGAGCGGGCCGGCCGCATGGAGTGTTTGAGATTCCTCACAAAATTTTTCTTTCTCTCGATAGGGATAGCCAAACGTAGCTACTCAGACACTTCATTCGGCCGACCCGCTCAACCATTACCGACCGGAGAATCACCGGGTCGGAGCCCGGCCGGTAGTTCAGCTGGAACTGCTCTAGTCGAGCAGGTACAGGCATTGCTGCTCCAGTTCGAGTGCTCATGGCAGCGTTGCCCACGATTACCCATCAATTGGCCGCCAACAGCGTGACAATCTCTGGCAGCTCGCCTTTGATCGTACAATACGTCGTAGCGTGAATTCACCGCCAATTCAGCTCCATAAGAGCTCCATTGGAGTATAAAGGCATCGCAAATCTGTTGATTTTCATCAGAAATAGGAAAAAATGGCTTCTCGCGAGGCCCATGCGTGTTTTCGTGGTGCCAACCTTTTTCTATCATCGATGGAACCGAACTGTCCATGGTTTATGAATGATTGAGAGCCCACTGCTTAATCCGCTCAGCCATCCGTGCTTCTGATGTCTGCCACTCGGTTGATGTCTTCATCTTTTATCACTTCGCTACGATCGCCAACCAACCCTTCCGATCGTGCTGGCCGGAATGCTACCATAGTCAACCGAGCTGGCCGGAATTTTATCATGGTCGATCGGCCAGCAGGCCAAGAGCTGTCTCCCGCCGGTCGCAGATGTGGTAGAGCGGCCAGCCGGTAATGGGCTGCAGCCCGGCCGGAATGCGGTGTTGGGTCGGACGCATCAAGTGTCTGAATATATATCACCGAATCAACATGTGACGCCCACAGGAAATGGTTCAGCTCCAGGGGTGCGCGGAAATAAAATTTTAAATCCCTTAAAACGTAAAACGGAAAAAGAAGGGCAAAAATGAGCGGAAAACGTAAAGCGTAAAACGGAAAACGGAAAATTTTGCCCAAGTATAGGTTTGTGATCAAAAGTCCTCCTCAACATTGGATTTCCTAAGTATCTTCTTGATGAGCATAAGTGGTGACTCTTTCAAGTAATTAGGTAAGTTCAAGTCTACTAATGGTACTTACTTCAAACGCGTAGAATGGGGAGGTCAAGGAGTATCTATACTTCACCTGTTTACGAGGGATTATCAGAATTATATAATCAATGAGCATATTTCGCACTGAACTTACTAAGTCGAGAAACTGTAAAGTGTGAAAAGTGCGACTTTTTGCTTTACTTCAGAGCAGACCTATTCTGTAAAAAATCAGGTGAAAAGGTAGCTACGGTAGTTACTACATCTGCAATCTGGGGAGGATCACTTTAGTCACAGAGGGTCGCGTTGGAGCGAGTTAGGAAGGAGGAGAAGAACAGTGTGTGGCGGATGTGAAACACAAGCAGCCTAAATATCACGCAAAACATCAGGCGCCAACGGCGCAAGTGTGGAGCTGGAATCATTGTCTGACTAAAACAGTGACAATTGTGATGTAGCCTTATGCTTTTGTCAACTTGAAAGAAAGCCTTCATCATGCGTTGCTTCGCAGGAATAATTGATGCTTTTATCATGGCACGTCACAGTTTCATGGAAATTTTATATAAGTTCACCCAACATTTCTGTGGAACTTTATTTTTTCTTGGGAACTTTGAGGAGAGCAGGGCACTTGTATGACGCATTTGGAACAATGATGGGGATCAGCAAAATTGCGATGGTAAGTGGCGCTTGGACGTCAATTTTGACGCCATTGTTGGGAACTCATATACACTGCGCATCGAAACACATGAACCATCTTCAGGATAGGGAAATATCCCGAAAACAAAGATCTCGTCTACCTCCATAATTTGCCGGTATTTTCCGTTTTCCGGGCTAGAAACCCGTAAAACGTAAAACGTAAAACGGAAGGCGAAAAAGGGCGGAAAACAGAAAGCGTAAAACGGAAAACGGAAAATTCCGCACCTGTTCAGCTCTCTTGTCTGTTGTGGTTGATTAGGTGATAAGAGTGGATTAAACAGATAAAAGAGGGTGATGCGGTGTGCAAAGACTGAAATGGGTGAGATTGATATGAATACAACGCGGAAGGGAAATGATGCGGATGAATCACATGGATGGTAGATAGGAATCTACATTCGCTGCTTACTTCCAAATTTGGCGCTGTTCTGTTTTGTTAGACGCTAGCGAAGCGATCGAGCTTTATCCCATATCAGCGCCGGTGCGTCCCTATCGACCTGGCTCCCCCACTTTCGGACGCCAGCGCACATTTATCACCACCGTGGACCCGTCCACCCATTTTTGGACGCCGGCGCACTCTTATCACCATAATGGACCTGTCTCCGCCACTTTTGGACACCGGCGCACTCTCAACGATGGAGACCGCTCTGCTCTGCCCTTTCTATTTGAGCTTCCATTTGTTCTTCACACCTCAACATACCCGTCTCTTCCTCTTTTTAATGATCTCGTAATCACCATCACTGACCATTCGTAGAATTTCGTAACGCTCTGACACACACGTACACTCATAGACACACAGACCAAACGCGTTATTATGAGTCGAGATAGGTGGGAGCCCCAATAAAACTGCATGGAATGGATTTTTAGAGAGATAAAGTGAAAGAGTGCAATGCAAACCTTCAAGCGTGAGAGAAGTTGAGCCTACACCGGACATGCACGAGAATCGAGACACCTACCACTGCGCCACAGCTTACTTTTATCGATCAAGGGACTTTACTGTATGAGTACTTCCTCATCACATGCATTTAGAAGAACGGACGTACAATATCGTACAGTATCCTTATGGAGACGAGACTGGACCAAGATCAAAATAGTTTTGAAATCAGCGCTTCGAGATGCACAAAACAGTGCACACCACGCAATGAATATACAAGGTACAACGAAGAGAGGGGAGCAACACTGTGAAATCACCATGTCTACAAACCGAGTGCATGCTATCAGTGCTCATTAACCTACCTTGTTCTGCGCCTATCTTAGTTGAAGTACAGCATTTTTTCGTGTTCTCTCTGCCTCGTTCACTCTATTCTCTTTCACAAATCTGATGAGCACTCCTTGATTTGCTCTGTCCTTACAGCTATTCGTTTGGATCATAAGAGATAAATATACATTTTCTCCCTTTACGTGGCAACTGCAAACCAGCCTTCGACCGCGAGCTCACTGATCACAGCCTGAGTCAGCGAACGTCGCGAGCGTAACTCTGGCCAGCCAAAAAGCAAAATCCCTGTAGAAATATAAGTCATATAAACTTTTTATCCCTCTGTTGTTTCACGAAGTAAGTATTTACAGCCATTGATTGGATGAACAGGTAACAAGTGTTTGGCGTAGCACATGAATACGTACTTCTGATGAGAAATCTGATGAGCACTCCTTGATTTGCTCTGTCCTTATAGCTATTTGTTTAGATCATGAGAGATGAATATACATTTTCTCCTTTTACGTGGCAACTGCAAACCAGCCTTCGACCGCGAGCTCACTGATCACTGCCTGATTGGGAGGTTCTGAGTCAGTGAACGTCGCGAGCGTAACTCTGACCAGCCAAAAAGCAAAATCCCTGTAGGAATATAAGTCATATAAATTTTTGTTCCCGCTGTTGCTTCACGAAGTAAGTATTTACAGCCATTGATTACAAGATGACAATAAAGTCTTTGGCCAAAGATTTTATTGCAATTATTTCCTGCCCTTGGTCAGGAAACCCATGACTTTACATCCGCTTTGACAATCCAAATGTCTCGAACACACATGCAAAATTTCATAATCCATAGCCCTATTTGAACCTTGTATCATCTGCAGACATGGAACCAGGTAGAAATGCAAATGGCCGCAAGTAGAGTCTTGGTGACATCTTTTCCCAGAACTTCCTTCAATCGGCTCTTCAAATCACCAGTTTTCCATCCAATATTGAAGAGGGTATAGGCTTTCTATCCTAAGGAGATCCACGCGTAAGCTTGTTCTATTGTCCGAAAATGATCAATAGACTGTCACCATCACTTTTTCCTACTAGAATGTACAAAACAAAGGGCAAAAGTGGGCAGAGCGAAACGATGGGCTATATTATTTCTTAGTCTTAGGCACATCTGACAGAAATAAATTGGGCTTTTGACAAAAGTTTTCCATCAAGTTTCAAAAGAAAAAGTAACAAAAAGGTGGTTCAGATTCTACAGTCCCTGATTTCACCAAATCATCATATCTGCTTAATAATTAACATGCTCCCGGAAACAGAGACCTCTGGATCTCTGAATTGCAGTCCCGAAAGCGCAGAAGTCGAGCTAACTCTCGCTCAAGTACCAGCTTCCCTGATGTAGACCTAACGAGAAAACAGGATCATAAATTCTCGACCAGCTTGCGGCCCTCGTGCGTTGCAGTAGCCAACGGTTTTGTTAACTCTACGGAGAAGCCAGAAGAGGTATCCGAAATCCAAGAGTGGATTCTTAAAGCGCATGAATTCGACATAGCCCAGGTAAATTTCCAAACTGCTGGCCCATCTGATCCCAGTCTTACAACTTATTATATTTGGCCAAAGACTTTGTTGTCACCCTGAAGATGAATAGGTAACAAGTGTTTGGCGTAGCACATGAATACGTACTTCTGCCTTGATCCTAGGTGATTGACTCTCAAAACTTGGCTCCGAAAAAAGGAAATTCTCATCATCTAAACAAATAAAAATTCAAAGCCACAATAGTACCTCCGTGTCTTTCTCTCATAGTCTTCAAACACTGCGAAGTCTTGTCATTTTCCTCGAAATCCGGTGATAATTTCCAGAGTTCCTAGAATTGGAATAATTATGTCAACAGACACAAGATCATCATTATATTAGTTTATGCAGTTGGCGTAAGAGTTCAAAAATTAAGCGGGACGCGCAGCAAACTGTTAATACTTCTATGGAATAAAATTTGGACGAGAAATGACAGCCACGGTAAAAATAATTCGAATCATCCCCGTGTAATCTGCTGTGTAGAGAAAGATGACCGAAGGGGTGAAGGATGAGCATACTCTCTAACAAAGCACAAGGACATACTACGAAATATGTTTGTCTGTCGCCGGGTGATTCATCGCCTGAGGGAGTCGGTGGAAAGCCGATTGTTCCGTTTTCGAATAGAATTCTCAGTGATTGAATTATTCCCTCATTCTCTCCATAAGTACGCGTTACGCATAAACACTGCGTCGAATTTCGTCACCATTTACAGGGTGGTCCAAAATTACGGAGACACGCTAAAAGGTTCATATCTAACGTTGGAAAACGAGTTGGCAATTTAGTTTCCAATACGATATTTTCCACTCTACAGTGAACAAAATCTACCATCATATCTCACGATTTCTCCTACCACCGACGAGAAAACACATGAAGAACTCGAACTAGTCGCCTGCTGTGGCACGGAAGTGCAATTTTCCTGAATAATCTGCCCTTTCTAAAAGCGTTTGCTCCAAGGATAAAACAACTTTTCTGAGAGTGAAGTCAGTTTTTGTCCTTGAATGAATATCATAAGGAGAAATCTGCTCGAATGAGCACTGATAATAAGATTTATAAGGAAGCGGACATGACTTCCTGTGCAAAAACTGAGCAAAAACGTACTTTAGGGCTGTTTTTGGTTCTTTTTTCACTGTTTAGGTAGGGGACTGGAACTTTTTGGACTCATCAACTTCCATTCTCAAAGTTCTGAGTAGTATTTCCCTCATAATACATTTAATAATGGTGATTAGAATTGAAAAGCACCCTCAGCCTGCGTTGAATTTCGGCGTATCCGTACGAAATTCTGGATGTCAGAACCAAGGTAGGTGGCCATTCACAATGACTTTGACGTTTTTCTGTTTCGCACACCTTGTACTTTACGATGTAGTGCCTAACGTGCCTCTTTTAAAATTTTACACCTTAACACAACATGCGTGCCAAACCTGCACAAAAAATGTAATTGGGTGGTAAAACTAAGCTTGACTGACGGTCTAGCTGTTCCTAAAAATCATAGTGTTAGGTAATGTTTTAGAAGAAGCTGTACAATATGAACAGCAGAAGATTGGATGCAAAACGCCAAAATTCGAGATAAGTCGAAAAACGCGCATCGCGCCCTTGTCTCCGTACATGGACCACCCTGTACATCCTCAACGGAGTTTTTCACCATAGATTACATTCTTGACCAGTCTGGTCATCCGGCTGATGCCGGACTCCCAGACTTCTACTAATGTCATCTTTTCTTTCGCATTCTTCACAGTATTAGGCGTTATGAATAATTGGATGTGAAAGATCAGGTCCAATAACCTCTTGAAAATATTTATGTCCACTTAAAAACAGCACCCGTGGAAATTTTGCTCTCAGAGATTTAACTAAATTCCTTGGTTTACCGCTATCTTGAAAACGAACGCAGTGTTCAATCTCGTCAGATCCTGCAAAAAAGGAGGTTTTTATTGCCACCAGGTTAGCAGATTTGCAAACGATGGCCGAGTTACCTGCGCTTGTACTGGAAGGAGATGGGAATGAAAGGAAGTTTTCTTATTGGACAATAGAGTCGAAAGAGTGATCTTCTACTATAATAAAGCGCTAGCCAAGTATTGCGAAACTGCTTGTCGCTGGGTAACACCACCTGAGGGAATCGAGAAATTGTCGATTTTTTTCGCTTTGGAGTAAAGTTCCTAGTGCTGAAGGTAGAGACTCGAAGAAAAAAGAGAATAGAGCGAAAAGATTATTTCGAAATTCATCGAGCATGAAAAGTAGAATGCATGCCTGTGGTTACTAAGCCTCAACTGCAAGGAAGTTTGGAGCCGAGTTGAACAGAATTGATGATGAACTGAATGATGAATGATGAACTGAAGCTCAGGCTAATCTAATCTCCTTGGTTTCCTTACCTATCATCCACTTGGAAGCACCTTTTCTCATGCATCACCACTCGTGCAGAATCTAATCTAACAAAGCAGACACAGGATTTCTAGAGTAAAAAAGCTCGTATGAGAATTTCTTGGTGTTCGCTCACTGATAGCGAGGTTTCAATATTACATTTTTTTAAACTTCTTGAAATGTCTAAGAAAGGCCCAGGAGTTTTTTAGAGCCGCGGTATATTTCTCCTGCACACTTTTTCCCTCTGGGTATTGGTAGAGACCAAAAGAGAAGGGTCCAAAAGGGGTTTCGTGCCCACATCTTCCCTGGATGAACCTTCAAAAAAGCAAAGGGACTACGTTGACTTTCCATCAAGAAGAATGAGGAAAACTGATTATATAAGAAAGAGAGCCATAAAAAAGCTCACCATCAACTAATAAAGTCACCGGGCGAAACATTCGAAAATAACAGAAGAATTCCTATACCCAACCCTTCCACAGCATAAATTGAAGAAGCAGATCCGCGGAAAATCACTGTCATACTCGGAGCGCAGTGAGGGCTTCGTGTGCATGACAGTGATTTTGTTCGTTACCAAGCTCAGAGGTAACTCAGAGGTAACGTGACGCACGGGTCCGAGAGAGAGCGCCGCGGAAGCTGCGCTCTGGCTCGCTTGTAAACAAAAACATTCATTTCATACCATACATAGCTCATCCTAACTGATCGTCAGCACACACTTTTCCTCTTCGAATCTTAAGAATGCTGATGTCTACGACTGCGCAATATTCGTGGAATTGTTCCGACAACTGCTGAGTATCCAAATCGATGAATATTCAAGCATGAGAATTTCCGTAGGTATTGCCTTTTATCATTGTTCATTTCATGAGATTATTCGCATGAAATCGGTCACATCCAATTATTCATAACGCCCAGAGCTGTGAAGATGTGGTTGTGAAGTTCTGGCATTTCAAGTGTTCTGGCATTTCAGGTCATACCGCTGTATATGAACAGAATAAAGGGGGTCGTCAATCCAAAAATAAATGGAATAAGATGTGGGAAAAGAACGTGGAAGGAATCCAGGCCTTACATCCAGGCCTTGAAAGGGATATGCAGGAGGGAAGGGCGAGGCGGGCGACTGGCAACCCGTATCATGACACATATCCGTGTCGGAGCATTCCTCTATTTTTGCACACTGGTGCACCACTACCAAAGCGTTGGATCCGCCCGGTGGTGTCCTCCCATTTTTGAGCGCCAGCGCACCCTTATTACATCGCAGGTCCCATATTCGGTCGCTTCCCCACATCCCCCACATTTCAACGACGCAACACTCTTCACAGCGCTGGTCCCGTTTCCCTCACATTCGCAGGCGGGCGGGGTCGCAACCTTATAGCAGCGATGGACCCGCCTCCAGGCGTTCCACCACTTTTGAACGTCGGCGCACCCTTATCAGAGCGATGGACACCCGTCTCCCCCGCTTTTGGACACTTGCGCCCCCATTATAAGCCATTCTAGCTTCATCGTGCCGGAACAACTACTGCAAAAACGCTACACGACTGAGCCCAGCCGACCAGCGAAGAAATGCGCAACAAGAATTGAGGAAGAAAAATATAAAGCCCTCATGTGCTACGTGGTCCAGACTTGATATTATTAGAGTAGAATCTGCGTTAAGGACGTACCAGTTTCGTCAGGAAAGCTTTTTTTCTACGGAAAAGTTTCAAAAGACCGTGAGGAAGTGAAAATTTTGATAGGTTTACGGGAGGATCAGAGATGCAAGTGCGCGAAAACGTGCCTTCATACCTCCACAGCGTAAGAATGATTTCTGAGGAGGCTAGTACATTATGAAAGTATGTTGCAGCTCGAATGAAGGTGTAAACGACAACTGCACCTAATCGGCTGCGAACCTTCATAACGGCGTGATTGCTTAAGTCCCTGACACGATTTGCACAATTCACTTCAACAAGACTAGGTTATATCATAATCATCACACTTGAACTCTCACCAGCATGAGTGTAAAGTTCCTGTTGCAGAGCTCCTCTTTGCAAAAGCACGTCAAATCATGTGTATCCGAACGTCGATGACAACCGACGGAAATCAAACTCTAGAAAAATGATTCAGGGTGATCGTCACAAAAACTAACAAGAATAAAAAAATTATGCGTCTTTGTATATACTCTCAAAAATTCTTTTCATAGAAATTACAGGCCATTCACCACGGACTCGGTATTGACTCGATTGGACGCATGCATTCCACGTACTTCCACATCATGTTCCGGGTCGTTTTAACATGCCAAGTGACTAAAAACCACTGGAACCGACAAAGCTAAAACGTGCGCGAATTGTCAAAGACGCCTCTGCTCCACGAGGAGATTCTCTCCACGAGGGAATTCACCCATCACCCGAGTCGGTAATGAACAGTCTTCATTATCTACATGCAGATTAGAAAGCATCTGGGAGTCTTTCAGAAGAGGCATAGACGACTTGTACATCTGAAAAATTAGGCAAACTAGTATTTGCAGTTCTAATTATGCAACGGAACTATCCGGCCTGTAAGAAACCTTTGCTGGGAGATGGAGTAAGTGTCAGTCTTTGGCAAGTCCTTGATCAAGGCAAGCGGGAATTTGAGAAAGATTAGGTTTTCCGACGGTCAGACGTGAAAGTCCGTTCTGCGTCCCTGATATCCTTCAACATCCGACGATCGATTGGCGAAAATGATTGACAATAGCAAATGTTGAGGCGCAGATGATGTGCGAATGGCGAGATGATGGATACCGTCAGCGATGACGAAAGTGAGAGGTTTATGCAGCGTTTTCGGGGTTTCGCGGGGGGACTCTCCGCTGGCGGTCTTGCTCTACGCAGGCGGTCTCGCCCTACGAGAGAGACAGTGTTTACAACAGTTTGACCTTGCACAGCAGCAGTGTACGGAGCAGAATAGCCCCTCGGCTGGCGCTTTTTAACTGACTCCAGCATATAACAGCACGCCATACGCTGGCATCATCGAAGAGATAGAATGTTACGGGGTGTCCCGTAGCGATGGGGCTCGCTCGGGACATACCTTGGACGCACCTCTAATTGAGAGCCCACGAGGACTGTGCAGCCTTAGAGTTTGCAGTTGTCGTTAAGAAGGGCAGTGCAATTGATCAAAATTTCTGGATATTTCCTCACTTTCTTCTATCACTCGAAATTTACAAACAGTGCGGGTGCACTGATGAGGGACAAGTGTGCCGGGGCCCCGTAGTTCAGGAAAAACACCAAGATTGGTGCCCATCGATCGAGAATGGGTCTGCCGTGGCCCAGTAGTGTGGAAAACGCCACGATAAGGGTCCACGGATAGAGAATGTTTCCGCAAGGGGCCCATTAGTTGGGAAAACGCCAGGATGTGGGAGCATGAAAAAGAATGGGTCTGCCCTGGCCCAGTAATGGGAAAAACATCAGGAGATAGGTCCGCGGGTGGAGGTTGGGTACGGCGCGACTCAATAGCGGAAAAAAAACGCAAGGATACTTGTCCAAAGATGGAGAATGTATCCGGCCTTGGCCTAGTAGTGGATGCATATATGGCGGGAAGGTAGGGGTGCGCTATGCGTTCATTCTACCACCTCTACTTCTTCCCAGTAGACCATCTCATCTACGTGAAGCTTGAACAATATCAGGTGAGTATTCTCACTGCATTGATGCAGTGAGTTGTTCACAGGCACTAAAGCCATCTGAAAGATAAACCCCTGATTTGGGAGTGGCTAGTCAGAGCGGATCCATATGTATGAAAGAAATGTGATGAAGACAATAGGTAGTATCATTGCACAGGAAAATAGCTTTACGTGGAGATGCGCGATATGGAATTTGCAAGCAAGGTTAGAATTACGAGAAGACCGGAAGACCGCTGTTGGGGTGGCGGCCAGACAGGCAGAATATACGCAATTCATAAGGAGGATTTCGTGTTTGAGCTCAGATATTGTTTTGTCCTGCTAATCTGTAAATTTTCTAAGCATTTCGCATGTGCGAAGCTTTTCTACCTGCCTCAAGTGGCTGCCCCACCCCACTTCTTAGCGTCCCCAAAAGGGGCTAGTCCTACTACATAAAGACTGGTAAGTGTCCATATTTTTCTGGCGTCAGACAACGAGAGTCCTGCGAACTCTTTTGTGCAGTGCAATGCATAGACAATGGTGGAGAAAGAGATGCGCAGACGTCATACGAAAAACCAATTTATGGAGCGAGATGAGACTAGATCCTCGCGCAACCCGCAATTTCGAAATCAATGCACAGCGAATGTCCTACGCTGGCGGTCTCACAGCCAACGGATGAGACAGAGCTAGTAGGCTTTCAGGCAGCACAATATACGGAGCAGTAAAGCCACTGCTCTTCACTTCAAACCAACTATGTATTGCACTGCAGATCAGCATGGGTGAGAACCCTCCACACAAGAGGTGGCCAACCCCGTCACAAGGCAGCCCACTCCAACCAGGAGAAGGAGGCCAGGCTTGTTCTTCCCTCGTAAAAAAATTTCAAACTTATGCAAATTTTTGAATTCGCACTCATATCCTCCTAACAAAGCAGCGTGAAGGAGGCACTGACGCAAAAATGGATACAGTCTCCAATGATGAAAGCGAGAGGTTTAGACAGTGCCTTCAGGGTTTCGCGGCGGGACCCTACTCTGGCGGTCTCGAGACCTCCGGGCGAGAGAGTGTTTACAACGACTTGACATTGCGTAGCAGCAGTGTACGGAGCAGAGTAGCCCCTCTGTTGGCGCTTTGGCAGAATCTCCGCACAGGGACGGTGCACTGGAAGTGATCCACCTCGATTGATTGATGGATGAGCACCCTAAGAGGTCACGCAGCGATGCCGAACTCGGTCCTTGCACTGGGAATGTGCGTTTGCCGCTTTTATTCACGAGGTCCTTCAGAGATTAGGGAGTCGTGGGATCAGTGTTCGTTTTTAAGAAGGACAGTACAATCCAACACACAGGAAGAACGAATGAAGAACGGGTCATCCTAAGCTGTTGTGACAGAACTGACTGAAAGCACATGCAATTGGCCAAACTCTGAATATTTCCTAAGCTCCTCTCATTATTCTCGAGATTTACAAGGAGTGCGGGTGCACTGATGACGGACAAATGTGCCGAGGCTCCATAGTTCAGAAAAAAAACATCAGAACACCGGAGAGGAATCCGCCGATCGATAAAGGGTCCGCCGTGCCCCAACAATGGAGGAAACGCCAACATAGGAGTCCACGGATGGAGAAGGGGTCTGCCCTGGCCCAGCAGTGGGGGAAAGGCCAGTATACGGGTCCACAGATGATGGATGGGTCGGTCTGGCCCAGTCGTGAGAAAAGGCCAGTATACGGTCCACGAATGGAGGATGGGTCTGCCGTGGCAAATGGTAGGGAAAACACTAGGATAAGGGTCCACGGGCGGAGAACAGCAACGTCGTGGCCAATTTTCGCGAATACACCAGGATAAGGGTCCACGGATGGAGAAGGGTCTCTCTTGGCCCAACCGTGGGGAAACCGTCAGGATACGGGCCCGCAGATGGAGGATGGGTTGGCCTGTCCTAGTAGTGGGCGAAACGCCAGGATGACGGTCTGCAGTGGCCCATTAGTGTGCAAAAAGTGATTTTCGCACTACGTTGCTTATGCTGAGTTCTACACAGGTTGTTAGGCCAACTGTAAGATACTACTGTGCAGAGTTGGGAGTGGCTGGCCATGACGGGTGCATAGGCGTGGACTGAATGCACAAAAAAAAAACAGTAGGTAGTACCATTGTATCGGAAAATAGTTTTACATGTAAGTGTGTGACTAAGAATTTGCAAAGAGGCAAGGACCACGAGAAGTGTGGAAGCCCGACGTTGGTGAGGCGGTCAGACTGGTAAAATATACGCAATTTATAAAAAGAGTTCCGAATTTGAGCTCAGTTAATGATTAGTCTTGCTTTTTTGTTAATTCTCTAAGCATTTCACATGTGTGAAGCTTTTCTACGTACCTCAAGTGGCTGCCCCACCCCACTTTCTAGCGTCTCGAAGGGGCGCTAATAAGGAGAACTCATCATAATGAAGGTGTTATGCCTGTGCTTGTAACACTACAGAAGCCGGTTATTGGAGAGCATTGGTTGTGAAGAATTTCCCCATGTTGAGCAAGTAAGTACACCTGTGCGAGATTCGGTGCACGTTATTTTGGGATGGATCCAAATCGGTGTGCCAGCCATGGCAAGCTGCGAGGCCCGTGTGTGGCCTGAGAGCTCTCTAGGCCCAGTGCAGCAGCGGTATCCGTCGCACTTCCCACATGCCGCACGTTCTCGTCATAGCATCCGTCTGAAACCACTGAGCGATTCTGCAGCCACGGAAGAAATTTCAGTTGCACACTCACATGCATAGAAAAAGAGCGTCACTACAGGCCATTGTGACACTTCCTGTGAGCGAGTATGTAATTATTCAAATTTTCTGGATAACTCCTAACTTCACCCCACTGCTCTCGAGATTTACAAAACGTAGGGACGCACGGATGATAGGTGTGCCAGGGACGAATAGTGACAGATACTGCCATGCCGACGGAGAAGGGGTTTACTGTAGATCGACATTGTGGAAAAGCCAGGATACGGGTTGGCGGATGGAGGAGGGGTCCGCGTGGCTCAGGTGTGAGGAATGCCAGAATACGGATTCACCGATAGAAGATGGGTCTGCTGCGGCCAAAAAGTGGGTGAATGACAGGAAACGGTTATGCCGATGCAATAGGGGCCCGCTGTGGCTCAGGTGTGAAGAACACAAGCATTCTGGTCCACCGAAAGGGAGATGGGTCTGCTGTGGCCTGAAGGTTAAGGGAACGCCAGCATTCGGGTCTAACGAAGGGGGATGGGCCTGCTGTGGCCTGAACGTTAAGCGAACTCCAGGATACGGGTTGGCGGATGGAGGAGGGCGTGCGCTGTGCTCTAAAAATGTAGGAAACGCCAAGATACGGGTTTACTGGTATAGGTGAGGTCCGCTGTGGGCCAGGTGCGAGGAACGCCAGATTATGGGTCTGTTAACCGCTAAAAGTGTGGGAATGCCAGGAAGCGGTTATGCCGATGGTGCAGAGGTCCGCTCTCATCCAATTGTGAGGAGCGAGAAGATGCTGGTTCACAGATGAAGAAGGTGTCCGCTGTGGCCGATGTGTGAGGAACGCCAGAATGTGGGTCCACTGCCTTGGCCGAATGATGTGGAAAACGCCAAGGTGTAGATTCACTGACCGAGAAAGGAAAGCTTGCGCCCTGTAATTTGGAAAACGTCCTCGGATACGGGTCTGCAGATAGGGGATTGTTCCAGCACAGTCCATTAGCTGGAGAAACGCTAGAATGCATGTACGCCAATTGAGGATGGTGGGTCTGCTGTGGCCTAGTGAATGGGAGAACTCTGCGATATGGGTACAGCGAAGGATGAAAGATGTGCTGGCGCCCTATAGTGTGTGGAACGCTAGGGAGAGGATCCACCGATAGAGAAGGGGTGATCGCGATGCGATCCAAATATGAGAAACTCATTATTTGGTGACACCGACGTGCGCCGGCACTCAAGTGGCAGAAAAACGCGACTTAGATAAAGATGTTTGTGAGCATCCCAAAGTAATAAAAATGATACTAGCCATTTGTTTCTGACTCTCTCCCGCACAATCACTTGTTTCTGAAGCGAACTCCTCTACTTTCTCCTAGATTTGAAAGCAGATCCTAATCTGTTGGAATATTCCAACAGCAACTAGAATTACTTCAAGCCCTTATTTACACTGTGTCGGTTACAGCAAATAGTTGACAGCTACTAGGTTCATATAAAGGATATCCTCGCGCAGACTTGAGGATGGTTAACCATGGGCATTTAAGAAGTGCGGTGACAACAAGCGGGGGTTGTATCATTGCATCGGAAAGTGGATTTACATAGTGATGTGTGATGAAGAGTGTTCGAGAAATGCGCGCACAAGAAGTCCGGAGTGGGTCAGGCGGCCAGACTGGTAGAATACACGCTCATAAGGACAATTTCATATTCGAACTCAATTAATTCACTATTTTCGCTATATACAGGCTATAGAAGAAGGACGGAGTGAAGAACAACAAGTAGTGGAATGATAGCCAGAACTCACCGCTCTGTGATGTCAGGCTTCGGGGTGTTATCGGATTACCTGCCATGTTCCTCCACACTCACCCGAGGCTTTTATCAGTGTTCGGGAGTAAGTCGCACCCACGCCTACATCCTCCACAAGTTCCTACGGTATATATATATATATATATATATATATATATATATATATCAGTGGCGGACGCAGAAAGTGGGCGGGAGGGGGGGCGTGGGAAGAAAAGTGGGGTCTCCGCCGTTTTGGGGACCCAGACGGAAAATAAAATTAATAATAATATTAATTATAATAATAAACAATAAATAAAAAATATATTAAAAATAATAATAAAAATAAACAATTAAAAATAAACTAACACAAGATTTTTATTTGTATTGTAAAGTAATTTCGAAAATTTGGCGACCCATTCTCGGGGGGGGGCGCCCCCCCCCCCTGCGTCCGCCACTGATATATATATATATATATATATATATATATATACCAGTCTGGCCGTCCGGCTGACGCCGGACTTCCAGACTCTACTGACGCTCGCTTCGCTCGCATACTGCACCTTGAAAACAAACACAAAAGTTTAGATGGTTTGATAAAATCTGCATCCTTCCACGCAATTCTATCGCTATCCTGAGAAACCCTCGATCCCGTAGGTGGTAGCTTTCCCCATATGGACGAAGCTATGCCCTCTCATATGAGCGAAGTTAGTGGCTGTGAAGAATTGAGTCTTGAAATGATTTAGGCTCAACTGGTTGTTGTGGTAATTCAAGTGATAAGGATCCACCGATGTATATAAACGGAAAGGAGAGAGTGGTTCATTCAGACACAAACGGAATGGGGAGAGAACACGGATACGATAGGAAACAATGTACATCTAGGTGATTTAGGTGGGAGGGTCCGCGAAAATAGGGTAAGCGTACCCTGATGCAGAAATAGACCAGCCTAGCGAATTCCTATTACTTACGGAAGCCGGCGCACCCTTATCACACCGTTGGACCCGACTCCAGGCGTTTCTCCACTTTTGGACGCCGGCGCACCCTTAACACACCGTTGGACCCGACTCCAGGCGTTTCCCCACTTTTGGACGCCGGCGCACCCTTATCACACCGCTGGACCCGACTCCAGGCGTTCCCCCACTTTTGGACGCCGGCGCACCCTTATCACACCGTTGGACCCGACTCCAGGCGTTTCCCCACTTTTGGACGCCGGCGCACCCTTATCACACCGCTGGACCCGACTCCAGGCGTTCCCCCACTTTTGGACGCCGGCGCACCCTTATCACACTGCTGGACCCGACTCCAGGCGTTTCCCCACGTTTGGACGCCGGCGCACCCTTATCACACCGTTGGCCCCGACTCCAGGCGTTTCCCCACTTTTCGACGCCGGCGCACCCTTACCACACCATTGGACCCGACTCCAGGCGTTTTCCCACTTTTGGACGCCAGCCAGATTTGGTGTTAGCTTTGCATTTGGCCAGGCAGTCGTGTTGTAAGCGCGCAGAAGTTGAAAGTAGAGAAACACTTCCAGAACGATACGAGTTCTCAAGTTTAACCAGGTAATGGTCACGAAACTTGTCAGAAACGAAAGCATTGTTCTGGAGCCGAGACGAGAATTCTAAAACGTTCCGTAAAAATGTTATTAGCTAGGTTGGGCGCAATCAAATCGCTGGTCGCTCTGCATTCTTGGCAGCCAAACTTGGCAAAAATGGGCAAAGTGGTGCAGTCTTCCTAGGTAATCTGACCTTTCTAAAAGCGTTTGTTCCAAGGATTAAACAATTTTCATGAGAGTAAAATCATTTTTTGTCCTCGAATGAATATCATAACGAGAAATCTGCTCGAATGAGTACTGAAAAGGAACCATTTACTTTAATCCCTCTAATAAACATTGTTGCCGAATTTTTCGGAAAAGTGGGCCACTTTCAGTGATGAGTAGACATTGCTAATTAAAATGGACTTTTGTCTTGTTTGCATCGCTGAGGGTGATCCGGATATATTCAACGAACTTTGATATCTCAGAAAACGGTAACTTTTTCTGGGAAATGAAATGCTCCTCGAGGTGTTCGACAGTAGCTAGACCAGGCCACGAAGAGAATTTACCAAATGCCTCCCCTGTTACCATTTTGGGCTTGACTACGAGATTCGGTTGAAAATGCGAAAAAGTGCATGTCCACTGGCGGGGTGGGCAAATCCACACAGGTTCACATCCTATCAAGAAAAATTTCACTGAGTGAGACGTTAGACCTCTCCTTGTAATATTGTGTTGGCCAGACCTTTGCCTAATAGGGTATCTTTTTGAGCTTGCGGTGAATCCAGTTTTCTGCTAGAAAATTCATGCGAATCAATGTGAACCGAAAATTGACCTTTCGCACTTCGTTGATTCCTGTGATTTCGGCTTTCTTCCTCACAGAAGATTCACTAAACTGTTAAAATGTGCAGGAAATGCTGATCATAATACTTTTTATTCCAAGGGAAAATCTCAAGTTTGAGCTGTGTTACGCATCTTGGAATGCAAAACGGCCATTACTTATGGGACAACCTTATATACAGTAGCGAGCAAAAAGATTGCAACTTTTGGTTTTTCGTCTATAACTTCTTCCAAAGTAAAGCGTGGGGTTCAAATTTTTATGGAAGCTGTAGATACTCATGGGAGATAGAACCAAGGAATAACCCCTTTACTCCATTGAGTTCACGTTTTTTTAAGAAAAATGTTTCTCACAGCGGCCTAAATCTGTAGATTGGCACCATCCGCAATGTCTCATAAAATGGCGTCTATCGTTAGGATCTGACCAGGAATTGGTTCCTTGCAGCAGAACCAACCTGTATGTGCTTGAAAAGTGCATGCGCTGACCACTGGTCGACATCTACAAAGACTATGTGAGATTAGTTCAGCAGTGATCCTCTATGGATGTTTCTGTCACCTTGGCTCCACCTATCGGCTCTATTTAAAAGGGAGGGATGACTCTGATGGTTCTATAAGTTTGGCAACAAATGTTCGGCTTCAACGCAGCTCATTGCTCCCTCGCAGTTCGGAAATATTCGGGCTTGTTGCCGTGCAGCCAATCGTGCACATCATGGAAAATAAGTTTTGGAATTTCTTCTGCCTCGAAGAAAAAGATACCTTAAGGATCCCATCACTTCCAAAGATTCTCCAGGGTCCCTAGAATATTGGAGGGCGCGTGGCGACTCATGCCGGTTTGAATTTGATGAGTACATCTTGCTAAAATGCAATGAACTCTAGGAAACGTAACCAAAGCAGGATACTGTGACCTGGCACTACAAAAACTGGCTAATTCAGTTTGAATAAGATAAAACAAATTAAACGAGACATTTTTAAGCCAAAAGGCTCCAGGCGAAATGGGAAAACTCGTAGGTGGAGCAAGGAGCCACACATGCTGGTGCAAGCGGCCAGCACTCTTCACGTCGAGTACTCCTGTTTCGATAAATCCACGGCGGCATGAGTAGCCACGCACACTGCAATATTCCAGGAACCCTGGTGAATCTTTACTATTTATGGGGTCTTTAAGGTATCTTCCTCTTCAAGACAGAAAAAATTCAAAAACTTATCTTCCGTGATGTGCACGATCAGCTGCACGCCAACAAGCCCGAATATTTCGGAGCTGCGAGGGAGCAGTGACCTGCGTTGAAACAAAACAGTTGTAGGCAAACTTGTAGAACCATCAGGAACATCCCTCCCCTTTAAATAGAGCCGATAGGTGTAGCCAGGGTGACAGAAACACCCACTGAGGATCACTCCTGAAACATAGTCTTTGTAGATGTCGACCAGTGGTCAGCGCATGCACTTTTCAAGCACATACAGGTTGGCTCTGCTGCAGGGTACCAATTCCTGGTCAGATCCTGAAGATAGACGCCATTTTATGAGACATTGCGGATGGTGCCAATCTACAGATTTAGGCCGCTGTGAGAAACATTTTTCTTAAAAAAACGTGAACTCAATGGAGTAGAGGGGTTATTCCTTGGTTCTATCTCCCATGAGTAGTGAAATCAGGGACTGTAGATCTGAACCACCTTTTTGTTACTTTTTCTTTTGAAACTCGATGGGAAACTTTTGTCAAAAGCCCATCTTATTACTGTCAGATGAATTTAGGCCTAAGAGATAAGAAACCTCTCCGGATTTCGCTCTGCCTACTTTTGACCTTTGTTTCCTGCACTCTAGTAGGAAAAAATGGTGGTGACAGTCTATCGACCATTTCGGTCAATAAAACAAACTTGCACGTGGATCTCGCTAGGACAGAAAGCTTCTATTCTGTTGAATATTGGGCAGAAAATTGATGGTTTGGAGAGACAATTAAAAGGAGTTCTTGGAAACGATGTCGACTCTACTCACGGCCATTTCCATCACTACCTCGTTTCACATTTGCAGATCTCACAAGGTTCAAATGGAGGTATGGATAATGAAATTTTGCATGTGTGTTCGAGACATTCGAGGGGTCAATGCACATACAAAGTCATGGGTTTCCCGGCAAAGTGCAAGAATAATTGCTATAAAGTCTTTGGCCAAAAACTTTGTTGTCATCCTGTATATATATATGCGTATGTACATATATATATATCAGTGGCGGACGCAGGGGGGGGGCGGGGGGGGGGCGCCCCCCGAGAATGGGTCGCCAAATTTTCGAAATTACTTTACAATACAAATAAAAATCTTGTGTTAGTTTATTTTTAATTGTTTATTTTTATTATTATTTTTAATATATTTTTTATTTATTGTTTATTATTATAATTAATATTATTATTAATTTTATTTTCCGTCTGGGTCCCCAAAACGGCGGAGACCCCACTTTTCTTCCCACGCCCCCCCTCCCGCCCACTTTCTGCGTCCGCCACTGATATATATATATATATATGCGTATGTACATATATATATGTATGTATATACATATATATCCTCTTAACAAAGCACCGTAAGGGCGGAACTGACGGAAAAATGGATACAGTCTCCAATGATGAAAGCGAGAGGTTTAGACAGTGCTTTCAGGGTTGGCGGGACTCTACTCTAGAAGTCTCGAGCACTCCGGGCGAGAGAATGTTTACAACGACTTGACATTGCGTAACAGCAGTGTACGGAGCAGAGTAGCCCCTCTGTTAGCGCGTTAGCAGCATCCCCAAGAAATCACCGGTGCACCGGAAGTAATCCTCGAGTAGATAGATGGTCAAACATCCTGAGAGGTCGCACTCGGTCCTTGCCTTGAGGATGAATGTTGCACTTATTCACGAGGTCCCGCAGAGAATAGGTAGTCCTAGGATCAGTGCTTGTTTCTAGGAAGTGCAGTACAATCCAATACACAAGAAGAACGAATGAAGAACCAGTCATCCTAAGCTATTGTGACATTTCCTGAAAGCACATGCAATTGACCAAACTGAATGATCCCTAACTTTCTCTCATTATTCTCGAGATTTACAAGTAGTGCGGGTGCACTGATGACGGGCAAATGTGCCGGGGTTCCATAGTTCAGGAAAAAAACACCAGAACACCAGGATAGGAAACCACTGATCGAGAAAGGGTCCGCCGTGGCCCAGTAGTGGGGAAAACGCCAGTGTGCGGGTCCTCAGATGGAGAATGGGTCTGCCTGCGGCCAGTAGTGGGGGGAAACGCCAGGATATGGGTCCACGGATGGAGAATGGGTCTGCCGTGGCCAATAGGAAAACGCAGGGATATGGGTCCACGGATGGAGAATAGATACGCCGTAGCATAGCAGTGGGGAAAACGCATAAAAGTCCACGGATTGAGAATGGGTCTGCTGTGGCCAAAAGGAGGGAAAACGCCAGGATACTGTTCCAGTCGCGGCCAAAAAGATATGATTAGCCACATTTTCACAAGATAATTTCTGCTATAACTCACCTCTGCATTGAGCTATCCAGTTGAAATTTGGATATGTATTTAAGCTCTTGGTTGTTTCCTAATAGCTGCTTATCTGGGCAGAAACTCAATACTTGTAACTTTACTAAGCCTGAACATCATTTTCCTTGGCTTCCTTTGTCTTCGTCCTACCACCTTCTGAGAAAAATGAGGTGATGCAGATCAAGAACGCATTTTCCATGTGCAGAGAAGAACTACAGAACACGATTATTACAGCGAATTACTCACTCAAAAGGAGATTTGGAATAAATCCTCTGCGATATATATATATATATATATATATATACTATAATATATATAAATATATAAATGTAATATATATTATAATAAATATAAATATATAAATGTTATATATATATATTGAAGGTGTAACTTTTCATCATAACTTGTCTTGGGATTGTGCTATTCGGACAAAATTTTAGAATGTGTTGAGTATCCTTTCTTTGCTCTGCATAACATTGACGCAACCTGCTTTCAAACAGAACTATCGCGTTCCAAGTTCAAATTCACTACCTTCACTAGCATGAATGTTCCTCATTTGTATCACCTCATTTCGCAGAGGATTTATTCTAAATCCCCTTTCGAGTGAGCAGTTCGCTGTAATAATCGTGTTCTGTAGTTCTTCTCTGTACATGAAAAATGCGGTTACCAAAAAGCCCAAAAAAGTGTGAAAAAAGAGTTCTCAGTAATCTTAAGCAAAAGATAACCGTTCCAGCGAAGAATATTTCTATGATAACCACTGCTGACAACTATTCTGACATTAAATAGGAACTGTAACGCAGTCAGTATCATTTAGACACCGACGTCACCCCCTCATTTTTCTCAGAAGGTGGTAGTGAAGATATTGGACGAAGACAAAGGAAGCCAAGGAAAATGATGTTCAGGCTTGGTAAGGTTACAAGAATTGAGTTTCTGCCCAGGTAAGCTGCTGTGCATCTCCTGCACATTTTAGCAGTACAGTGAATCTTATGTAAGGAAGAAAGCCGAAATCACAGGACTCAACGAAGTGCGAAAGGTAAATTTTCAGTTCACATTGATTTGCATGAATTTTCTAGCCGAAAACTGGATTCATCGAAAGCTCGAAAAGATACCCGATTAGGCATAGGTCTGGCCAGCACAATATTACAAGGAGAAATCTAAGGTCTCACTCAGTGAAATTTTTCTTGATAGAATGTGAACCTGTGTGGATTTGCCCGCCCCGCAAGTGGACATGCACTTTTTCGCATTTTCAACCGAATCTCGTAGTCAAGCCCAAAATGGTAACAGGGGAGGCATTTGGTGAATCTAGGTCTAGCTACTGTCGAACACCTCAAGGAGCATTTCATTTCCCAGAAAAAGTTACCGTTTTCTGAGATGTCGAAGTTCTTTGAATATATCCAGATCACCCTCAGCGATGCAAACAAGACAAACTCAGACATTCGTGGGGGTCGACTGCAGGTAGAAAAGGGGTCCACCCCCAGTTGTACCTGGGGGTGGACCCCCAATCGCAGGGCACCTACCCCCCACATATGGCCGACGACCCACCACGTGCCCCCACTGACGACCCCCCACGTGCCCCCACAGACGACCCCCACGTGCCCCCAACGACGTCCCCCCACGTGCCCCCACAGACGACCCCCCACGCGCCCCCAACGACGTCCCCCCACGTGCCCCCACCGACGTCCCCCCACGTGCACCCGGCCGACGTCCCCCCACGTGCCCTCAATGCTACCCTCGACGTACAGAACCACAACATTGAAGCTGGAATTGATCCGCTGCTTCAGGAAAAAGTCGAATCCGGGGCTCTCCCGTCCGAGAATGTGCGCAAGCAGTGACCTAACTGCCAGGATTGTCGCGCAGTCGTCGTCCAGTTGATGGGAATTGGCGACAATGCTGCCGTATGCACTAGATTTGGGGCAGTAGCGCCTGACGATCTGCGACTTCATAGCGGCCTGAACGCGGCCACTTCTCGGGACAAAACACCCAAGCGCTCGCTTCGACCCTCGCTCCCCGCTCGTTCCGAACGGAATTTGCCCCCGAAATTGTCTGAGTAATTACCCTATTATATAGTAATTTATAATAGCTGCGTGCGTCAGTCGCTCATCAGTCGTACGTATCCATTTGCAAGGTATTTTCCATGAAGAACGGTCAACACGACATGTACATCCTCAATGAAAAGAACGCACGGCCGCCGCCAGACCGTGAACGCGTGTGTCTGAGCTGCGACCAGGGTAAAGCACGGGGTGCGATTCGGATCTCCCAAATACGTGACCCCCTTTTGCTTTCACATGGGCGTTCTGCAGAGTCAGTGCGTAGGTAAGATAGTATAGCGGTCGCAGGACGAGGATCAAGCATAAAGAAAAAACACAACGTACCCCCCCCCCTTTGCTTTTTTCGCTTTGCTCCTCTAAATACGTAGGGGTGGTTTGAAATATCGCACCTGTGCTTTACCTTGGCTGCGACCGCGATGCGACTGCGATGCGACTGCTTTGCGACTGGGGCCTATTCTTCATGAAGTAGAGACTATTTCTACACCAGTCTGGCCGCCCGGCTAACGCCGGAATTCCAGACTTCTACTGATGCTCGCTTCGCTCGCATACTCCACGTTGAAAGCAAAATGCCGGAGCATCCTTATCACATCGCCAGCCCACCTCTAACACCATCCTAAGGCGTAACCCTCATCCGTGTCATCCCTCGTTCGCCTCATTCCTCCTCTTCGTTATAGAGGTGTCCTACCCTTCTCTTTCCTTTTATACGGTCCTGTAATCAAAAACCTATCTCATTCATTCCGACCGTGATCAAAACAACTGTCGGCCATTAACATGTCTGAACATGACGAAAGTGGCCCGAAACTCCTGTAAATCAAGGTAAAAATCAAAATTTACCACATTTTCATACATAACTCGACGCGCTGAACACGATGGTACAGGTATTTTCCATTTTTGATGGCTGGTTCTCGTGCACACACGCACACACACACACATGAACTGCCAATTAATAAGAAGTAAGATGTCTACTCATCACTAAAAATGGCCCACTTTTCCGGAAAATTTGACAACAATGTTTATTAGAGGGATTAAAGTAAATGGTGTCCTTTTCAGTACTCATTCGAGCAGATTTCTCGTTATGATATTCATTCAAGGACAAAAAATGACTTTGCTCTCATAAAAATTGTTTAATCCTTGGAACAAACGCAAACGCTTTTAGAAAGGTCAGATTACCTAGGAAGGCTGCACTTCCGCGCCACAGCAGGCGACTAGTTCAAATTCTTCATGTGGTTTCTCGCCAGCGGTGGGAGAAATCATGAAATGTGATGGTAGATTTTGCTCATTGTGAAGTGAAAAATATCGTATTCGAAACAAAATTGCCTGGACACACCGGTTTAAAGTGTTGTCTCGACTTGAACACAATTTTTTTCATCGCTTTGGCAACCTTCATTCAGTAGATCCTCTCCGACAATTATATGAGGATTGCATGCCTCCACTACTAAAACCAAGATCATAAGGGTCCGCAAACTTTTGGGAGGCGATTTTAGCATCCTCCAGATCAGCAATCTGCTGCTGTTGCAGGATTGCATCTGGAGCTCGGAAAAAAAACATATAACGGAATAATGGTCTGTGGAATAAGGTCAATGAGTGAGAGCCTTGATGCCTCACTGTATCATTTTTGCCGTGTGAATTCTGGAGAGTAAGGCTTAACGTTACTCTGAAGGAGGGAGAAATCAGTTTTTGTTCACCACTGCCAACCACATCTATAGCAGATTTGCTGGCATTAACTCGAAATTACAATACTGGGACTCTGATGTTAGTGCTTGACTAGCTTGGAGAAGGCTATAGTGGATCACACTCTTACAGCATCACCACACTCCTGACACAACCTCCCTAGTTCGAAGACTTGATTAGAAAAAGTTGGAGATGGGAGGAAGTGTCTATCAAAACGAATTCACGTTTCTTTTTATCATATAGGAACCGAGCTCCATTGATAGCTGTTATGCGGTGTAGAAATGGGTAGTTTTAGAGACGAGAAATTAAGTTAGTAAAGATGCCACAGATGGTGAGACATCTGCCAGATCGTGGGGTGTTCACTTGCGCACCTTTCTTGTCATGTCGATTGAAGCCAAAGTTTTGAAACTGTAGCATAGTGAGCCCCCATCCCTGTCCTCAAAGTCCGAATGGTTGGACTCGGATTAGGTTCCACGACTCTTCTCAACGCTTGATCGTCAGAGAACAACCTGTGGTCACGACCGTGGTTGCTTTGGGGATCAAAATCGACGAAAGAAAAATTAGCTACCGAATACCTCACTACCCATTTGGAAGGCGATTCGAAGCCAAAACAAATGCAAGATTACCACTAGCATCCGACAAAGAGTGGTCGAATTTGAAGTCATGAACCATAATCACTCGAAAATCACGTCGGCTCATGCTTTGTTCACGACTTCACAAAAACCATGAGAAAAGAGCTAGCCAGAATATTCGAGCAGCATTCGAAAAAGGAGGAAAAGCCGTACCAGAAGGTCACATAAATCGGGCTGCGGTTGCTCAAATTGGGCACAAAAGAAAAGTTCAAATGAGCATACCGCAAAACGGCAATTAATTTCGCAACAACCTGATATATATATATATATATATATGTATATATAAACATGTAATGTAGTATAAGTAGTACTAGTACAGTTCTTTTGCAGAAAACATTTTTCTCTTGAAGCACTTCTAGGCGTATCATAAGAAACAAATCTGTGGCGGCTTGTTCTAACCTAAAATTCTCGATATCAACAATTTTGCCCAAAACCTTTCCAGCTCTCTCTCTCTCAGCTACCACCTTTTTGCTGTTCGACCAATGCTCAATTGCTTTCAAACGTAATTGATCAGCAATAGAGTAGCAATTGCGACCAACAAGTATCCATGTTAGAATCACTATTATTAGTACATTCACATTATTGTTAAACCAGTCTGGCCGTCCGGCTGACGCCGGACTTCCAGACTACTGCTGATGCTCGCTTCGCTCGCATACTCCGCATACGATGCAGAAAAAAAGGTGGACAGATTTAGTAGATCCTGTATCCCCCCAAGTAAGTCCATCGACTTTTGGAAAGCTCTCGATCGCGTGAGCGGTAGCCTTCCTCCACATGGGAGAAGTAATTCCTGTTGATTGCCCCTAGTGGCCGTTGTTAATTGGACGTAGCCGATTCAGTGGAAATGCTTCCTTGAAATTATCTATCTTTAGCAGGTTGTTGTGGTAACTCAAGTGATAAGGGTCTGCCCATGTATAAAGACAGAGTGAAGGGTGGGGTCGATTCAGATACAAATGGACTGGAATGAGGAGGGGAATACGGATTGGAATAACGTGCACCTAGGTCACATAGGTAGAAAGAATAGCCGGAACGGATGAAAGGGCACCATTCATAAGGAAATTTACCTAGGCCGTGACGAACTTCCTTTTCTGGACGCGGGCGCCCTTATCACAACGCTGGATCGTGGCGCGTTTCCCCACCTTTGGGCGCCGGCGCACTCTTATCACAGTGGTGACCCCATCTCGTCCACTTCTAGGCAGTGGAGCACCCTTATCGCAGTGGTGGACCCGTCTCCCCCCACTTTTGGCGCCAGCGCAGCCTTATCACAATAGTGGACCCGTCTCCCCCCACTTTGGGTACCGGCGCAGCCTTATCAGAGTGGTGGACCCTTCTTCCCCACTTTGGGCGCCGGCGCACCCTTATCACAGTGGTGGACCCGTCTCCCCCCACTTTGGGCGCCGGCGCACCCTTATCACAGTGGTGGACCCGTCTCCCCCCACTTTGGGCGCCGGCGCACCCTTATCACAGTGGTGGACCCGTCTCCCCCCACTTTGGGCGCCGGCGCACCCTTATCACAGTGGTGGACCCGTCTCCCCCACTTTTGGCGCCGGCGCACCCTTATCACAGTGGTGGACCCGTCTCCCCCCACTTTTGGCGCCGGCGCACCCTTATCACAGTGGTGGACCCGTCTCCCCCCACTTTGGGCGTCGGCGCACCCTTATCACAGTGGTGGACCCTTCTTCCCCACTTTGGGCGCCGGCGCACCCTTATCACAGTGGTGGACCCGTCTCCCCCGACTTTGGGCGCCAGCGCACCTTTACCAGAGTGGTGGACCCGTCTCACCCCACTTTGGGCGCCGGCGCAGCCCTTCTCCATGGACTCCATTGACGGACCCGTTGTACCCCATCCTATCTTCTGTTCGATTTCATCCCTACCCCACTCCACCATACCACACCCGTTCCTAGCCTTTTATATGACCTCACAATCACGATCATTGACCAATCGTAGAATTTCGTAACGGTCTGACACACATACTTACATACATACAGACACACATGTAAACAGGCTAAGCCCGTTATTATATAGAATGATTTTCTATTTATTACCAGTCTGGCCGTCTGGCTAACGCCGGACTTCCAGACTTCTATTGATGCTCGCTTCGCTCGCATACTGCACCTTGGAAGCAAACACAAAAGTGTAGATGGATTGATAAAATCTGCATTCTTCCACGCAGTTCTATCGCCCTCCTGAGAAACCCTTGATCCCGTAAGTGGTAGCTTTCCCCCATATGAACGAAGTTATGCTCTTCCATATGAGCGAAGTATATGGCCGTGAAGAACTGAGTGTAACCAATTCAGTGCACATGTCATGTTGGAATGATTTAGGCTCAACTGGTTGTTGTGGTTATTCAAGTGATAAGGGTCCACCGGTGTATATAAATGGAAAGGAAGGAGTGGTTCTTCTTTAAAGGAATGGGAAGAGAACACCGATACGAAAGGAAACACTGTATATCTAGGCGATTTAGGTAGAAGGGTCCGCCGAAACAGGATAAGCGTACCCCTCATGCAGGAATAGACCCGCCTAGCGAATTCCTATTACTTGTGGAAGCCGGCGCACCCTTATCACACCGTTGGACCCGACTCCAGGCGTTTCTCCACTTTTGGACGCCGGCGCACCCTTATCACACCGTTGGACTCGACTCCAGGCGTTTCTCCACTTTTGGACGCCGGCGCACCCTTATCACACGGTTGGACCCGACTTCAGGGGTTTCCCCATTTTTGGACGCCGGCGCACCGTTAACACGCCGTTGGATCCGTCCCCAAGCGTTTTCCGACTTTTCGGCGCCGGCGCAGCCTTATCACACCGTTGGACCCGACTTCAGGGGTTTCCCCATTTTTGGACGCCGGCGCACCGTTAATACGCCGTTGGACCCGTCCCCAAGCGTTTCCCCACTTTTCGGCGCCGGCGCAGCCTTATCACACCGTTGGACCCGACTTCAGGGGTTTCCCCATTTTTGGACGCCGGCGCACCGTTAACACGCCGTTGGATCCGTCCCCAAGCGTTTTCCGACTTTTCGGCGCCGGCTCAGCCTTATCACACCGTTGGACCCGACTTCAGGGGTTTCCCCACTTTTAGGCGCCGGCGCACCCTCCACACCGCGGTGCACTCACCGCTCTCCACTTCCCCATCCTCTTCATTCTTTGAACCTCACCATACCCGTCCCTATCTTCTTGTTGACCTCGTAATCACCATCACTGGCCAATCAAGGAATTTCGTTTCTGACACACACACGTGACAGACGAAGTAAGCTCGTTATTATAAGTCATGATTATTAATATTATAGTTACAATCCATCAGGAGACAGGAGAGGTAATCTCCGCCCAGTTTACGGTTCGGGGTGCAGCTGACATGCGCCGCCCTGGTGGTATTGGTATTTAGCGCAAACGTCTATGCCAGCGATGGAGTAAGCTCCTTGTGTCCGGTCCTGCCCCTAAACCTTTGCGTATGTCTGAAGCGCGACTGTAGTACAGATTACCCTGGTTGCCCTATTATGAGAACTCGTGGATACTCACCTCCGCTCCAAGGAAGTTAAGATGAAAGTGAGGGTGAGGGAAAATGAAGCTGTCGATTAACCACATATACACGTGCTATAACGGTCCCGGCGGACAGCAGCACATCGGGGGGCATGAGCAGCACGTTCTGCTATAGAGAACGTCGATGCACGCTCCCCCAATTCAAAAAGTGGGCTATATATATATATAATACATATAATATATATATATATACCCCTTCATGTGCCACCTCATCGCGGTGAAGGGGTGAACATCTACCAGAGTTCATCTCTGGGAGATGGCCAACGGCACAAACGGCCACGCAGTTCAGAACCGCACTACTTGTAGTGCGTGAACGGGCGGCCCTTGGATAGCTCCGGCAAGGCACTCCAGGGGTAACCAGGCCACCAGAAAAGCCACGACATTCGCAACAGAGAGAAAACCGGCCCGAAATCGGACATGCTCTCCCACGGCGCCCGGAGATGCCCCTGCCGAGGACGGAAGAGGAAAGGGACGGGGCGCCACTGGAAATCCCGATAAACGATTTGGACAATGCTTGGACATCTGCACATACAATTGCCGGTCAGCCGCATCCGACGCAGACTTGAGAACTCTTCTCCACATATCTAAGAGGCTCAGGTACGATGTCATATGTCTGCAAGAGACGAAAACGAAAACCCCGTATGCAAGAAGAATGGAAAGCGGAGAACTGATTATAATGGGGCAAAAGATTGATGCGAAGAACGTTGGGGGGGGGGTCGGTTTCTTGATCCACCCAAGAGTACAGCCCAGCATTCATTCGCACGAAATTCTGAGTCCGCGTATTGCTGTGCTACGATTACGAACGACGAAGAAAGCGACCATCACCATTGTAAACTGCTACGCTCCTAACTCTGTTGCCAGCGAAGAGGACAAAGACAACTTCTACTCTGAGCTGGAAGCAGTAGTTAAGAAGGAAAAGTCATACTACAAATACATATGCGGGGATTTCAACGCCCTTGTAGGAAATGGAAGCGACGGAAACTGGAGACTAGGTCGACACGGAAATGAAGCTAGGAACGACAATGGCTTTCGTCTATTAGATCTGATGTCTTGTTGCAACCTGTTTCATGGAAACTCCATCTTCGAGAAGCCTCAACACAGACGGTGGACCTGGGAAAGTCCTAACGGACAAACTCATTCAGAGCTAGACCACATCCTCACGAACCGAAGATGGAGCCTGATGGACACTTCAGTAGTACCCTCTTTTGACACCGGATCCGACCACAGACTGCTACGGGCCAAGATACGACTCAGTGATCGCATATTCAAAAGAGACACACATCGTGGGCCACCTATACGCTCTCCTGAGTATGATGAATCCGAACTGCAGAAGGCCATGAATGCATACAACTGGAGAAAGGAGGAAGATCCCACAGAAGACTATGAAGAATTAGCAAAAGGGCTGATATTTTGTGCCAAAGCAGCTATGATGAACTACAAACAGAGAGGAGAAAGGCTGAACCCAAAGGCCAAACAATTGCTGCGCCGTAGAGGTGAAGTCAAAAGAGATCAGGCAGCGACGCATTTGGAGAAAGTTGTCATCAATAAAGCCTGTCGCGCGGCCATGAAGGAATCCCTTAGAGAGCATCGCAAAAATAAGCTACTTTCGACAGCCGCTCAGAGGAAAAGCCTGAAACGATGCCGACGAGAACTCTCGGACTATTCTGCTGTGACCACGTGCCTGAAAGACAAACAGGGAATACCCAAAACGACGAGGACGGACATGGAACGCATTGTAACGGAATTTTATACAAATCTGTACCGCTCAACAACGGTTGTTCCAAGACACCCATCCCCCACAGAAGAAAAGCCACCACCCATTCTGGTCTCGGAAGTGAGAATTGCAATTCAATCGCTGAGAAAGGGGACGGCCCCAGGACCCGATGGCATTACAGCGGACTTGCTTGGAGTCGGAGGATATACAATGCATAAACTCTTAGCAGATCACTTTACCTCCTATCTCGAAGCTGGCATCATTCGCGATCAGTGGAAGAGCTCCAAGACAGTGTTGATCTTCAAAAAAGGTGACAAAGAAGATATCGAAAACTACCGCCCTATTGCTTTGTTGTCTATACCGCCCTCACCATAGGAGTAGACCCGTCCGCCCCACCTTTGGGCGCCGGCGCACCCTTATCACAGCGGTGGTCCCATCGTCCCCAATTTTGAGTGCCGGCGAAGCCTTATCACAATGTGTGACCCGTCCCCCCACTCTTGGACGCCGGCGGGACCTTGTCACAGCGTGGGACCGGTCTCCTCCATTTTTGGGCGCCGGTGCAGCCCTTCTGTATTGACTCCATTGACGGACCCGTTGCACATTGTCCAAGGACCGACCCGCTGCACATTGTCCAACCTTCCCCTCGATCTTATCCCAACCCCACTCAACCATACCACACCCATTCCTAGGCTTTTATATGATTCCAAAATCACGATCACTGACCAATTGTAGAATTTCGTAACGGTCCGACACACATACATATGGACAGACATGAAAACAGACTAAGCCCGTTATTATAAGTCATGATATATAGTGCGTTTCATAATTATAGGGACACCCGACTTTTTGCTGCAGCGAGCTTCACCGTGAGCCAATCGATTGATTTTATTCTTCATTCAATTTAGGATGTGAAATAACCTCTAGAGACGTACTTTTCATTAATATATGAGATTTTTCTAGAAAAAGATAGGAAAACCTGTGTTTCAAAATTATAGGGACACTTGGACTTGACGAAACGATTTACCCAGAAATCGGAAACTGTCAGTGCAGTTGTTACCAGTGGATTACTCCCTATCCAGTGCTAATCCAAACCTTCGGTTTTTCAAACTCGTGAAGGCGTTCCAGGAAAGGTTCAGCCCAAAATTGATCTTAGTTTCTTGAACTGTGCTTCAAAGTTTTTCAGCATGAAAAATTCTAGGTGCATTAACCATGGAGCCATCTAGAACTTGTTTTAGACCATTCCGCTAGAAATGAGTGTTTACAGGCGTTTTTCAGGTACAAGGCGAGTTTATGGTAGCTTTATCGTACTGTGGTGGCCCAGGGGGATAACTGCAGTTTCTTTGACCGAAGCAAACTTTTGTCGGCGATAACCACTCAGAAGTGGTGTTGAATGATCACGCAGGACTTCATGAACGTCCCCACGTTGAGCTAAATGTCCCTACGTTGAATTTTAGTTGATACAAAGACGTTGAACAACTCACGCCGTGCACGATATGACATGCTCGAACAAGCCATTTCGCCTCCCAAGTACCGTCTTGAGAAACTGATTTTTTTCTCCAGAAATATTATCTGATCTTATGAATATGAGAGAATTTGATCGATTCAAGCAGAAAAGAGGCCTTATTGAAGAATTAAGGCCATGAATATGTTTCCTTTTTATGATGAGGTTCAGGAAGCGACTGTGTCCAGTGTCGATTGGATCTCTGCATGTCGTAGGCTGTTCATCGCCTTTGTATCAATTAGAATTTAGAGAAGTGACATTTAGCAAATCCTGTGTGATCATTCTACACCACATCCGAGGGGTTATCGCTGACAAAAGTTTGCTTTGGTTAAAGAAAGTGCAGTTATCCCCCTGGGTCAAGCCACCACAGCACAATAGTACCACCACAAACTCGACGCCTTGTAACTGAAAAAACGCCTCTGAACACTCATTTCTGGCGGAAAATGGTTCTAAAACAAATTCTAGATGGTTCCATGCTTAATGCATCTAGAATTTTTATGCTGAAAAACTTTAAAGCACAGTTCAAGAAACTAAGATCAATGTTGGGCTGAACCACTTCTGGAACGCCTTCATGAGTTTGAAAAACCGAAGGTTTGGATTAGCACTGGATAGGAAGTAACCCAATGGTAACAACTGCAATGACAGTTTCCGATTTCTGGGTAAATCGTTTCATCAAGTCCAAGTGTCCCTATAATTTTGAAACACTGGTTTTTCTATCTTTCTCTATAAAAATTTCATATGTCGATGATGTTGATGAATGGTAAGTTCGTAGAGGGTATTTCACATCCTAAATTTGATGGAGAAAATCAGATCGATTGGTTGAATGGCATAACACCTTCATTATGATGAGTTCTCCTTATTAGCGCCCCTTCGAGACGCTAGAAAGTGGGGTGGGGCAGCCACTTGAGGTACGTAGAAAAGCTTCACACATGTGAAATGCTTAGAGAATTAACAAAAAGGCAAGACTAATCATTAACTGAGCTCAAATACGGAACCCTCTTTATAAATTGCGTATATTCTACCAGTCTGGCCGCCTCACCAACGTCGTGCTTCCATACTTCTCGTGGTCTGTGCCTTCTTTCAAGTTCTTAATAATAATAATAATGAAAGAAAGGAAATATTCAGAGTTTGGTCAATTGCATGTGCTTTCAGGAAATGTCACAACAGCTTAGGATGACCCGTTCTTCATTCGTTCCTCCTGTGTGTTGGATTGTAATGTCCTTCTTAAAAACAAACACTGATCCTACGACTCCCTAATCTCTGCGGGACCTCGTGAATAATTACGCCAAACGCACATTCCCAGGGCAAAAACCGAGTGCGGCATCGCTGCTGACCTCTCAGCGTGCTCATCCATCCACCAATCGAGGTGGATCACTTCCAGTGCACCGTCATAATAATATATTCGTGGGACTAACTAAATAGATGCCCCGTAGAACTAACTAACTAACTAGATGCATATTTAGGCTCGCGTACTTCTATACGATGAAGAATAGCGTCAATCGCTGGCACAACCGTTCGCGCTAGATACCAATACCACCAAGGCGGCGCATGTCAAATGCACCCCAAACCGTAAACTGGGCGAGGATTACGTCACCTGCCATTCAGCGGATGGATTGTAACAATAATATTAATAATAATGTATTAAAAATAATACCTACCCGCTTCGGCTACGGCTTCCAGCTCATCTATTTCCAGGTTCATCATAAGGCTCAATTTGGAGCTTCATGTCACCTGAGCGGAACTTCCCAAGCAAACGCTGTTCAGTGCATTTACAAGCCAAATGTCCCTTAACACTACCCTGATGTTCCCAGCTGTCTCAGCTCTAATGGCTGGGAAATGGAAACTATGTTCTAAAATGCCTCAATTTTTCGTCTTTGAGTAGTTCTACAAAAAATGCTTTCAAAAATGAAATTCGAAAACTGATCAAGAACCAGGGAGTGATTTTGAAAGAAGAAGATGTACCTTCATAATGAAAATAAAGATGAGAAGAGATCTAGTGAATCTTCGAAGATAGAGACTGTCAAACTGACCGCTCATAGAATCGGACATTTCGTACTTGTCGACCCAATATATATCCTCTTAACAAAGCAACTAACGGCGCCAGTGACGGACAAATAGATACAGTCTCCAATGACGAAAGCGAGAGGTTACGACAGCGCTTTCAGAGTTTCACTGTTGGACCGCGCATGTTTCGTCATAGGTGCGTAGACGTGGTGGAAGTCAGGTGCATTCGGGATTTCGCGGTGGGACCAGCGGCTATCGGTCTCGAGCCCTCGGGGCGAGACAGTCAGTGTTTACAACGATTTGATAGCAGCAGTGCATGGAGCAGAGTAGCCCTCGTATTGGCGCTTGGTCAACGATTGAATCGCTTCTAACCACGTGAAAAAATTGGTGGACCGCGAGAGGTCCCGCAGCGGTGGGATACGTTCGGTTTCTTCACTGGGGATGTGCCCTTGGCTCTCATCCTATTGAGGTCCCACAGAGATTAGCGAGTTTTAGGACTCGTTGTTTCTAAGAAGGACTCCACAATCAGATACATAGGATGAACGAACGAAGAACGCGTCAACTTTAGCTGTTGTGCCATTTCCTGAAACCATTTTTGACCATACTTTCTGAATATTTCCTAACTTTCTTCCTTTATTCTCGAAATCCACAAGAAGTGCGAGTGCACTGATGACGGACTCGTTTGTCGGGGCGCTATAGTTCAGAAAAAAAACAACACTAAAACACCAGGATAGGTGCACACCGATCGAGGAAGAGTCCGAAGTGGCCCAATCGTGGGAAAAACATCAGGATACGGGTCCACGGATAGAGAATGGATCTGCTCTGGCCCAATAGTGGGGAAGCGCCAGGATAAATTTTTGAAATTGCTTTACAAAGCAAGTAAAAATCCTACATTTGTCCATTTTTAACAGTTTATTTCTATTAGCACTTTTGATCAACTCCTTTGAATTATTTATTATTTACAATAACGTTTTCACTAATTTTATTTTCCATCTGGGTTTCCAAAGCGGCGGAGACCACATTCCCCCCCTCTCCCGCCCACTTTCTGCGTCCGCCACTGGGTGCACGAATGGAGAATGTGCCTGCTACAGCGCAATTGTGAGGAAATCGTCAGGATACGGGTTAACGGGTGGGAAATGGGTCTGTCGTCGCTTATAAGAGGGAAAACGCCAGGATACGGTTCCACGGATGGAGAATGGGTAGGCCGTGCCCCAGTAGTGGGGAAAACGCCAGTATATGGATCTTTGATTTGGAGTGGGTCTGAGATCACCCAGTCGTGGAGAAAACGTCAGTATACCGGTCCACGGATGGAAAATCCGTATGCTGGAGTTTCCCCCACGATTGCGCCGTCCCGTATACTGGCGTTTTCCCCACTACTGGTTCCCTGCGTACTCATTCCCCATCCGTGGGCTGTTACAGTGGTGTTTTGAAGAACGGGTCGTCGTGGGCAATAGTCGGCAAAACGCCAGTATACGGGTCCATGGATGGAGAATGGGCCTGCCACGGCGCAGTCGTGGGGAAAACGTCAGGGTCTCTTACTTTCCTTTCGCACCTTTCGCACATAATGCCACCGATGGGGTTCTACAAGTAGCTGCTGGCAAGGAGGGTAAGTACTACGCCTCCAGTAGCATTATCCTTCTGGAAGTGCCGCCCCCAGGAAGCAAACCTTCCAAAACCATTAGATAACCTTCCCTCTGATACGGGATGGGGCCATTCTGTACCTTAGATCTAGGACTAAAAACAAACAAAAAAGCTATCAAAACAATACCAACTTTTATTTTCTGATTTCTACGTTATGTAAAAGTGAGACAAACGGCGCATACAACCTAATGAATTTTGGCAGAAGAAGAATATACGAGAACCAGCCACTGCTGCTCAGCACATCATAAATGTGAAACGAACACAGGCTATGATGGCTTACCTGCAGAGAAACTGCAACTCTCGTCGCGAACATGCCGGGCCGTGTTCGCGCGTGGACGAGTGCTCCGATGTCGGGTGTGCGTGTCCCGCCACGAAACCTTGTGAATTGAGCGCATTTCGTACTACCTTTGTGCCAAAGCAGGCGCCACAATGCTTTAGCGCCGAGGAAAACTCGTACTGGCGCGAACTCGGCCAGGCGCGTTCGCGACGACGTTTCCATTTTCTCTGCAGGTAAGCCATCATTGTTTGTTCTCGTTTCACATTTGTAATGTGCTGAGTTTGTACTTCATTATCCACATCTCAACTCCGAGTCGAGGATTTCGGCTCTTACTGCCTTTAAAGGAAATAGGCGGGTAGGATGATAGTAAAACGAAGAGGCCAGACGGATGGCGGCTGGCACGGATGACACGTACGCTGACAAGGTAGCGTGAATGGTGCGCGGGCTCCCAGTAACGGGGTGTATGCCACTGAACAGATCCACAACTGTAGGAGAGGTGCGCCAGCGCTCGTTAGTGGGGAAAGTGTCACGAACAGCTCGATCTTCGACGTGCCCAATTGTTTATGAAAAGGTTGGAAGTTTTCGTTCTTACCCAGATTGGAAGTTGTTTTTTCGTCGCATAGAAGACCTAAATTTGTTTACAACACAGTGAAAATAAATGGGGCTGGTCGTCTATTCTCAGACAATTGTGCCGTCGAACAGCAGGTCGAACCCCCATCGCCCCGCCCACTTTTTGAACTGGGGGAACGTGTCTCGACGTTCTGCTATAGCAGAACGTGCTGCTCATACCCACCCGAGGTGCTGCTGTCCGCCGGATTTTCCAGACGTGCTGCTGTCCGCCGGGACCGCGATAACACGTGTATATGTGATTAATCAACAACTTCATTTTCCCTCACCTTTACTTTCATCATTTTACTTCCTTGGAGCGGCGGTGAGTGTTCACGAGTTCTCATAAGGGCAGTTTATACTGGATGCGTGTGACTGACGCGCGTGCGCCTCTATGATAAAGAAAGTGGAGACTTAGTTCGGCTCCTTAGCAAATCCCAATGCTGGCAGCGCTCATCGCTGGACCCATCTACTCAGGAATGATGCGGTCTTTCGACCACTGTGTTGGGGAAAAGTTTGGAATAGGTTTGCTGGTACAGTTGAGCAACTTTCCGTCTCCTACCGGTGCAGTATTATTCTGTCAGTGTTCTATTCTTGCCTTTATCGCACTGTGGGCATTCCGACTTGGTGCCATGCGTTTGCATTTGTTCAAGGATTTTCAGCACAGATCCTAGATTTTAGTACGCTCACGTTCAGTCAGGTACTTAGTCGGAATGCCCACAACGCGATAAAGACAGGAATAGAACACTGGCAAAATAATGGAGCCGTGGCAGACGACGGAAAGTTGCTCAACTGTACCAGCAACTGGACCAACAACCTATTCCAAACTCTTCCCCAACACAGTGTTCGAAAGACCGCAGCGTTCCTGAGCATATGGGTCCAGCGATGAGCGCTGCCAGCCTTGGCATTTGCCAAGGAGCCGAAATAAATATGTAGAAATAGTCTCTACTTGATGAAGAATAGGCCCCAGTCGCATAGCAGTCGCATCGCGGTCGCAGCCAGGGTAAAGCACAGGTGCGATATTTCAAACCACCCCTACGTATTTAGAGGAGCAAAGCGAAAAAAGCAAAGGGGGGGGGGGTACGTTGTGTTTTTTCTTTATGATTGATCCTCGTCCTGCGACCGCTATACTATCTTACCTACGCACTGACTCTGCAGAATGGCCGACGGCTTCTATTCAGGAAGTATCGTGAAAGGAACGGCGTTTCCGTTTTCCCATAACAGTAAATTGGTACAGCAACACAGAGTAATAGTAATAAGTTACAGACGCAGTAATTAGTAAAGTTAGTATGTATTGCCCGCCACAGGAGAGTAATCACGGTAAATTTCCTAAGTTTCACTCCATCTGTGCAAGTCGCGCACGTTAGATCGGTTCAATATTGCAAGAATTGCACCGAAGATCGGCTGAAATCCCCTGTGGAGCTATTTCACGCTCCTACGCGATTCCGCACTCTATTGCAAAAGATTACTACAGTTTCCACCACAGGGCAGGTGCGGAGAAGGTACGTGTATCGCACCCTTATCGCACCTGCCCTGTGGTGGAAACTGTAGTAATCTGGAGTGGTGGAGAGATGCGCATAAAGTATCCGGAGCGAAGAGGGAGCAGAGAGTGAAAACAGGAAAGTTTACGTAAAAACTGTTGAAACATGTCTAATACTGTTCAAACATGTTCAGTTTTCTTGCAATCTGATCTCTCCTTTTTTGTTCTATGTTCAGTATGTCCAACATGCTCAAACTTGTTGTGCACGTTTCCTTAAAACTGGCAGGTTTGTCTATAATGTCTGGAATGTTACAAACTGAGAGAGGCCAAACACTGATAAAAATATAATGAAAGCTGTTTAATTGCTCATTACAATGCAAGACTGTGTACCATCAAGAATGGCGGAATCTTGGACGTGGTTTACGCCCATGTGAAAGCAAAAGGGGGTCACGTATTTGGGAGATCCGAATCGCCCCCCGTGCTTTACCCTGGTCGCAGCTCAGACGCACGCGTTCACGGTCTCGCGGCGGCCGTGCGTTCTTTTCATTGAGGATGTACATGTCGTGTTGACCGGTCTTCATGGAAAATACTCTGATGTTCATTGACGATACATTTGGCAGGCGAATGTGTTTGGCGATATGATTTACGGGAGAATGAGTCAAGAGCCTGTTTGGCGATACATTTGGCAAGAGAAGCTGTTGACGATACATTTTACGGGTGTGTGGCGAAACAAAAGGCAAGAGAATCTGCTGGCGATACATTTGACGAGGTTTACTTGCCGACACAAATGGCAAGGTTTGTATGGCGATACATTTTACGGGAGTTCTGATAAGGCTGGTAAGGCAGCGGACTCCTAAGATTGGTATCATGGCACGATTCCTGATGATATCGAAATTTTTGCGCGGTTGGTAACCCTTTTGTTTGACGATATAATTGGCAAGGTTCGTGTGGCGATACATTTGACGAGGTTCGCGTGGCGATACATTTTACGGGACTTCTTGTTTGGCAACACATTTGACGGGTTGCGTTTGCCTAGATAGTTGGCAAGCTCGTCTGCGAGGTTGCCAAACAAACCTCGCCAAATGTGTCGTCAATGAACATCAGAGTACCTTGCAAATGGTGCGACTGATGAGCGACTGACGCACGCAGTTAGTATAAATTACCTTATAATAGGGTAATTACTCAGACAATTTCGGGGGCAAATCCCGTTCGGAACGAGCGGGGAGCGAGGGTCGAAGCGAGCGCTTGGGTGTTTTGTCCCGAGAAGTGGCCGCGTTCAGGCCGCTGTAGGGCCGCTGAAAACTGGACTTGCATTCCTATCCGCCCGAGTACTGTCCGCGTCCAGGCCGCTATGAAGTCGCAGATCGTCAGGCGCTACTGCCCCAAATCTAGTGCATACGGCAGCATTGTCACCAATTCCCATCAACTGGACTGCGCGACAACCCTGGCAGTTAGATCACTGCTTGCGTACATTCTCGGAAGGGAGAGCCCCGGACTCGACTTTTTCCTGAAGCAGCGGATCAATTCCAGCTTCAATGTTGTGGTTCTGTACGTCGGTGGTAGCATTGAGGGCACGTGGGGGGAGGGCACGTGGGGGGACGTCGGCCGGGGGCACGTGGGGGGACGTCGTGGGGGCACGTGGGGGACGTGGGGGCACGTGGGGGGGTCTGTGGGGCACGTGGGGGGACGTGTGGGGGCACGTGGGGGCACGTGGGGGGTCGTCTGTGGGGGCACGTGGGGGGTCGTCAGTGGAGGCACGTGGGGGGTCGTCAGTGGGGGCACGTGGGGGGTCGTCAGTGGGGGCACGTGGGGGGTCGTCGGCCATATGTGGGGGGTAGGTGCCCCGCGATTGGGGGCCCACCCCCATGTACAACTGGGGGTGGACCCCTTTTCTACCTGCAGTCGACCCCCACGAATGTCTGAGTTGTTCTGTGTTCATCAAGTTTTATGAAAGTCAGCATGCGGGTGGTTGTGTCTTACGATTAGGTAGAGAGAGGGATAGAGCCAGATAGACGGGAAACAGCAAGGATATGAGAAGCGGTAGCGGCACAGCCCACATAAGGACGACAGAAACAGAATCACAGCCACGTAAAGATGCGCACGCCGTCCGTCAGTAGTGAGATGGACGTCACCGAATGGATCTGCAGTGGTATGATAAGTACACCTGAGTTAGGGTGAGTTAGTGCGGAAGATACAGATGAACGCGTTCCGATGGCGTCCTGTAGTGAGAACGACGGTGAGGAAATGGTTTACGAATGGGAGAGGGAGGGGAACGATTTTGTTACAAGTGTAAAAAACGTCTCCCGACTGTTGCAAAGCTATGGCAAAGGTGCTTCGGAGTTCTGTTCCTACTGAGGAGAGTGAGAAGGTGCAAAAAACGGGAGCACTGATAAATGTGAAATGGACGGCGCGATGTCAGGAAGATCTCTTTAAACACCGGCGGCAACGACGTCGCCGCGCGGAAGATGGGCTCATGGAAGGAAATCATGTCATCACTTTATGAATAACGCTTTTTGATCATGTAACTCAACAGTATGCGTGTCCCTTCGTTAGACTCACAGTAACATCTTTTATCGGCAGAGAAAGTAATTCGAGATCCTTTGGGCGGCATCTTCTTTTGACAAAGAGGATACAGTAGTGGTCGTCACCGACATCCTAAACAATGGAATTTGGGAACCAAATACGAACATGTTATCCTTTGAACAAAAGATATCTCACAGTTTTCATGCCTTTTAAATCATCGGCGCAATTTATGCACTGGGTTGTGGGTAATATAACTAATAGCAGCAACAATTCTGAAAGGATCTCCCATTGAGCAAAAACGCTTACATTTGGTATAATACAACGTGCAGAGAATTCCATGCACCATCCAAAGCTGGAGGCGCTATCAAAACACTAATCAAAACAAACGAGCGAAGATGGGCTTAACTGATGGTCATTTTTCAGTTTCACCACTCGTCCGTCGCTGGTCACGTATTATGGCGTATATCACTGTTGTACGCCGGCGCACCCTTATCGTATGCTCACGCGCAAACACTATGTGCGCCAACGCTATTTCCTGCTACTCGTTTTTAGGGATAAGCAGTGCAGTGCGTACAAACCCGCACGTGCTTCGCAGTGATTGCAATAAGAAGCACATGAGAGTTTGCATTTACTGCACTAGCTATACAGCAAAAGGTCCCATTGCAATCACTGGGAAGCACATGAGGGTATTTTCATCCCCATTTCCCTTTCCAAAGGAAGGTTGCCATGTGTAGCAGCCACGTGGCAACTGACACTCCATTTAGGGAAATACTCAGATAAAGTATCGTGCGTAGGACTACAGCAGGGCACCCGGAGGGCTTGGTCAGGAGAACCGGTCTGTTACAGACCGCAATTCCCGATTTAGTCCTCCGCAAGTCCCGGTACCTCCTTCGAATGTCCCGAAATGAGGGTTTTTGAACGAAACTTATCACCCCCAGTACCGCTCGAGGATTTCTAACTGACCTACCGATCATTTACTATTGCTCTTTGATTGATCCACAGTGCGCTGCTTTACCTCTGCTCCATCCGTGCCCACAGACGAGGGACTACTCGAGACATCCTCTAATTTTTTTTACCACAGTGCATTCACAAAAGAAGGAAATGTTACAGGGCCCCATCTACACCAATCACGACCAAACGTTGAATGCATAACTCCTAAGGACGTGTGGAGATTTTGCCACTCTTTCCGAAATATGGACTGCTTTACCCTTCACACCGATTTCAATGATTTTTGCTTAATTTTGTCCAGAAATCGCTGATGATATGACGGTTGGGTTGCTTGATACGCCGAACACAAATATATCTACGGTTTCATATAAAATTATAGGTTAATCCATTGATTTTACGAGCTTCACGTTTTTGATTGGGGATCATGCCTATTGAGGCTTTCTAATGCGCTGAACACAAATATGACGAAAATTCCGCGGCAAAATATCGGCTCATTGACTGTTTATCAATTTTTTTATTCAAACTAATTTTCATCTCTCGTTCAGGGGTGGGTCAGCGAGGAAATGTGCATTACGAGCATGAAACGTCCACCCAATTTCAAATAGCATGGTCCCATACAGTATAATGTCTCAGAAAACCCATGGAAATCTACCTTGAAAAATCACATAAACGAGCAAATCTACGCCGATTTCGTGTGCTTAGCCATTTTTTGCCATAGCTCTGGTCTTGAAGACTAAGCAACAATCTCACTACGAGAATTCACTCAGTAGTATATACTTGCGGCAGGTTTAGACTTATACATCAATATAGAGAAAATCTTTCTGATTGCAAAAATGCGCCGACGTTATAAAATTCGACGTTATAGAAAAGTATTAGAAAGCTTCAGCTCTCGATTTCCTCGTGCAACACTCGTTTCCTGACTACAGTTCACATCCGTAACCTGATCAGACATAACCCGTAGCCTGGTCTGGAAACAGGCCTGGAGTCCGTATAGGCAACATCTGAGGTTTGAGTCAGTTCTGGTGTGGACCAGTAATTTCTCCGAGCAACATAAGGAACTGCTGATTCAGCCGTGGCCTCCTAAGAAACAGGGTCACCCTTTTTGAGGTCTGTCATGTATACCACCGTCCACGCCAGTTCACACTGACTCTCTCACCATAAAAATCTCGAAAGCGATTTTTCGAGGTAAGACTCTGTTGCTGTTAGGGCACACACAGAGAAAAAAGCGTCATATTCTGTGTCTGCAGCCAGAATAGATGCAAAATAGATGCTTTTGTGAGTAGGAAGTCCGCTCATATTGTAAAAGAGACACTTCAGAGACTTAAACAATGAATGCCGTTTTCAGAGTCAATATGACTATAAGAAACTCATTAACCATTATTATAAGAGAGATTTCCAGAGTATGACTATAAAAAGCGTATTATACGTTATTATAGGAGAAGTATGGGAAGCAGGGCTACAATTAGTGGAAAAATAAGCAGAGCTCACTACTCTGTGAGGTCAAGCATCGGGGAGTTCTCGGATTACCTGCTATGTTCCTCCGTACCCATCCGAGACTTTTATCATAGTTCGGGCATATGTCGCACCCCCGACTACATCCTCCGCAAGTCGCGAAGCAGGCGGTTACCGCATCATCAATAAACTTCCTTAAGAAATGGGAGCTATTGTCCTCCGCATGTCCTATGGGGTCGGTCTCAAATTACGAAGTGGACCTCATTCTGTTCTCTGCTTCGATGGAGATTGGAGAGATGTTCATTGCGATACATTTGACGAGGTTTATTTGACAACCTCGCAGACGAGCTTGCCAACTACCTAGGCAAATGGAGCCCGTCAAATGTGGTGCCAAACAAGAAGTCCCGTAAAATGTATCGCCAAACAAAACTCGTCAAATGTATCGACAGGTAAAACTTGCCAATTGTATCGCCACACGAATCTTGACAGTCGTGTTATCAAACAAAAGGGTTATCAACCGCGAAAAAATTCCAGTATCATCAGTGATATGATACCAATCTTCTGAGCCCGCTGTCTTACTAGCTGAGCCATCCAGATCGACAACCCCGACTGTTAAGCGCGCGATGCGCAAAGTGCATGCGAGTTCCTGTTTCCTTCCATTTTTCAGTTCCGTGACGAAACGCGGCCTTCAAATATACCAGCCTGATCGTCCGGCTAACGTCGGACTCTCAGGCTTCTTTTCGTGCTCGCTCCGCTCGCATATTTTCATTGCCCTCAGATAAGATTAGTGCAGGTGGATGAACAGACACTATCCACAGAGAAGCATTCTTTACCGCGGTTCATGGAACCATTGACCCACTATGGACAGCTCCTTTCCAACAATTTGTGGTGCCGCATTTCGGTGGAAGTAAATAGTAAAAATTGACCGAGTAAGTGCAAACTGGGATTGGACCTGAACACCGATGCACCCTTATCACACCGTTGGACCCGACTCCACGCGTTTTCCCACTTTTAGATGCCGGCGCACCCTTATCACGCCGTTGGACCCGACTCCAGGCGTTTCGTACGCCGGCGCACCCTTATCACTCCTTTGGACTGCACGCGTTTCCCCGCTTTTGAACGCCGACGCACCCTTATCACTCCTTTGGACTGCACGCGTTTCCCCGCTTTTGGACGCCGACGCACCCTTATCACTCCTTTGGACTGCACGCGTTTCCCCGCTTTTGGACGCCAACGCACCCTTATCACGCCGTTGGACCCGACTGAATGCGTTTTCCCACTTTTAGACGCCGGCGCACCCTTACCACACATTTTTACCCGACTCCAGGCGTTTTCCCACTTTTAATGCCGGCGCACCCTTATCACGCCGTTGGACCCAACTCCACGCGTTTTCCCACTTTTAGACGCCGGCGCACCCTTATCACGCCGTTGGACCCAACTCCACGCGTTTCCCCACTTTTAGACGCCGGCGCACCTTTATCACACCGTTGGACCCGACTCCACGCGTTTTCCCACTTTTAGATGCCGGCGCACCCTTATCACGCCGTTGGACCCGACCCAGATGTTCCGCTTTTGGACGCCGGCGCACCCTTATCACACCGTTGGACCCGACTCCACGCGTTTTCCCACTTTTAGATGCCGGCGCACCCTTATCACGCCGTTGGACCCGACTCCAGGCGTTTCCCCGCTTTCGGACGCCGGCGCACCCTTATCACACCGTTGGACCCGACTCCAGGCGTTTCCTCACTTTTAGACGCTGGCGCACCCTTATCACGCCGTTGGACCCGACTCCACGCGTTTTCCCATTTTTAGACGCCGGCGCACCCTTATCACGCCGTTGGACCCGACTCCAGGCGTTTTCCCACTTTTAGACGCCGGCGCACCCTTATCACGCCGTTGGACCCGACTCCAGGCGTTTTCCCACTTTTGGACGCCGGCGCACCCTTATCACGCCGTTGGACCCGACTCCAGGCGTTTCCCTACTTTCGGACGCCGGCGCACACTTATCACGCCTTTGGACCCGTCTCCAGGCGTTCCCCCTATTTTGGACGCCGATCAAACCGCTAGCCCACCTCTAACATACTCTATGCTGCAATCCCCATCCTTGTCACTCCTCACCCGTCTGGTTCATCGTCCTCGTTATAAAGGCATACTACCCTTCTCCTTCCTTTTATATGGTCCTGTGATCATAAACTTATCTCATTCATTCCGACCGTGGTGAAAACAACTGCAGGCCATTAACATGTCTGAACATGACAAAAGTGGCCCGAAACACCCTTAAATCAAAGTAAAAATCAAAATTTACCACGTTTTCGTACATAACTCGATGCGCTGAACACAATGGTGTAGATTTTTCCGTTTTCGATGGCTGGTTCTCGTGCACACACACACACATGAACTGCCAATTAAGAAGAAGTATGATCAGCAGTGACTTCATCATTGGGAAAAAATGCGGTCTCCCATTAGATGATGTTGGAGAAATTCGCGATGTTGGAGACAAAACCTTTTTTTATGAGTTTTTAATGACTCCATGGCTGAACACCACATTGCCGAGCTAAAAAAGTTTCTCAGATCATTCTTTTCTGCGAACTGTACAGCGGACTCATAGGCTGACGCGACTCGCGCACGGAAAGAACTCTGAAAGTGCCCAAGTGGTAGGAAACAGGAAAGCACATGTACTTGTCGCGTCCACGATTTTCGCCTGACTATCCACCGACCTTTTGGTGTATAGACAGTGCAGTACATACAAACCCTCATGCTTGAGTTGTTTGCCGTGCGATCTCGCTCCATCTCATCTCTTCCTATCCTATAGCAGTAGTCATAGTGCATCGTCGTCCGACTCGGTCGGGTAACGAAAGACGGGTGTCGATCCTCTTCCGACGAGGGTGAATACCTATCTTTCGTTAGATCCGAGGCACGGCAATTTTTTTCCGGGGCACAAAGAATCTAAAAATTTTGCTGGTAGTTTTGCATGGAAGATAAGGGGAATTTGTTTCTGTTTTATTTTATTTCATATTACTTATGCATTACAAGAAGAACTATGGATCAAATTGTGCAATCATATGATGGGTATCGAGATATTAACCGAATCCGGTCCTACTCGACGCGCTGATTTCAATTATGTGCTTGAAATCTTAAAACACAGCCAAGAAACCCTTTTTCGAAGCCAATTTTGATATTGAAACGGACGGGTTATCTTGCTAGAGAGCTAGCAGAAGCGCAGCTGAGAAGTTAACATTGCTCATTAAGGCCCATGGCATACTTCACAGCGACACCGTCGCGGTGAAGAAAATGATGAGAACAAAATGTCACGAGTTCTATCAGATTGGTGCGAAATTAATTGCCGTTTTTGAGTATGCACAAATAAATTATTCTCTCCTGTAGAATTTGACAATTTCAAGCAAGTTTGTGTGAATTTCTGAAAGGGCTTTTCCTCCTCTTTCAAAATCCACTTTGATGTTTTGGCTAGGTCTCTTCAGTAGCTTTTTGTGGAGTTCCGAACAATTGATGAGCCGACGCGATTTTCGGGTGGTCATGGTTAATGAAAACAAACTCGAACACTCTGAATCACAGGTCTCCGGTAATCTTGAATTTGCGTAGGCTTAACGTTGCCTTCCTTACAGTGAGCTAGGGATTCGCAAAGTTTCCTTCCTATGATGTTAGCCTCGAATTTTACCATGGTCGTGGTCACGGATGTCGCTTGACGATGTTGAGGACAGCTGTGGAACCTAAACCGGATCTTAACATCCGGACGGAGAGGGCAGGGATATCATATTATCATAATGGTGGAACCAGCTCCCCCACTTCTGGGCGCCGGCGCACCCTTATCACAATGGTGGACCCAGCTCCCCCACTTCTGGGCGCCGGCGAATCCGTTGAACTGTTGGACCTATTGTATGCAGTCTTTCTCAAAAATTTTTGCCTCACGCTGAACCGACCGCCAGCTTAGCCACGTCACACCACGTATGATAATGCATCAGCCTGATCGTCCGGCTAACACCGGCCTCTAAGGCTTTTTTTCGTGCTCGCTTCGCTCGCACATGCTCATTGTCAGATTAGATTAGTGCAGGTGGATGAACAGACACTATCCACAAAGAAGTATTCTCTACCGCGGTCCATGGAGCCATTGACCCACTATGGACAGCCCCTTTCCAACAGTTTGTTGCAATGCAATTCGCTGTGGTGGACGTAAATAGTAAGAATTGACCGAGTAAGTGCAAACTGGGATAGGACGTGAACACAGGTGCACCCTTATCTCACTGTAGGGACCTGTCTCCAGAGGTTCCTCCACTTTTGAACCCCTGTACACCCTTATCACACCGTTGGACCCAACTCCAGACGTTTCCTCGCTTTTCGACGCCGGCGCACCTTTATCACAGCTCTGATCCCGTACCCCCTCTCCCCTCCTTCTCCCCTACCGAGCGCCGACGCACCTCCGACATAGCTATAGGCTCGTTTCATGTCACCTTCTCCACCTGTGCGTGCGCAACCCTCATCCATGTCATCCCTCATCTGCCTGGTTTCTCCTCTTCGTTATAAAACTGTCCTACCCGTCTCTTTCCTTTTATACGGTCATGTAATCATAGACCTATCTCAAGTGACTGGGAGGTACAAGGGAGGCGGTTCGGAGTCGCCTCCAACAAATGAGCTCCATCGTCCACTCCTGAGAAGCCCGGCTAACTTCCCGGTGAAATCACACTCCAGCCTCCCACGGGGGAATAGAGCCCAGCAAGCTATCTCCTGTGGGCTTTAAACGTTTCAAGCTCGACACAGCAATAATAGAGAGTGTTTCCCTGATCTCGGAAGAGTCACTGGTACGGCAGCGCCAGTGAGGACGAGGTCCGAGGGGTTATCTAGGCTGCTTGAAACAAGAAGTACTATGATAACGGTCTGTACCTTCAACGCACGCACACTGGCATCGGAGGCTTCCATCGAGGATTTGATGATGCAGGTCAGGAAGATTAGGTACGACGTCATCGGACTGACCCAGACGAAGAGACACCGAATGCCACCTTCGACACTGGAGAAGAACTGTTCCTCGGAACCTGCGACAATAGAGGAGTTGGTGAAGTCGGTGTCCTCGTCAACACGAACTTGGTCATGAACATCGGGTATGTTGTCCCATCGGTTCTCCCTTCTGAAATCCGACATGCCATCAAGTCGATGAAGAATAGTACAGCACCGGGCCCCGACAGGATTCGACCGGAACATCTGAAGAACCTACCGCCAAGTCTCATTACCACCTTGGCTAGGCTTTTCACGCGCTACCTGTCAGAATGCAAGGTACCTAACCAATAGAAGACCAGCAGGACCGTGCTGCTGCACAAGAAGGGAGACCCGTAGGATATTGACAATTATCGCACCATCTGCCTACTGTCCGTCATCTACAAGCTTTTCACGCGAGTGATCCTCAATAGGATCGAAAGGACACTAGACGAGGGACAGCCGTGCGAGCAAGCAGTGTTTCGAAAAGGATTCAGTACGATCGACCACATACACACTGTCACTAGACTCATCGAAGTATCGCGAGAGTATAAGATGCCCCTCTGTCTCACGTTCATCGATTTGGAGAAAGCCTTCGACTCTGTTTAGACTGAGGCGGTGTTGGAAGCCCTGGGCAACCAGGGCATACCTACTGAGTACATCAAGGTATTTCGTTAGCTCTGCAGCAACTTCACGACCAGGATTTCTCCATTCTACGACGACATCACCATCGACGTCAAGAGAGAGGTTCGGCAAGGCGATACCGTGTCGCCAAAACTATTCAGCGCCACTCTCAAAGACGTCATGCGGAAAGTGGAATGGGATAGCATGGGAGTGCAAGTTGATGGCCGGCGACTTAGCCATCTTCGCTTCGCTGACGACATCGTTCTTATAACACCAACCATCAGCGAAGCGGAACAGATGCTGGCCGACTTCGAGGACGCGTGTGGAAAGATTGGTCTCCAGCTGAATCTGAAGTTCATGTAGAACGGATGGGTCCCGGATGCCCCATTCTTGCTCAACGGAACGACCATATCCGAATGCCCCAGCTACGTATACTTAGGTCGAGAAGTCAACATGATGAATGACCTCGCTCCAGAGCTAGGCAGGAGGAAGCGAGCGGCTTGGGGAGCTTAAAGGAGCATCGAGGACGTAGTGAAGAAGAACACCAGGCTCCGTGCCCACCTCTTCAACACAACCGTCCTCCCTGCTTTGACCTACGCCTCAGAAACCTAAGCGTTGTGCAAGCAGGATGAGAATGCGGTCAGCGTCGTCGAACGCTCCTTCGAGAATGTGATGCTAGGAATAATCCGCCTCACGCAAATGAGGGCTGGAATACGGAAATCCACCCTTCGTCAACAATCGAAGATCAGATTAGGTGAGCCGGACACGTGATGCGTTTTAACGACAACCGTTGGACAAGAGCCGTCAGCGACTGGACTCCACGGGACGTTAAGCGCACGAGGAAGACCACCGACCCGATGATCAGACTTCTTCACGAAGTCTTTCAAGGATAGATACGATGCTCTTCGTGTCCCTCGAACGGACAGAATCCACTGGACAACTCTGGCTCGCGAGAGGGACAAATGGAAGGATTGCTGGCGCCCGCTCGGTATACCCGAATATCAACGGGAGTCAAAGATCAAGGTGATCTTCCGTGCGGTACATGAGTTTTGACCATCCGTTCGGACACTTGTAGTATTCCCTTGGTTCTTATGTCAGGAAAGCTATCAAGTCATTTGGTTGTGTTTAGACTGGGCGGGTCCTCAGAATCGTACGGTGTCTGAAGGGTATATGTTCCAGTCGGAATATTGATGAACATGGTGCCTTCCTTAGAAGTAACAAAACCACAATTTTTCTTCGGGGTTTTCCCCCGGACCCTAATGCGGAGCCCCCTTTGCTTCTCTGCCCTTTTACGAAGCCCAGCTTGCCCCGGAGAGGCCTGAGCTGAGGCCTGACCAAAACTCGTCCACTAGTATCCCTCGGCGCATTTTCGTTGTGTGCGCCAGTACTGCTTCAGACGCATACACGAACTTAGTACAAATTGCCTTGAAGATTTGGAGTAGTAACCCACTCAACATCACTTGACCGAATCGATGGAAACAAATGAACTTCACCCTTGGTGATAGAGGAGACAAGAACAGATACGAAGAATTAAAAAGTTGAAAAATGTCGAAAAGGGTGGTGTATTCTTACCTGCGAATGAATTAGTATAATTATAGACGCAGCATATTTTAACATTTCCACTTCTACGCTATTCCACTCCTCCCAATACACTCAATCCAATTGGATGAACGCTTTCTAACGGATGCTATAAACTAGATTGGAAATTTTTTTCTATCCAATGAAAAACTTGAATGAATCTAGTGCGCCCCAAGGAGTTGTGCGTGGACGAAATCCTGTGCTGAGAGCTAACACTCCTACAAAGCCAATTCAAATCCGGTGAATTCCCGCATGCAGTCAGTATTCAAGACAATCCGTTATCTTACTCCTGCATTAGTTTAGGCTTTTCGGACCATGTTCTGGAAGAGCTCTGAGACTATTAGCATCCACGTGCTACCCACTCAACTTTTGCTGTGCCTTGGGCCTAAGAGAAGTGTTACGACTAATCACTTGATTCCTTTGGCCACATAAGCCTCCTGACTCTAGGTCACTCACTTTGTAAGTGCCACCGACTAGAGGAGTAAGATCTATTCTCTTCTTGTCTCTTGTGCTCTGCAGCTTCAGTAAGATTTGTATGTATAGGTTAGAAACATCTTTGTTTATAAAATCATTCACTGCCGTCTTTTCATACGGTGTGTCGCTCTTTTGTTGCTTATCTGTAATGATGTTGCATTGTTTTTGAAATATTAAGATCTGGCAAAGGCATTAATAGCCTAAAGCTAATCGTAATAAAAGGAAAGTAAGAACAGAGCTTTAGCATATCAAGAATAAATATCAAGAAAATGAGGCTCAGAGACGGGACTCTGCTGGATTACATGTTAAGTTCTTTTAGTGACCAGCAGTTGTTTTGACCGCAGTCGGATTGAATGAGATAAGCATGATCCTGAGTTCTCATGAGGGAGAGGAATGACTAGGATCCTTCTAAAAGAAAACGCAGTAGCCTTACAGGCAAGCGATGACACAGTGAGGGGTGCATCGACACAGATGTAGGGAAAATGACATCAAATGTGTCTAGGGAAGCTAGGGAAGCGATACTCTGGCGCTCAGCAATGAGAACCAGAAGCGACGAGTGAAGAGTTGTGAAAGTGCGCTGGCGCGCAACAGCTGTGAAGATGGCATTGAACAGATCCCCAGATGTTATAGTGATGCGCCGGTGTCCAATAGTGGGGAAGATGTCGCGAACGGGTCAACAGCTGCTAAGTGGCGCTCAGTAAATAAGAACATAAACATGAAAGAGAGGAGAGCGAAGCGAGCCCAGAAAAGAATGGGAATCCGGCGTTAGCCGATTGTCGTAAGAAAGTGAGGTTAGTCTCTTTTGATCAGAACAGTTTCACACCAGGATGAACGCAAAAAAAAAAGTCATGAAAGCGAAGCGTGCATTGTTTAAATTCTGAAAGTCCGGTGTCAGCCAGACTGGTTCCATCAAAGGCCCATTGTCTGCTTTATCATCAACTTATGTTTCCTCTCGACAATTTTTGCGCCAAGATTTGAACACGTGGTTGGATCAGCAATAAAGACAAGTGGGAGCGGACATATACCCGTGCGCTTTTCCTTGATCACCTTGACTCTCGTTGTTCTTCAGATGTACAAAGCGGGCACAAGCAATCTTTCGATTTGTCTTTCTCTCGAGCCAGAGTTGTTCAATGGATTGATCTGTTCGTTCGAGGGACCGAACAGTACTGTAACTTTCTATGAAGGGCTTCGTGAAGAAATGTGACCATCGAGTCGGTGGTCTCCCTGTTGTGCACTTGACATTTCATGAAGTGCAGTTTATGACGGTTGTTGTCTAATGGCTGTCGCTAAGCCGCGGCACGTTCCCGGTCCAGTTGATCTTACTTAACTTGGCGTAAGCAGCAGCGTCCCTGAACTTCGACTGTTGTCATAGGTCATTGCTGCACGAGGGTTATAACTTCTTCTTGGTCAGAGTCTGACGTGTCCATGGAGTCTTGAAAAAGGAGCATTGTCCTTTATTCTTTGTAACACGGCTTTATCTGGCTCTTAATTCTAACAAACCTGATCGTGATCGTCCGGCTGACGCCGGACTCTCAGGCTTCTTCTCGTGCTCACTTCGCTTGCGTTACTTCCGTCTGAGGTCTTCACACCACGCCGGCCACTCCACCTTCATCAGAGCTCTCGTTTTTTTTTGTACTTTCGTGCTTTCTGGCTACGATGCGCCCTTTTCACATCTGCTCAACACTCAAGTGACACCTTTCCACCTTATCGATGAGCGCTGGACCCGTTCCCATGCGTTTCCCCACTTTTGGATGTCGGCGCAACCTTATCACACCGCTGGCCCACCTCTAACATACATTATGGCGCAATCCTCATTCTTGTCGCTCCTCGCCCGTCTAGTTCATCCTCCTGTCATAAAGGCAGACTACCTGTCTCTTTCCTTTTATACGGTCCTGTGATCATAAGCTTATCTCATTCATTCCGAGCGTGGTGAAAACAACTGCCAGCCATTAACATGTCTGAACATGACAAAAATGGCCCGAAACACCCTTAAATCAAGGTAAAAATTGAAATTTATTACGTTTTCGTACATAGCTCGACGCGCTGAACACAATGGTATAGGTATTTTCCGTTTTCGAAGGCTGGTTCTCGTGCAAACACACAAATGAACTGCCAATTGAGAAGAAGTATGATAGTTCACTGAAGGGAGAAGGTAGCAATGTTACGGGAAAAATTGACAATGTACCGAACATGTGCTGGTATTCATGAACGCGCGGGAACGGGAAGGGGCGTGACGGGTACCCGCTGCCGCTAGCTCCCGGCGGGAACCTTCTTACTCTGAAGACCGGGAGAATGGGTCTAGAGTCTGTTTGACAAGACAAAATGCGGGAGAATATGTTGACGACCTATATTCCAGGTGTTTGTCAAGACAAATGGCAAGAGAGTATGTAGACGACCCATTTTCCTGGACAGGCACATGCGACGCATTGGCTTTGCAGTCGATGAGCCGGTTCAATTACCCAAGTTCGAGGAACGCATTTTGCATGAGGATATCTCAGTGGTCCTCACCGCAACACGCACGACAGTGCGCAGCCGGCCGAACACCACGGCGACGTCCCCGCACTTCGTGCCTCCAGGCACGGAATCGATGGATGTCATCGCTTCAACTGCTTGAGGAAGTACTTCACCCAAACCACTTCCTGAATCTGACCATTAAAAGTGAAGCTCGGACATTGTCGTAATTTTGGAGGCCTTTCCTGGCCATAGGAGGAAACAGGAGTACGTCATGAAATCTCACGTACAATGTTAGTGCGCAGTTTTTGCATGGCGACCGATTTGGCAGAATTTGTATGCCGACCTATTTGGCAGGGTTTGTATGGCGCCCTATTTGGCAAGGTTTGCTTGGCGACCCATTTGGCGGGACATCATGTTTAGCAAGACATTTGGTGGAGTTCGTTCGCCTGGCTCGTTTGCAAACCTGTTTCCTAGGTTGCCAAACAATTCTCGCCGAATGGGTCGCCAATCAACTTCAGAGTAATCACCGTACGGGTAAAAATTGTATTCATAAAAAACCAGGAAGCGGGAAGACGGCGACGCATGGATTAGTTTCGCAGACACGGCCGAGTATTTAAAATGAAGGGCGCGAAATGAATGTTTTCGAACGTATTCTTCAATAAATTTATCGGAGAAACCTAGTTTTCTTTTATTTTTCTTTCAAGGGGTCTCCATATGCGTTTCTTACATGAGGAATCCCTCTTACTTGCTCTGTTTCTGTTTTTCAACCTCAATAATGTACATATATATCGTTATTTTTTGTTGTGCTCTTCTGTATTTTTTCCTTCGCGAAATCGACTTCACATTCTGGTTTGTTCTTGAATTTCTTATCTTGATTGCAGGACCATTTTTGGCTTCTTGCACTGTGTGGTGTTGTAAGTCGGTACCTATTCTCGCGTTTGATTGAAGTGAAGGAGTTTCTGAAAAATGTATGTTCACAATCCTCATATCAGGCGCATCTTCACTTCGAAAATTGTACCGATTGCTTTTTTTTTATTCAGCTTGGTCGTTGAAAGGATTATTGTCGTTTTTCTTGTCGCGTGGTGCTTATCACTTTTGCGTGGTAACAACTTCCTCTATAATGCACTTTTCTCACTTTAATTGAAGTAATTTCTCAAAGCAAGATTTTGTTTTGTGAATGGAGGTTTTACCATACCACATTCACACTTCAGGGTTTGTCCTTTTTTTGTTCTGTCACCGTTGTTCAGCTTGTTGTCAACGTTGATAAGCAGGTAAGCTTTTGCCAAATGAGGATGTGCACATGCAAATTTTCGAGTTCCTTCTTTAGATGGATGATCTGGATGTTGAAGTTGTAGAAAGGCTCATTTTCTCCCGTGTTCCACGCATATTGAGGCAAAGAACTTCTCCTTTCGACACTTTGACTGAGGAGCAATTTCGGAAGAGGTGTCGGTTCACTCTTGGAGCGTTTTTCGAGCTTGTCGATATGATGGGGGGGGGGGCGAGTTTGAGAAAAGAATCGACAGATTCATGTTCAAAAAGCCTGAGTTCCAAATGTTTCATTTTGTTTCATTTCATCTATGATAAATCAGTGTGAGGAGGTCTACCCCCACTCTGATATTTATTGACGATACATTTGGTGAGAGAATGTGTTTGGCGATATGATTCACGGGATAAAATTTTGCTTGGCAATATGATTTACGGGAGAATGAGTGAAGAGCCTGTTTGGCGATACAGAGAATCTGTTGACGATACATTTGACGAGGTTTGCTTGGCGAAAGAAATGGCAAGGTTTGCATGGCGATACATTTTACGGGTGTTCTGATAAGGCGTTCATCTCATACTTAGTTGGAGGCTTAACCATCAGCGGTGTCGATCCGGATGGCTCAGCTAGTCAGGCAGAGGACTTCCAAGATTAGTATCATGGCACGATTCCTGATGATATCGAAATTTTTGCGCGATTGATAAACCTTTTGTTTGACGATACAACTGGCAAGGTTTGCGTAGCGATACATTTGACGGGGTTTGCATGGCGATACATTTTACAGGACTCCTTGTTTGGCAATACATTTGACGGGCTTCGTTTGCCTAGGTAGTTGGCAAGCTCGTCTGCGAGGTTGCCAAACAAACCTCGCCGAATGTGTCGTTAATGAACATCAGAGTATAGAGAATAATTTATTCACATTTATAGACTTCACGGTTCAGGTCGATTCCGTTGAACACGGCTCAACAATTTGCTGTTTTCCTCAAGCTCCTGTCAACGATCGTTTCGTGCAATGGCACGACGGCAACAGCGCGATTACGATGCAGCGTCGTGTTTTCGAATAGTTCTCGAGTCATCGGAGCGATTGATGGTACCTATGTCAAAATAGTAGGGTCCAGAGAAAACGTTTTTGTACGTTTTTGTGAAAAGGTAAGAGTTGGACAACAGTTGTTCAGCTAGTGATCGTGCTCACTGTTTGGAGTTTCAGGAAAAACTATCATAGTTTGAAGGTCGCATGCATCGTGGATGACAACTACAGATTCATGTGGTTCTCTGCCAAGTGGCCAGGTAGTACACACGACAGTCGGGCTTTCAGAGAGACGGTGTTGTAGATGTTTGTGTGCTGTTTGCCTAACAACGTTTCGATTCAATCGATCGATTCATTCGAAACGTTCTTAGGCAGTGATTCTTAGGCAACGATCGCAAATATTTACATGCACAGAAAATTCGAGAACGGCGAATTCCACGGGCATCTAGTTGCATACAGAGCAGAGACCTATTTGCTGAAGCCGTTTATTGGACGAACTCTGACAGGACCGCGTGAGCGTTTGAACGCATTTTTTGCCAATTGATCGAATAATGCTACTGTAATTGCTACTTTTCAGAACAGAGACACAATTACGCAATTGGAAGCTTTCGAGTATGCGTTGAACAAAGTTTTGGGCACCTCAATCGTCAGTTCAGTGCCCTCGAGTCGGGTCTGAGGTAATCAAAGTAAATGGAAGGTTGTTCTAACAATGTGATTTTTGTTTGTAGGTATGATCCCATCACAGCATTAAAAATTGTGGCGGCAGCAATTTGTTTACGGAACGCGGCAATCGCAGTGAAGGAATCCGATCGCGAGCCGGACCCCGACTTCTCAATCCCACCGCAGGGTATAGACGAGTACGACGGAAGCGAACCTGACGCAGAGACGTCCGTCAGAGGACTGACTTTGATGCAATCAGTTGTTCAGATATATTTCTTACCCTATAAATGAACTTCTCGTGATCACATCTTAATAAAGCATATACACATCACACCGAAATGTCGCCTCTGGTTCCTGCTTTTGTTGTTTTGCTTCGGTCTTGTTCAAGCGTTATGTGCTTTTTTGTTTTTTTTTTCGGCGCACCACGAGTGCATGAAAATAAAATAAAATAAAATAAAATTTCACCTAGGTCTAATTCCGTATTACGTTTAGTAATTTTGGTTGCCTAAGAAAATATGATAGTGTTGTTCGAGATGAAAACCTTAAAAATGAGTACCTTTTTCATTGGTTTTGTTCCTTGGAACGTTTTTGTATGGCTAATGAGCAATAACCATATCAAGGATAAAAAATTATCATCTCGTTGGACTTCCCAATTATGGTCAGATTTTCTGCTTCCAATAATGATCACTTATTCAATGCATAAATTGTGTATGCACAGTCCGCTTAAAATCCCGTTTTAACTGCGAGCAGAACAAAGGCACACACTGCCTGCATTTATAGTGACGCATTCACCTTTGCCTCGCGGCAAAGGTGACAGTCTAAGCCAACATCCCTGGAGAATTCCGCATAGTCTGGATATGGTGAGAAGGTAACGTAGTTTGTTCACGTGGCAGTCGTGATCATGGTAAAAGGTAGTTTCTAGCTGAGTTTGCGAAAATATCCTCTATAACCGTGGAATACGAGGTATCTATTGCACCCATTTCCAATGAAATACCCACTGAATTTCTAACTAACCATATGTGCGTTTTGGTGAATTCTGAAAATGTTGATTTCCTTATAAATGGTTTATGGGTTTTTTTGCGTACGAGCAGTGCAGACGAAGCTGTACGTGGTACTTGGTATATTTTCTTGAACATTTCACGCTATTCCATCGTTTCATTTTGCTTCTCTGCCATTACCGAAGAGAATTTTCATTATATAACATCTTTCTGCAATGATGAAAAATGCTGAACCTAATGTGAGGATAGCAAGTTCTCGCACTATGATGTACATTCATCAGGTAGGACGTCTCACTCATAGTTTAGTTTTAGAATTGTTTCTTTTGTCTCCCTTACTTTTCGATACCTTTGGTCTATAGGAAGGAGGGTAAAGAGGTTCCCGATCTTGTTTACAGCCTACCCCACCATGATTCGGTAATGCTCTGAGAATATTCAAACTTTGCTAGAGAATCTGAACCCGTCACCGATTACACGTATTCTCTAAACTGCTCCAACCCACCTCAAATCAAAGTCTTCATTTTGAGCAAACCGATTAATGAAATCATTCAAGTTTTGTTTCGAATGAGATTGGTTATCCTTCTTGTAAGATGGAAACACATAGGTCTGCGCGGGTAAGTTGCTCATTTTCACGTTTATAGTCTATTCCAACGCGACAGTAGTTGAGTATCCAAGTGGATAGCCTGCTTTAATTCTCATTCTTCTCCGATTGCTGCACACCTTTCCGCGTTCTTTTCCTCTCTGATATCTTTGCAGTTACTGTCCATGGTGAAAGGCGCTATCTATTGAGCGTGCAACATATTACGAAGAAGAAGGTGTTTTCATCATTTCCATCGTCGTGAATCTAAGCTTATTCTGACATTATTGAAACTGGAGAATGGCATTCGTAGCTATATGAAAACTTCGAAGGTTTTGGAGCAAATCTCCTAAACATGTATATTATGTATGTAACTAGCAAGTCCTAAACATATACATATATATATATATATATATATATATATATATATATATACACCAGTCTGGCCATCCGGCTAACGCAGGACTTCCAGACTTTTGTAATGTTCGCTTTGCTCAAATGACTTTATCCCTTTTTCATGGCAGACTCACAGCTATTTTGCTATAATGCGTGCCTCAACCTTTCCATTGTTCTTCCTCATGTAAAACTGGACATACCAAATGAGATTAGCTGCAATCCTCAGGACAATTTTATCATTCGCTCAATTGACATTGAGATAGCTATTTGTAACTACATTTAACCGGAATGATTACAGGGAATGGTTTATCATTCTTTGTCTGTTATAACTGGTCAAATGATAAGGGCCAGTTTGAACACATAAAAGAGGAGAGTGCGGTGTGTTCATAAACAAATGAGAAATGAAAGACGCGGAAGTGGATGTGAGATGGAGGGAACCACACAGATTCCATACTACTCACTGCCGAGCAAAGATGGACTAAACTCATGGCATTTCAGTAGTGAACATGCGCATCCCTAATCCGTCGGTGGTCACATTGTCAGGGGTTTCTCCACTTTTGGACACCGGCGCACTCTTATCACACTGCTGGACCCGACTCCAGGCGTTTCCCCACTTTTGGACGCCGGCGCACCCTTATCACACCGTTGGACCCGACTTCAGGCGTTTCCACAGTTTGGACACCGGCGTACCCTTGTCACACCGTTGGACCCGACTCCAGGCGTTTCCCCTCTTTTCGACGCCGGCGCACTCCTACAGCAACAGTGGACCCGTTGTAGAGCATTTTCTTTGGTCTAGGCCACGCCCTCGAATTACGTTTCACACACACACGCACACACACACACGTGACAGACCAAGCCCTTTATTATAAGTCATGATACTAGCGCCCCTTTGGGACGCTAGAAAGTCGGGTGGGGCAGCCACTTGAGGCAGGTAGAAAAGCTTTACACATGTGAAATGCTTACAGAATCATGACTTATAATAACGGGCTTAGTTTGTTTTCGTGTCTGTCTGTATGTATGTGTGTCAGACCGTTACGAAACTCTACAATTACAATTGATTTATTTCCAACATATTGGCACTTAAAAAACAGCACAATCATGAGTGCAACAGAACAACAATGTTTCGCGAGTGCAGCGAAACCAAGGACTTTGCATTTCCATGTGGCCTGAATATGAGCAGGATTTTCATCCACTTGGAACGAACATTTCGGAGGTTATCTACTCATGTGCTTGGAGAGGCCTTCTTCCTCGTGAAGAAGTCAGAAGGGATGTACGATATTTGAGCATTCACGAGTGTCGACTCGATTACTCCTCTTCTAACAGTTAGTTACAATATGTGCCCACTGACTACGGCAAAGAATACCTAAAAGAGCTAGTACTTAAGTAAGCAATGAAAGGAAATCCTCACTTCATCATGGAGAGTTCGCATCATACTTTTGCTACAATCGTTTACGCCGTTCGCCGTGCCGGAGTCTCAGAGTTAGTAGAAGTCCAGAGGAACTCACCACAAGCGGGAGCGGAATCGGATGAATGGATTGGAACCAGCAAACACAATGAATGATGATGTTTTCGTCAAATACCCATGTCATTCTGCAAACACGCTCCCGCTGGGCAGGTCTTTAGATGAGGTGAAGGTGGGCGAATGGTGGGCCTTTGGTGGTTGAAACGGGGAGTAGTGCGGAATAGGGGGCGAAAAGGGAGTTGGGGGGAGCCACCCTATAAAAGGTCATAGGGTTCACCTTATAAGCCTAAGTAAAAGCACTAGCCTAAGCCTAAGCTAAGCCTAAGCCTAATCCTATGCTTAAGCATGCGTTTAAGCCTAGGCCTAAGGCTTAGGCTTAGGCTTCAGAGGAGTGCCCCCCCCCAACTCCATTTTCACCGAATTGGGATAGGTGGGATAGTGGTGGGCAAATGGTGGGCAAAAGGTGGTTCAATTGTGGAAAAAAAACGGAAACGTGGGCTAAGAGTGGGCAAAGGGTGGGCAAACGGAGGTTCCACCGTGGGTTGTCCAAGCACGGTGGGCACACCGTGGGGTAATGGTGGGCGCACCGTGAGAGTGATAACAACGGTGGGCTAACGGTGGGAAAAGCGGGGGAGAATGCCACAATCGGGGGATATCTGGGGGAAAACTGGGGGGCAACGGTAGGCCCAGCGTCGGTTGGGGGCCCACCGTGGGATAACGGTGGGCCCACCGTGGTACGAAAGTTCAGAGTGGTCAGTGATCGTGTTTGCGAGATCATTTAAAGGCCTAGGGATGGGTGTGGTATGATTGAGAGGGGTAGGGATGGGATCGAGGAGAAGGTTGGACAATGTGCAACGAGTCCGTCAATGGAGTCAATACAGAATGGCTGCGCCGGCGCCCAGAAGGGACCAACGCTGTGGTGAAGCCCCGCCGGCGCCCAAAAGTGGGGAGACGGGTCCACCACTGTAAAAGAGTGGGCCGGCGCCCAGAAGTGGGGGAGATGGGTCGACAGCTGTGATAAGGCCTCCAAAAGTGGGAGAGACGGGTCGACAGTTGTGATAAGGGTGCGCCGGCGCTCAGAAGTGAGAGATATGGGTCCACCACTGTGATAAGGGTGCGCCGGCGCCCAGAAGTGGGGGAGACGGGTCGACAGTTGTGATAAGGGTGCGCCGGCGCCCAGAAGTGAGGGAGATGGGTCCACCACTGTGATAAAGGTGCGCCGGGTCCAGAAGTGTGGGAGACGGGTCGACAGCTGTGATAAGGCTGCGCCGGCGCCCAGAAGTGAGGGAGACGGGTCGACAGTTGTGATAAGGGTGCGCCGCGCCCAAAAGTGAGGGAGATGGGTCCACCACTGTGATAAAGGTGCGCCGGGCCCAGAAGTGTGGGAGACGGGTCGACAGCTGTGATAAGGCCTCCAAAAGTGGGAGAGACGGGTCGACAGTTGTGATAAGGGTGCGCCGGCGCTCAGAAGTGAGGGAGATGGGTCCACCACTGTGATAAAGGTGCGCCGGGCCCAGAAGTGTGGGAGACGGGTCGACAGCTGTGATAAGGCTGCGCCGGCGCCCAGAAGTGGGGGAGATGGATCCACCACTGTGATAAAGGTGCGCCGGGTCCAGAAGTGTGGGAGACGGGTCGACAGCTGTGATAAGGCTGCGCCGGCGCCCAGAAGTGGGGGAGACGGGTCGACAGTTGTGATAAGGGTGCGCCGGCGCCCAGAAGTGAGGGAGATGGGTCCACCACTGTGATAAAGGTGCGCGGGGTCCAGAAGTGTGGGAGACGGGTCGACAGCTGTGATAAGGCTGCGCCGGTGCCCAGAAGTGGGGGAGACGGGTCGACAGCTGTGATAAGGCTGCGCCGGCGCCCAGAAGTGAGGGAGACGGGTCCACAGTTGTGATAAGGGTGCGCCGCGCCCAAAAGTGAGGGAGATGGGTCCACCACTGTGATAAAGGTGCGCCGGGCCCAGAAGTGTGGGAGACGGGTCGACAGCTGTGATAAGGCTGCGCCGGCGTCCAAAAGTGGGAGAGACGGGTCGAGAGCTGTGATAAGGGTGCGCCGGCGCCCAGAAGTGGCGAAACGCCTGGAGTCGGGTCCAACGCTGTGATAAGGGTGCGCCGGGCCCAGAAGTGTGGGAGACGGGTCGACAGCTGTGATAAGGCTGCGCCGACGTCCAAAAGTGGGAGAGATGGGTCGACAGCTGTGATAAGGGTGCGCCGGCGCCCAGAAGTGGCGAAACGCCTGGAGTCGGGTCCAACGCTGTGATAAGGGTGCGCCGGCGTCCACAAGTAATAGGAATTCGCTAGGCGAGTCTATTCCTGCATGAGGGGTACGCTTGTCCTGTTTTGGCGGACCCTCCTACCTAAATCACCTAGATGTACATTGTTTCCTTTCGCATCCATGTTCTCCTCCCATTCCGTTTGTGTCCGAATGAACCATTCCTTCCTTTCCGTTTATATACACCGGTGGATCCTTATCACTTGAATTACTACAACAACCAGTTGAGCCTAAATCATTTTAAGATAACATTTGCACTGAATTGGTTGCACTCCATTCTTAACGGCCACTAACTTCTCTTATATGGGAGGGCGCAACTTGGTTCATATGAGAGGGAAGCTACCACCTACGAGATCAAGGGTTTCTCAGGAGGGATCTACGTGGAAGGATGTAGATTTTATCAATTCATTTACACTTTTGTGTTTGCTTTCAACGTGCAGTATGCGAGCGAAGCGAGCATCAATTGAAGTCTGAAAGTCCGGCGTTAGCCGGACGGCCAGACTGGTTAACAAAAAAGCAAGACTGACCATCAACTGAGCTCAAATACGGAACCCTCTTTATGAATTGCGTATATTCTACCAGTCTGGCCGCCTCCCCAACGTCGGGCTTCCACACTTCTCGTGGTCCTTGCATTCTTCCAGATTCTTAATCACACATCTACATGTAAAACTATTTTCCGATACAGTGGTACTACCTACTGTTTTTCTTGTAAGTGCATTCACTCAACGCCTATGGACCCATCGTGGCCAGACACTCCCAACTCTGCACAGGAGTATCTTCCTGATGGCTTAAGAACCTGTGTACAACTCAGCATAACCAACGTAATGCGAATAATCATCTTTTTCACACTACTGGGCCACTGCAAACCGTTATCCTGGCGTTTTCCCGACTACTGGCCGCGGCAGAACCACTCCCTATCTGTGGACCTTTATCCCGGCGTTTTCCCGACTACTGGCGACGGCAGACCCATCCTCCATCCATTGACCCGTATACTGGCATTTCTCCCACTACTGGACCACGGCAGACCCATCCTCCATTCGTGAGCCCTCATCCTGGCGTATTTCTTACTACTGCCCACGACGGGTTCTTTCTTCATCTGTGGGCCCTTATCCTGGCGTTCTCCTTACTATTGGCCACGGCAGACCCATTATTGATCGTGGACCCGTATCCTGGCCTTTCCCTCACTACTCTACCACGGCAGACCCATTCTCCATCCGTGGACCCGTATGTTGGCGTTTCCCCCATCGTTGGGGCACGGTGGGCCCTTTCTCGATCGTGGATCCCTATCCTGGTGTTCAGGTGTTTTTTTCTGAACTATGGAGCCCCGGCACATTTGCCCGTCATCGGTGCACCCGGACTACTTGTAAATCTCGAGAATAATTGAAGAAAATTAGGAAATATTTAGAGTTTGGTCAGTAGCATGTGCTTTCAGGAAATGTCACAACAGCTTAGGATGACCCGCTCTTTATTCGTTCTTCTTGTGTATAGAATAGTACTGTCCCTCTTAGAAACGCTGATCCTAGGACTCCCCAATCTCTGCGAGACCTCATGACTAAGTGCGCCAAACGTACATAGCGAAGGCAAGGACCGAGTGCGCTCCATCGGTGCGCGACCCCTCAAGATGTTCATCATTCCATATGAGGAGTATCACTTCCAGTGCGGTGTGATTCCGTGGGGATACTGCTAAAGCGCCAACAGAGGGGCTACTCTGCTCCGCACACTGCTGTTACGCAATGTGAAACATTCTCTCGCCCGGAGGGCTCGAAACCGCTAGAGCAGGGTCCCGCCACGAAACCCTGAAGGCACTGTCTAAATCTCTCGCTTTCACCATTGGAGACTCTATCCGTTTTTCCGTCAGTGCCGCCCTTGCGGTGCTTTGTTAAGAGTTAGTTGTTTAGTATATATATATATATATATATATATATATATATATATATATATATATATATATATTAAACAAAGCGCCGTAAGGGGGCTAGAGCGGTTAGAGATACGGGGCGGCACTCATGGACACCGCAATCTTGAGGCGCAGACTGTGGGACGAAATGGCCGATTTCCATGGACGCAGACACGTTCGTTTCGGGACTCGCAATTACGTCACGGTTGGCTCTCCCGCATGCACGGTATGGTGATTTCATCACCTTCGGTGGCGGTCTCGCCGCATAGGAATGAGGGAGTGTTTACGAGCTTTCCTGCTGCACAATGTACGCAGCAGGAAAACCACCCTTCCACTGTTGCGACGCTGTGTGCATTAGCAGGAGGAAATGGACCGGTGCTATGAGAGCTGCCGTGTCTCGGAAGCTTCCGGGAGGCTGGACCTACACGGTCGCCTCAGCCCCTGTGGAATTCTCGCGGCGATTGTGTAGTCACGACATCCGTTCGTTTCGAGAAAGGGCCCGCCGTGGCCCAGTGCTGTGGGGAACGCCATGACGTGGGTCCAGCTATGGAGAAAAGACCCGCAATGGCTCAATGTTGCGAGGGACGCCAGGATACGGGTCCACCGATGGAGAAAAGGCCCGCCGTGGCCCAGTGCTGTGGGGAACTCAATGACACGGGTCCAGCGATGAGAAAGGGCCCGCCGTGGCCCAATGGTGCGGCGGACGCCGAGATACGGGTCCACCGATGGAGAAAGGCCCGCCGTGGCCCAGTGTTGTGGGGAACGCCATGAAACGGGTCCACCGATGGAGAAAGGGCCCGCCGTGGCCCAATGGTGCGGCGGACGCCGAGATACGGGTCCACCGATGGAGAAAAGGCCCGCCGTGGCCCAGTGCTGTGGGGAACTCAATGACACGGGTCCAGCGATGAGAAAGGGCCCGCCGTGGCCCAATGGTGCGGCGGACGCCGAGATACGGGTCCACCGATGGAGAAAGGCCCGCCGTGGCTTAGTGGTGCGGGAAACTTCATGACACTGGTCCACCGATGGAGAAAAGGCCCGCCGTGGCTCAGTGGTGCGGGAAACTCCATGATACGGGTCCACCGATGGAGAAAGGGCCCGCCGTGGCCCAGTGTTGTAGGGAACGCCACGAAACGGGTCCACCGATGGAGAAAAGGCCCGCCGTGGCCCAGTGCTGTGGGGAACTCAATGACACGGGTCCAGCGATGAGAAAGGGCCCGCCGTGGCCCAATGGTGCGGCGGACACCGAGATACAGGTCCAATGGAGAAAGGCCCGCCGTGGCCCAGTGTTGTGGGGAACGCCAGGAGACGGGTCCAGCGATCGAGAAAAGGCCCGCCGTGGCCGAGTGGTGCGGGAAACTTCATGACACGGGTCCACCGATGGAGAAAAGGCCCGCCGTGGCCCAGTGGTGCGCGGGACGCCAGGAGACGGGTCCAGCGATCGAGAAAAGGCCCGCCGTGGCCCAATGGTGCGGGGACGCCAGGAGACGGGTCCAGCGATCGAGAAAAGGCCCGCCGTGGCCGAGTGGTGCGGGAAACTTCATGACACGGGTCCACCGATGGAGAAAAGGCCCGCCGTGGCCCAGTGGTGCGCGGGACGCCAGGAGACGGGTCCAGCGATCGAGAAAAGGCCCGCCGTGGCCGAGTGGTGCGGGAAACTTCATGACACGGGTCCACCGATGGAGAAAAGGCCCGCCGTGGCCCAGTTGGTGCAGGGGACGCCAGGATACGGGTCCACCGATGGAGAAAAGGCCCGCCGTGGCCCAATGGTGTGGCGGACGCCGAGATACGAGTCCACCGATGGAGAAAGGGCCCGCCGTGGCCCAATGCTGTGGGGAACACCATGACGTGGGTCCAGCTATGGAGAAAAGGCCCGCCGTGGCCCAGTGGTGCGGGGACGCCAGGATACGGGTCCACCGATGAAGAAAGGGCTCACCGTGGCCCAGTTGTGTGGAGGACGTCAAGATACGGGTTCACTTTAGTGTTGAGAATGCCAGGATGCGAACCCGCCCCTGGAGAACGGATCCGGATTGCCCTAACTGTGAGGAAGGAGCCAGAATGCGGGCGCTCTGATGAAGGAAGGGCCCGCGTGGCCCAGCACTATGGATAACACCAGGATACGGGTCCGCCAATATAGGATTGGTCCGCTGTGACTCAGTAAAGTGGAGAATACCAGGATACGGTTCAGGCCTAATAGTGAAGATGGCGCCAGAATATGGGTCCACCGATGGAGGAAAGCTGCGGCCCAGTAGTGTGGAAAACACTCGGATACGATTTCGCTTTGTCCAATAGTGTGGGGAACGGCAGGATACAGTTCCGTCGATGGAGAACGCGTCTGCGTTGGCCCGATAGTGAGGAATCCGCACGAATACGCCATAGACTTCTCATTCTCATACTCAACCCATGAAGATTGGTTCTGCTTCTCTATCAATTTTCTAGAGATTTGGCAAGTGCGAAGCGTTTGCACATGTCCCAAGTGGCTGCCCCACCCCACTTTCTAGCGTCCCGAAGGGGCGCTAGTATATATATATATATATATATATATATACATATATATATAACTAAACAAGATTATCGAGTGCTGCCTATGTACTCTCAGACGCCCCGTGCCCGGTGGGCACATCCGCAGGGAATGGGAGCTATCCTATTCTATTTATCCTCCTCCACAATCCATATGTGCGATGATGAGTTCTTTGACGAACAATGTCTTGCACCTTGAAAAAAAAAAAGAAACTACAGTGGACGTTATTGGCGGTGGCCCATCCGCGGCCTCAAGAAGCACGCCGCGCAGCCGCGCCTCCCGGTCGTAAACGATGTTTTCTTGCTGCCGTTATGCAATATCTAAAGCTTTTCTGGCCAATTTTAAGGAATTTTGACCAAATCGGGAAGAAAGCGACTAGAAATAGCATTCCGATAGCAAACGACAGCGGTCCCGGCGCGCGCGGCGCGGTTGCGCTGCATCCTTCTCGAGGCCGCAGATGGGCCACCGCCATTGCCGTCAACTGTATAAGCAGTCGAAAATTCTATCGCTACCGCTATGTGATAAATCAATGTCGGGAATAGATGATGAAGTTGAGATTTAATGAAGTTACCAGCCTGATCAACAAATAAGACTAATACAGGTGGAAGGACAGACACTATCCAAAGAGAAGTAGTCCTCACCTCGGCTCACGGAACCATTGACCCATTATAGACAACTCTTTTCCAATCATTTGTGGCAACGCATTTCGGTTCGCTATGGTGGACGTAAATGGTAGAAAGGAATGGAATCAGGGCAAATTGAGGTTGAACCTGAACGCTGGCGCACCCTTATCACACCGTTGGACCCTTCTCCAGGAGTTTCCCCACTCTTGGACGCCGGTGCACACTTATCACACCGTTGGACCCGACTCCAGGCGTTTCCCCGCTTTTAGACGCTGGTGCACCCTTATCACACCGTTGGATCCTTCTTGAGGGGTTTCCCCAATTTTGGACGCCGGTGCAGCCTTATCGCACCGTTGGACCCGTCTCCAGGCGTTTCCCGCTTTTGGACGCCGACGTACCTATATCACGCCGTTGGACCCGAATCCGCGCGTCTCCCTGCTTATGGGCGCCGGAGGATCCTTGTCACGCCACCGGCGCACCTCTACCATACACTATGACCTAATCCTCATCCGCGTCATTCCTCGTCCGCCTCGTTCCTCGCCTTAGTTATAAAGGTATCCTCCTTCCTTTTATACAGTTCTGTAATCATAGGCCTATCTCATTCATTCCGACTGTGATGAAAACAACAGTCGGCCATTAACATGTCTGAACATGACAAAAGTGGCCCAAAACACCTCTAAATCCAGGTAAAAATCAAAATTTACCACATTTTCGTACATAGCCCGATATGCTGAACACGATGGTGTAGGTATTTTCCGTTTTTGATGGCTGGTTCTCGTGCACACACACGCTTATCCTTCAAAAAAGGCAAAATCTATAAAATCGATCCCAAATTATGCAAAAACTGCGAAGAAAAGAGAATGGTAATCACTTACCTGGCACTCTTCGCAACTTTTGACCCCGTCTTGAATTGCGAGTAGTACTCCTCCTTGTTGTGTATATATAGTTCGGCCAACAGCTCGACTTCCTCTGCTGAAAATAAATGTAGTATGAAACAGTGTTGTGGCACTCTCCTGCACAACACAGTGCGAAAACTGATACTTCAAGAATAACCTGTCTGGAAGTCCGGCTGACGCCGGTTATTCTTGAAGTATCCGGGAGTGGATACGATGTTCAGTACCTCAGATAACCCCTCTGTACCAAGTTTCAGCCAAAACAAATTCTCTAAGTTTATGGGTCAGTGAAAGTGGAATAGTGCCGCTAGCATTCGTTCATTAAGAAGCATGATCAACCGCCAGTTGTCTACTTGAGACTTGATAGTCCGTTTCAAAAACGATGATAGTTGAGTATTCGTGCTTATGGTCTGCACTTTTTGAATTTCTATCCGAATGAAGTACTATTTCTCGCATTCTCTCTTTCTCTAATATCTTCAAAACTGTGCTCCCCGGTGAAACACACTATATAAACAGATGATACTTATATAAAAAAGCAGACATCAACGCATAATGAGATCTGCAGGAAACCACTTACACCGCATTTCGATGCTGCGAGGCTCCACTTCACGATTCGTTGATCGACTCTGATGAACACCGTCATCCGTTGCTTCGTAAACATCCTCATCACCACAGATATAAATTTCTTCGTCTTTGTACATGCCGAATCAGCGTGTATAGGGGATGCTCCTGCAATGAAACACACATAAGTGTCAGTTTTTGAGCTTTCTTTGCGATACCATTTTACGTTTAACATACCATTCGACAGTTTCATTATGCGTGTGACCAACTTCACGATACCAGAGAAATACCTGAGGAGAAGCAACAATATTCCCTACACTAGCAAAGAATTTCCTAAATTTCCTAAGATTATCGTTCTGAATGGTCTTGAAAGGCGATAGTTACAGCCGAATTCCCAACATTACATTCAATCAGATAAAGTTTATTAGAACAAATAGAAAACGAAGATTAAAAGATGAACAGGCAATGATCAGGACAATTAGATCACTAAGAAATCAATCACTGCGGCGTCCCTGCAGCGAGCAGCTCTGGATGGCCGTCTCTTCCATGGATTTCTTTCGTAGCTGTGAGTTCCCGCCAGACGTCGGCCGCATCCGGTGCGTGCTTCAGTACGCCACAATTTCAACAGATCAAAACGACTAAAAATTAATCAAATGAAACCTTTGTTACTCTCTTAGTTTCTCTTCCCTAACTTAGTTACTTTGTTACTAACATCATCATCTTACATTTTTTTTTGTTGATGCTACCACATTTCTCTCTCAGTGTCGTTAACATCCCAACATATTGTATAACATGTTCTAGTTCGAATGCCAGAGAAACACTTCTCTTGTCAAAGAAATATTAGGTTGAGGAGAAGTTATTGCAAGGAATGGCATACAAGCCAATATTTCATCACTAACATTTGAGAGCGTTTTCCCCAATGAACTGACAAGGGAAGTGCAACAGGCCAGACTCGCAAATCGGAATGAAACCTATCTGGCTTGAATCTTTGTTGGAGAGGGTGTTACAGTATATATTTTGTTACTGCCCTCGGCTTCAAAAAACAAAAATCCCACCATAGTACCATATGCGCTGCAGCACTCGTCCGTCAGCGACGATGTGGCCGAGTGGGGAGGATGCTGCACTGTCAGCTCGAGAGTTTGAACCCCGTCATGCGCACCTACCTGTTTTGCTCTCTCATTTTTTTATTCCCCCTGTGTTGTTGAAATCAAATTTAAAAGGTTAGAAGATAATACTTATCCTTACTGACGCACTAGGCACGGAATAACTACGTTATATAAAACCTGCTAAAACCTCAAAGAGAGACAACATTTTAAAAATTCTTTCTGTTGTATATTGGACATTCCGTGCTCCCCGTTTCCGCGCTATGCTTCGTTACCCTTGGAAGGCGGCAGGGTATACTGATTTAGATCCAGGCTCTTTCCTCACTCCAGTGGAAGCCTGCTTCCCCTCTGATCTCTGCAGTGAATGCGACTGTAATGATTGTAGCAGAATTTCTTTCATTGTCTGCGCGTATTGTTCTCACCGCTTTTGCTTTGAACACTTCATTGTCTGTGTGCACCGTTGCTGCCAGTAAATGCTTTCTCATTGACCATCCTTTTTTTGTTTTGAATGAAAATTTTACAATTTTCTAGCGACTCGAGGGAAAGCTGTACGATCACTAAACTACGTTCATAGCATAGTAGTTATTCTATAGCTAGTACGTCAGTAAAGACAAGTGTTGTCTTCTAGCCCTCCAAAATTGATTTCAATAACATAGGAGGAATAAAAAACAAAAATGCAAAACGAGTGTCAATGACGGGATCCAAACCCTCGACCTCCTGCCTATCAGTCCGCATCCTCCCCACTCGGCCACCTCGTCGCTGACGGACTAGTGCTGCAACGCATATAGTACTGTGGTGGGATTTTTGTTTTTTGGAATCGAGGGCAATAATGAAATATATACTGTAACACCCTCTCCAACAAAGATTCAAGCCAGATAGGTTTCATCCCGATTTTCGAATATGGCCTCTTGCACTTCCCTTGTGAGTATAGAACTGTATACATATATTCGAATCTACATATAGCATTACTTCAACGCATGGTTACGACGCCAATTCCCTCTCCTCAGAACTGCGCTAGCAGTGGCTTCGCAAACAGTGAAATCTTCTTCCAAAGAAGTCAACGATCGATTTATCACCGAAGAAGAAAGTTACATAGAGGTAGGGTGGGATAGTGATCAGATTGCGATAAGTCACGAGAATCTGCTATATAAAGAATGATAGCGTATTGATTCTCATTTTGCAGACGGTGAGGGTCCGTCTGTTTCTTTAACCTTTCATCATATGAAAAGGCGCATGGACAGTGATGAAGGGTGGATGCGCAGGTTTGCGACGAGAACCGATTAATGGATAACGGCGAAACGAGAGTGCGCAGACAGCGCCCCGCGCTAGATCCTTGCGGGACCTGCGATTTCATAACAGCCTCACACGCTTCCAATGGAGTCAAGAAGTCTCTCATGATCAATTCGCTGCGGGACCCGCTTCTGGCAGTCTCACAGCCTCCGGATGAGATAGTGTTTGCAAGAATATACGGAGCAGGATAACCACTTTACAGGCATATTGTAAGGTGACACAAAGAATTGAGCCGTATAGGCAATGCCTATTAGCCATGCTGCTCCTCCGCTGACGGCGATGAGATCACTGAACGGCATGAGAGCTTCTTAGGCGTAGTGCTGGGGTGGTATCCGTAACATCCTCTCACAACTGGCACATTCTCGTCCTAGCATCCGTCCGAAAGTCTCTGAGCGATTCTGCAGCCACAGAATCAGTTCCAGTTTGTATACTTACATGCATAGGAAAAATGCGCCATCATAGGTCATTGTGACATTTCCAGTGACAAGTATGTAATTATTCAAGATTTCTGAATAACCACCTCCTTCCATTGCTCTTGAGATTTATTGCAAAAGATGGATGTTACGATAGGCGACAGATGTACGATGGGCCAATAGTGCCAGGGTACGGTTATGCGAATGCAGAGGGGTTTACTGTGGTTTAAAAGTGCGGGAGATGACAGAGGAAACGGATTCGCGGACGGATGAGAGTTCCGCTGTGGCCTAAAAGTTAAAGGAACTCCAGAATATGGGTCCACCGATGGACGAGAGGCCCACTGTGGCTTTCAAGTGTGGGGCATGCGAGGATGCGGATCTCCTGATGGCACATAGGTATTCTGTGGCCTGAAAGTGTGGGGAGTTAAGGGAACTTCAGTATATGGAGAAGGGATCCACTGTGGCCCAGGTGTTAGGAATGCAAGGATACGGATCCACCGATGTGCGACGGGTCTGCTGTGGCCTGGATGAGTGAGGAACGCCAAGATACGGTTATCTCGATGGAGGAGGAGTTCACTATGGCCAAAAAGTTAACTCCAGGATATGGGCTTGCGGATGGAGAAGGGGTCGCACATGGGTTTGCCGTGTTCGTGAACGTGTGGAGAACGCTTGGACACGGTTGTGCCGATGGAGTAGGGGTCCGCTTTGCCCAGATGGAAAGCCACGATACGGGTCCACCGACGGACGATGGTCTGCTGTGGCCTAAAGGTTAAGGGAACTCCAGAATATGGGCTCACGGATGGAGTGGTGGAGACACTATGGTGAGGAGACCCTCCAAGAGCGTACATCTCCGACTGTGATGACGCAGTACTGCGGATCTTAGTTTCTAGAAAAACCCAAATGCAACTGGTCCAGTCCGTGAAAACACATTGAATGCTCCGAGAAACCGCACGAACTTGTTGCCTAATCCAACACTTTTTTTGTGAGTGTAATTTTGCTTCCCATTCTCTTCCTCACTATAATTTGTTCACAGAGTAGAGGGTGACTAGCATGACAGGTCCACGGACATTTAAAATATGCGGGGACAACAAACGTGGTATGTATCATTGCATCAGAAAGTAGCTTTACTTGTTGATGGATGAGGAAGAATCCTCGAGAAAGGCTAGCATCGCGAGTACAAGAAGTCCGGAGTTGGTAAGGCGGCCAGACTTGCAAAACACACACAACTCATAAGGAGGATTTCTTATTCAAACTCATTTAATTATTATGTTGTCCCATAAACAATAACCGTTTTGGAGGTGCGCATTACACGGTGCGTAACGCAGCTCAAACTTGAGATTTTCCCTTGGATTTTCAGTACACGCTTGAATTTTCTAGATGAGAACTGAATTCACCGTAAGCTCAAAAGGACACTCTAGGTAAAGGTCTGGCCAACACATTATTGCAGAGAGAGGTCCAACGCCACACTCAGTGACATTTCTCTTAGTAGTATGTGAACCTGTATGAATTGGTAACGGGATGGTAATAGGCGAGGCATTTAGTAAATTCTACTCTGGTCTAGCTGCTGCCCGAGGTGTTTTTCTGAGATATCGAGGTTTGCTGAATTTATCCAGATCTCCCTCAGCGATCTATTAAACAAAGCGCCGTAGGGGGGCTAGAGCGGCTTGACATATTGTTCCATGAACGCGGCGGCACTCATAGACACCGGTAATCATGAGGCGCAGACTGTGAGGCTGAGTGGCCGATTTTTAGGGACTCCGACACGTTCGTTTCGGGACTCAATAATTACGTCAATTGTGGCTCTACACAGAATGGTGATTTCAACGCCTTCGCTGGGCAGCATAGGGGTGAGGGAGTGTTAACAACTCTCGGGCAGTGCAGTATACGAAGCTGGAAAACCCCTCTACCTCTGCTGCGGCTCTTTAGTCACCTCTACTGAAGTGAAGGGCGGGTTCTTTGAAAATTCTACAGCGTCTCGGAACCAGGGTGGTGGCTGTACATACGCGGTCGGCCCATTTGGGGGATGCCTCTGACCCATCCCCAGCTGAGGTCTCGATGCAATTGTGCAGTCACGATATCCGTTATTTTCGAGAGAGCTTGTGCACTAACACATAGAGTAAACGCTTCATAATAGCAAGCATGATATTGTGTCAGCAATCAACCAATAGTTGATTATAATCAACAAATACATAGTTTGCCAAAATTTCTGAATAACTCCCAAGCCCTCACCATTACTTTCTAGATTTACAAAGGGCGTAGCTGCTCCGATGAGAAACAGGTGTGCCGTGGCTCAAAAGTGGTGAAAACACTTGGATACGGCTCTGCCGATGGAGGACGGGTCCGGTTTGGTCTAATTGGAAAGGAAAAACACCAGAATAACATCTGATCGACCGTATGAGGGCCCATTGTGGACCAATAGTGTGGAGCACACCAGCATGCATTATAGCATCGGTTCGCTTCGGCTCACTAACGCCAGGATATGGGTTCACCGATGGAGTAAGAGCAGTAAGGAAAACACCAAGGGAGGAAGGACCCGAAGTGGCCCAATGGTATGGAGAACGGCAGAATATGGGCTCGCTTTGGTCCAGTAGTTGGAGAATGACGGGGTGCTAGCCTGCCCAGGGGGAAAGGGTCGGCTTAGCCTATCTGTGAAGAAGACAGCGGAATGCGGGCCCTCAGATGGAATAAGGTCCTCCGTGGCCTAATGGTGTGGGGAATACCATGATACTGTCCTCCAATACATATAAGATGGTTCCGCTATGACTCAGTAAAGTGGAGAATAGCAGGATACGGTTCAGCTGAAGGAGAGCGCATCTGTCGTACCCCAGTGAAGTGGCGAACGCCAGGAAGCGGGTCCACCGATGTAGGAAGGGTCTGCTCTGGCAGACCAGGGTCCGCGTTGGCGCACCAGTGAGGAAGGCGCCAGAATGCGGTTCCACCGATGGAAGAGAGGCCCGCCTTGGCCCAGAGGCGTAGATAACGCCAGGATATGAGTCCGCCGATATAGGATGGGTGCGCTGTGGCTCAATAACATGGACAGCGCCAAGATAGTGATCCACTAAAGGAGAAAGGGTCCTACGTGGTCCAGTGGCGTGAGGACCGCCGGGACCTGGGTCTACCAATGGAGGAAGGGCCCGGTGTGTCCCAGTAGTGAGGAAAACACCAGAATGCTGATCCACTAATGGAGAAAGGATCCGCCGTGGCCCAGTGGTGTGGAGAACGCCAGGATATACGCTCTGGTCCAATAGTGAGAATACTAGGATACGGTTCAGCCTACGGTGAATGGGTTCGCTGTGGCGTAACCGCGAAGATGACGCCAGAATACGGGTTCATTGATGGGCGAAGGGTCCGCTTTGGCCCAATAATGTGGAGAACGGCAGGATACAGGTCCGCCGATGGAAACATGTCTGCGTTGGTAAGTGTGGAAAACATACGATTACGCCCTACGATGGAGAAAGAACTTCTCATACTCATACTCAACTCATACAAGAATTTCATATTTGAGCCCCTGTAATGATTAGTGTTGCTTCTTTGTTAATTTCCTAGAGATTTGGCAAGTGGGAAGCTTTTGCACCTCCCCCAAGTGGCTGCCCCACCCCACTTTCTAGCGTCCCGAAGGGGCGCTAGTAAGAATAATAAGTCATCAGAGTGCAGAAAGGTCCCGATGGTCTGGAACAGGAGAGAAAGTGGGAAAATTGGCATGTAAAGTGGGTGGTGTGGAGTAGGGTTCTTTATTTCGGTCATGTTTCTCCAATGGTTCCCCTCAGATTTTAGACCTGGCCATGGTAGCAGTCTCTGTCTTACCTTGCGGGAGCACCTGGTATCACAGCGTGAGACTGTCAGAAGTGTGGCTCCTCATGAAAGCTCATATTTCCAGATTTGAATTAATTGGAGGGGGCGCGTACCATGAAATAGTTGGCCACTCTTCCCCTGACTGCACTGTAAGTATTGATCCAAGAGCTTACTTAAGGGTGTTGTAAAGCAGCTCATAACAGAGGACGGATCAGAAGCATCCTTATCCAGTTGAAGGCGTACCTGTAGCAACGAGCACTCCCTCGACTTTCACTAGCCACAGTACAATACTTGGAGAATCTTCTACTATGTCAGAAGGCCTTGCTAGCCGAATAGTCAGCAATCGGAAATAAGGAACTTTCAGGAAATTTCTTCATTTACTTTCTCCTCAACCTAATAGTTCACTCTTAGATAATCTCGCACTTGTGTGCGCCCCACCTTCTCAAATATAGGTGATTCAGAGAGAAGAGAGTATTCATGATGTCTTGTCAGAAAAACGAAGAAAATGAAGTGGTGGTCTTGACGAGTCGCGCACGTTCTAGCCCTCTATTCGCAGGGATTCTATCAGTGCCACGCTCACCCTTCGGCGAATGGAGAGCAATGGGTAACTATTCCTGATCACTAAGATGCAGAGGTGGTGCGATACCTGCTTTTATGTCAAAGTCACATCAAGTCAATAGTCACCGCCGTTATTCTTTTTATAAGCTCCTGTTTCGACTAATTTTTATATGGTATCGCTTTATGCGCTAGAATTTGCCACAGCAACGCTTAGATGAACTATTCATTAACAATTCCTACCACGGGACCATGCACCACTCAAAATATTGCTTGGCCTTCTCCCTACTCGCGTCTCCAGCAAACAGTACTCGCTTTTACGTTTAAAATGGTCTCACTATCGATGGGAGATTAGTGACGGGCACAGAATAAGCAGAATAATTATGAACCATAATAGAACCATTTCAGGCTCCGCATCCACTAGGCGCTTTAAAGATAATGAAATCCCTAGTGTTTTCAGTGCTGTTTCATTTGAACTGTAGCCGAAAACATTGATAATCATGGTGTACTGACGCCAGTCTTCAATGTATCTCGATAGATTAGTGGCAAATAATATGAGGTCTGTTATTATATCGGCAATGAATGAAGCCCCTTAGGCTATTATGCCCTTTATCACCGTTATTATTTAACATCCTCGTTGGCTTCATTGGCATTATCGAACAAATCTCGTGGAAGAAGTGTTTGCCTTAGCCATGTCCCTTGCTATCTCTTCTCTTATCGAAGTGAGTTTGATTTAGGTTTGACTCGAAATTTTCGTACAATAGACGGGTCCGATACGCAGGCGTACCCTATTCTCACTCGTAATTGTGATGGATTATTTCACGAATGTGTCTCCAGTCCTGACATGTGTCGCAGGGTCTTTTGATTGCATATAGGGTGACAAAAAAGCCTTCGGTCAAGCACTTGCTGCATTCATTTTCAAACAATGTCCCACGGCTACTAGAATCTTGCGGGGTCCTCCTACGCGGAGTTGGAAGTGAGAGGAAATACCATTGCATCGAAAAATAACGTTACGTGTGTGTGCATGATGAAAATTTACCGAGCAAGGCTAGCATCAAAAATAAAGTCCGACGCTAAGCGGGCGGCCAGACTGGGAATCATAACCTCATCACCACATACAGGGTGCGCCATAAGTTCTTGCACAACATACTTTCTGCCACCGATGCGCGGAATTCGACGCAATATGACCTCCATTGTACACTAATCAAACTCAAGAGCATCTCATGTAACCTAACAGATCGGGAATATGTCCCGATTTGCTCTTGTGATAGCCGGAAATTGAGTGGGAGGCGCACCCATCGCGGCACGGATCATCGGTGTCATTTTAGAACTGGAGCCACTCTTCAGAACAAAGCTCTTATATTTTCATCAGGAAAATGGATTCGATGTAAAAGCCTTAGAGAATTCTGAGGTTAGAAGGAAATTCCGTTTCCGCTCTTCCTCAAAGAATTTTATCGTACTTTTGGAAAGAAGCCCAGCTAGTGCAAATTTTCTCAGATTTTTGTGGTTCATGACATCAACGTCACGCTCATTTTCATTTGGACAGCATTTTGAGTGAGAAGAGATCCTGCTCCATTGAATTCACACTGCAAAGCCCAAAAGTGACGTTTCAGTAGGACTCAAAATCAGTTCATGGAGCAAGTGCGTCTACCGGAGTAGTGCGCGGAGGAAATCCTGTGCAGCGATCGGACCTCCTGCAGCACTAATCTGATTCGACGGGTTATTGTATGGAACCAGTATTTAAGAGAAAATCAAGGGCGACATTAAACAAAAGTTTGAGCTAGTAGGATGAAGCTGAGGAAAAGCTCTGGGAGGATACAGACAAGAATTACAACCGTGCCGCACTGGGTGCGCCTCCCAGTCTATTTCAGCTGCTACAAAGGCAAATGGCGAAACATCCCGATCTGTTAAATACAGTTTGACAACAAAGTCTTTGGCCAAATATAATAAAATGTAAGACTGGGATCAGATGGGCTAGCAGTCTGGAAATTTACCTGGGCTATGTAGAATTCATGCGCTTTTAGAATCCACTCTTGGATTTCGGATATCTCTTCTGGCTTCTCTGTAGAGTTGACAAAACCGTTGGCTACTGCAATGCACGAGGGCCGCAAGTTGGTCGAGAATTCATGATCCTGTTTTCATGTTAGGTCTATGCTAGGGAGGCTGGTGTTTGAGCAAAAGTTAGCTCATTTTCTGTGATTTAAGGACCACAAATCAGAAATCCAGAGGTCTCTGTTTCAGGGAGCATGATAATTATTAAGCAAATATGATGGTTTGGTGAAATCAGGGACTGAAGAGTCTGAACAAACTTTTTGTTGCTTTTTCTTTTGAAACTTGATGGAAAACTTTTGTCAAAATCCCACCTTATTTCTGTAAGATGTGCTTAAGCGTAAGAAATAATATACCTTTTCGGAATTCGCTCTGCCCACTTTTACCCTTTGTTTTGTGTATTCTAGTAGAAAAAAGTGGTGGTGACAGTCTATTGATCATTTTCGGTCAATAAAACAAGTTTACATACGGATCTCCCTAGGACAAAAAGTTTATACCCTCTTCAATACTGGGCAGAAAACTGGTGATTTGAAGAGCCAATCAAAAGAAGTTCTTGGAAAAGATGTCACCGAGACTCCACTCGCGACCATTTCCATCTCTACCTCGTTTCATGTTCACAAATCTTACAAGGTTCAAATAGGGGTATGGATCACGAAATTTTGCATGTATGTTCGAGACATTTGGGTTGTCAACAATACAAAGTCATGGGTTTCCTGACAAAGCGCAAGAAATAATTGCAATTAAATCTTTGGCCAAAGACTTTGTTGTCACCCTGTAATTTGATTTTCTATTCAGTTCGCTTAGTACGGCCATGGAGGTCATTCCAATAAGTTGAATTTCGCAGCTGTGGTGGCATTAAATACAGCATGCACCCTGTAGTGAAACTCGTCTGTTTGTGGTATTGGTAAACGCTTATTTCTCATGATCCAAGGGACAAACACCTATGAAACCTATACCATTCGAGTCAGAATTGCGCACTCCAGTGCAATGTGAGGAAATGATTGTCATCTATGTCATCTAACACATCCGATTTTGAAAAGAACCATGATCGCGCTATGCAGCATCACCGTAGCATCTTATTTCTTGATCGCCTATTTTTTGCAACAGTATAACTGCACCAATCAGCCGTATGATGCTCCGCTGTTGAAGTGCTGTTCCTGTATACATGTGCAATTGTCATCGTTTGACTCAAACAGTTGTGCCCTTGTTAAGATGAAAGAAATGTTGCATAATGCGTTGCTTGGCAACAATAATGCCCTTATCACTTCGTGACATAATTTCATGGAAATTTTATAAATTCACTAATCATAATCACATAAATAAGTTTATAAGTTCACCCCTACATTTCTCTTAAACCTTTTCTCTTGGGAATTACGATGAGAGCAGGGCACTCGTATGGCATATTTTGAACAATGATGAAGACGAGCAGAAACGCGACGGGACGTTCACACTACAGCTGAAATAAAAACGTCAAACAGAATAGTTTAGATTTCATCAGAAGTGTTCGATAGTGAACTCACGTGCACTGCGCATCAAAACAGGTGAACCTTCTTTACGATAGGCAAGCACCTAGGAATCAACCCTTTCTCTCCTTAAGTCTCCCGGATTTTCCATTTTTTGGGCCACAAAAGCGTAAATCGTGAAACGTAAAGCGGAAGGCCAAAAATAGACGAAAAACGGAAAGGATAAAACGGAAAACGGAAAATTCCGCACGTCCCTGATCACAATGCAGAATAGGTACCGACCAGGACCAGAACATCAGATAATCCCATCGAGTCTAAGAAAATTCGGCATAACCGTACCTTGCCATTCCCACCCTTTTTGGTCACAGCAGACCTATCAAAGGTGGACCCGTATTCTAGCGTTTACCACAGTACTGAGCCACAGCAGCCATCCCCCTTCTTTGGACCAATATCCTGGCGTTCCTCATACCCGGGCCACAGCGACCCCAACTCCATCGGCATAACCGTATCGTGTCATTCCCACAGTTCTGGCCACAACAGACCCATGTTCCGGCGTTCCTCACACCTGGAGCACAACGGAGCTCTCCTATACCAGCGAACCAATCTTGGCGTCCCCCATATTTTTTAAATCACAACGGCACATCCGTTTCCAGACACCCTCGCAGTTTTGGCCACAGCAGAGGCATATTCGGGCGGGATTTTATCAGATAACCATTCATCGCAATGAAGTCGTCTAGATGACAATCATTTTCTCACATTGCACTGGAGTGCGCAATTCTGACTCGAATGGTATAGGTTATCCCTCGTATGAGGGAGATCCGTGGCGTCTTCATCATTGTTCAAAATATGCCATACGAGTGCCCTGCTCTCATCATAATTTCCAAGAGAAAAGGTTTAAGAGAAATGTGGGGGTGAACATTTATATTTATAAAATTTCCATGAAATTATGTCACGAAGTGATAAGGGCATTATTGTTGCCAAGCAACACATTACGTAGGCTTTCTTTCATCTTAACAAGGGCACAACTGTTTGAGGCAAACGATAACAATTGCACGACAATTGTATCAATTCTGAGTGGATAGAATTTGGATCTAAAATTCTCTGCAAAAATTACGACTTAGAGGGCACCTGGCAGTACCTGGAGCGTCACTCTACTGAACGGGTCCTGCTCGAACTTTGTAATACGGTTACACATACTATTTTCCCTGCGACCATTAGAGAAAATTAGAATTAATTGAGATTAAAAGAAGATATAGATAACTTATTTGAAAATTAGTGTTCGACACTAGTCCAAAAAATTATCATAACCAAACAACTTTCCTTAAAATCAATTATTTTTAATTGACTAATTATTTCCCATTTTTTTGCACTATTTTGTTCAGAAAGTATAGCTCTACAAAAAAGTGGCAAAAGCCTTCGAAATCTCAATACCCGTTAAAATTGCAGATAGAATTCTTTAAAAAGTTAGAGCACGATCCGCTTTGCATTCAAAACAAATGCCTCCAATCTTTTAGAATATCTAATTATAAGTAGAAACCGTTACAACTGCATAGAAAATTTCCAGATGGAAACAGTTAGTAGAAGAAAAATGCTAGTCGTGAGGGGAATTGGACTTGCAAGGATGTCCTTGAGAGTCGAAACACCACTGCGCCACACACTACCTTAACTTACTATATGTACCTTAGTGTATGTACAGGGTGCGGCACAAATACTGTGTCAAAAATATTTATTTATTTAACTTTCTTCACAGAAGTTTAGACTCTAATTTCTCTTGAGTACTATTTAATTAAACTCTTACAAATCAAACACACTGGAAAACGTCAAACGTGTCTCATTCTTCCTTCGCGACGAAGGTTAGACCTAGGACATGCATAAACATTGAGGCCCAAGAAAAGATTTCGGAAGTTTCCTCATTCTTCTTTTCTGTGAGCGATCCCAGATTCGTGGCAGCAGTGGGTTACTGTCCACGCCTCTGCGATTACTACTTGACGCATCCATACGATCGATGTCAAGGAAGTTTGCACACGATTCCTCTGCTGGGATGAGTTCTTAGTGTTGAATCACCAACGGTCACATTATATTCTGTATCTCATTCTTGAAGCCCTGTTGACCTAGGTGGTCCATTTTTACATGTGGACTTGCAGCTGTACCTGCTTTACAAAGCTGCCCTTTTCCAAGCAAAGGCCTGTTTTTCCAACTTTAATTCGGCGTGGACTTGAGGGTTGTTGTGGTTAATGAACCGAAACATCGGCTTCAATGATAAAAAAAGTTAAAACGTGATTAGCTAAGGAGGCCTTTCCTACTGCTTCTGATGTCCTGGAGAACTGCCCTTACACTGCGCGATTTTCGCTGGTGAAGCTCTGTTTCGCATTGAGAAAAGGTCACCATCCTGAGGTGGCTATCTTTTGCGGCCCTCCAGGGTAACATAACTAAATTCTGCCTTCTCTCGTGCTGATGCGCTTCGTTGTGAACATGCTATTTCTAGTGCTTGTAGTGTTCCATCTGGACTTCCTCGCTGGCGGGTGGATTCATCGCCATTCGCAAAGGTCCCGGCTCTGTGTGCTCCTAACTTTTCCACCTCGCAGTTTTCCAATAGGTTGGTTCCCGTGGATTTTCTCGGGCTGTAGAACAACGACATCTGTGTGGCATGTATACAGGAACAGCACTTCAACAGCGGAGCATCATACGGCTGATTGGTGCAGTTACACTGTTGCAAGAAATAGGCGAATAAGAAATAAGATTCTACGGTGATGCTGCATAGCGCGATCATGGTTCTTTTCAAAATCGGATGTGTTATAACGTGGAACGGTGATGTGAGGTTGCGAAACATGGAGATAATACAGGAAAAAAATCATTTCCAAAGTGAAATTTAGGGTGAAGAGCTTTCTCGCAATGGGAATGGAGCTAGTGAAGTGTTGAAACAGCATTTGAGCGGCTCTCTGTATACTTAACTATCACGTGCGCTTGGAAAGATGGACTAAATCCTTATTGAGGCGAGAGTGGACAAAGATCAAAATTGTCCTGAAGTCAGCGTTTCGAGATGCACAAGGCAATGAATACACCGCAACGGGATGTCTTTGATGGAGTAGCGTTCTCCTATAAATGTAGTAGTAGTGGCTAGTGATCAATGCGTCATTCTGTACACGTAGTGATGCATTTATCGCTGAAGTTTCGCATAGAGGGTTATTTGAAACGCTGATTACGAATTCTGCATCCACTTTGTACGGCAACGCCTATCATGTGGTGTTATGTTTGGGTGATGCAGAAACTGCACATGCAGTACCGAGCAAAAAGATTGCAACTTTTGCTTTTTCGTCTATAACTTCTTTCAAAGCAGAGCGTGGAGGTCCAAATTTTCATGGGAGTTGTAAATACTGATAGGAGATAGAAACAAGTTAAAACCGTCTTATTGCATGCACCTCCTTTTTTTAGAGAAAATTTTCCCTCACAGAAGTCGAAATATGTTATTTGGCATCATCCCGTATGTCTAGCAAAATGAAGTTTATCGTCGGTATCTGACCACATATTAGTTCCTTGGTGCAGAATCAACCCGTATACGCTAGAGAACGTGTGTTGACCACTGGTTAAATTCTACGGAGACTATTTGAGGTGGATTCAGTAGTGATCCACTATGGATGTTTCTGTCAGCCTGGCTCCTTCTGTCAGCTCTGATTGGAAGGGATAGATGCTGCCGACGTTCTCATAGTTTTAGTCACAAGTGTTAGTCATCAATGCAGTTGATTACTCCCTCCGAATTCCGAAATATTCCGGCTGGTTTCAGTGCAGCCAGTTCTGTTTATTACGGAAAATGAAGCTTGGTTTTTATGTGTCGGGGAGAAGGACGCCGGAACGATCCCATAACTGCTGGGGATGCTACAGGATTCTTGGAATATTGTCAAGTACATGACGATTTATGCCGCCTTGGATTTGATGAGGCAAGTCAAACAAAGGTGCAATGAAATACGAGACACCACCAGAGTGGGATACTGTAGTCTGGAACTCTGAAAACTGGCTAGTTCAGTTTTTTTTATGGAGCAAACTGAACGAGACATTTTCAGAGCAAAAGGCTTTAGATTCACTGTGTAAATTCGTTTGTGGGGAAAGAGAACACACGCACTCGTGCTAGTGACCAGCATTCTCCACTTCGAACAGTCCCGTTTCGACAAAGGGTGTGAATCGTCATGTACTTGACAATATTCCAGGGATCGTGTAGCATCCTCACAACTTATGGGATCTTTCCGGTGTCCCCCCGAAACAGAAAAATTTCCAAACTTTATTCTCCGTGATGTACACAACTGGCTACACTGGAACCAGCCGGAATATTTTGGAATTCCGAGGGAGCAATCAACTGCATTAAAGCCGAACACCTGCGACTAAACCTATGGGAACGTTGGCAGCATCTATCCCTTCCAATCAGAGCTGGAAGAAGGAGCCAGGCTGACAGAAACATCCAGGGAGGATCACTACTGAATCCACCTCAAATAGTCTTCGCAGAAGTCAACCAGTGGTCAATACACACACGTTCTCTAGCGTATACGGGTTGATTCTGCACAAGGAACCAACACGTGGTCAGATAACAACGATAGACTTTATTTTGTTAAACATTCCGGATAGTGCCAAATCACAGATTTCGACTACTGCGAGAGAAAATTTTCTTTAAAAAAATAGATGGTCAATGGAATGAGGAGTTTTTAACTTCTTCCTATCTCTTATGAGTACTTACAACCTCCACAAAAATTTGGACCTCCACGCTCTGCTTTGAAAGAAGTTTTAGACGGAAAACCAAAAGTTGCAGTCTTTTTGCTCGCTACCAGCTGCTTCCAGATCTGTGGGGGAAAGATATCTGGCTTTCAAACTCTCCTGACTCGAACCCCATGGACTTCTCTGTACGATCCATCTTGGAACCCAAGTTTTCCTCTTCTTGATGGGACTCCGCTGGCGAACTGAAACGTGAAGTGAAGCAGGCCTGGGACGAAATTATGGAGGAACAGGTCGCGGGCATTGTGAACAACTTATTTAAACACTTGAAGGCATGTGAAGAAGCCGAAGGAGGATTTCGAGCATTCAATGTGATATGTTATTCCTAGTTCTCTGTTCTATAAAAGTAATTATTGCTCGTATTGTAAGGGTCGTTTTTAAGCAGAAAATAAATGAAACAAAATGTCCGGAAACATAAGCCGCACCCTGTAATTCTCAAATTGGATACAAATTCTTTTTTGAGGTACGCTTTCCCATGTTACCGTATTTATAGCCCACCCTATAAATTGTTCTTATTGATAGTCCAATTAACCCGACTCCATTTAGGTATTTGTGCTGATTCATCCTGTGCTCGCCACAGTTGTTAGAGTTGGTTTATTATTTGTGAAGGATATACCAAGCATGGAGATTGCCGTTGGATACAGGTATGATCATTTATGTTCAATACCTTCAACAATTTGATATAAGTTCACTTAGACAATCGAACATAGTAGAAAAGAAATTTATTCAGTTGAATTGAAATGACTCCAGTCATTACAGCTTTGTTTTTATACCTCGTTGACGAGCTCTCAATGCCTTTCATCGATACATTCATCGATAAACACTAAATCACCTTGTTCGCCTTGACTCCCCTTGATCTTCGGATGTACCGAGCAGGCTCCAGCAATCCTTCCTCTTATCCCTCTCGCGTACCAGGGTCGTCCAATGGATTCTGTCTGTTTGAGGGAGACGAAGAGCGTTGTGCCTTTCCTGAAAGACTTCGTGAACAAGTCTGACCACCGGGTCTCGTTGTGCTCAACGTTCCGTGATATCGAGTGGCTGACGGCTCTTGTCTAACGGTTGTCGTTAAAGGCAGGGGTCCACCTCATTCCGCCTGCTGAAGGTATCACCATAATCTAGACCTTCTAGCCATGTTGATCTCAGTAATGTACACAACAGGGTCAAATGCGACGAAAACCCCATCTTTGAAATGGTTGAACTGGCTACATTTTTGGAGCCAGGAGGTGGATCGCTCCAAAAACCCTATTGCTGTGCTGGCTGCCCGCCACGGCAGCAGCGTTCGCCAGCGAGTCTCGGTGTGTTCCAGTCGATAAGATCAACGGCTTCGCACGTCAACTCGGGTTAGCGAACTGTTACAGACCTCATCCCGGAAAACGGGGTTAAAGACCGTTTCGAGACAATTTGTGTATAGCGCAGGAATCAACATGTTGAGGAGATGCAGAATCTGCTATTAACTCAACCACGGAAATGAGGTGGACCTCTGCCTTCAAGACGCATCACGCGTCCGGCCCACTGGCTTGAGCCGTTTGGACAACAAATGGTGTCCAACCGTACTTGTTTATAGTGCTCACACGTGTGTAATCGTGTCCGAAGACGTGTTCAGACATGTATAACCGGGGTAAGGCTTGATTTTCCTGCAGTGTGCAAACAGTGCTAAATTTATTTGTATTTCTATTCTAGCCCCAAGATATTTATATAATACAACATTGTTGTAATTGCTGTGCAACAATGAAGTACACTTACAATGGGGTTGTGTTTTCCGTGGACTCGGTAAATTAGGGGAAGAAAAAGTTGAGCATTGCTCGCAAACTGCAACAAAATCATGCTCCACCATGATTATGCACGTCTGAACACGTTGTTGGACACTTTTTGTTGTCCAAATGGCTAAAGCCCGACCCACTTGATCTTACTCAACTTGGCGTAAGCGGCCACGTCCTTGATCCTCGACTCGATGTTCACAAAAGGTGGAACTCCGTATTCCAGCCCTCAATTGCGTGAGGCAGGTTATTCGTACCATCTGGGGCGAGATCGTTCATCATGTTGACTTCCCGATCTAGGTATACGTAGTTAGAGCATTCGGACATGGTCGTTCCGTTGAGCGAGAATGGGACATCCGAGGCCCATCCCTTTTTCATGAACATCGTCTTCGTCCGGTCCAGCTGGAGACCGATCTTTCCACACGCGTCGTCGAAGTCGGCCAGCATCCGTTCCGCTTCGCTGATGGTTCGTGTTATAAGGACGATGTCGTCAGTAAAGCGAAGATGGTCAAGTCGTTGGTCATCAACATGCACTCTCATGCAATCTCATTCCAGTCTTCACATAACGTCCTCACTAGTGGCGCTAAATAATAAACATTCATTCACTGCATCAGCGGCGGACGGTCGCTCCTCTTAGTTGTGTAATTCGCAATTTGCTTACTGACTGTTGTCATGCCAGGTAAATCCATTCGCTCCAGCAAGCATGCTCCAGTTACTTCAGCCACAATCTCCTGCCGTAGCTGCTTCTAGTCATAACGGTGATGGCTACAGTAAGCTTACTTCAGCTGAACTTATCATGGCTAGAAACAGCGATCCCGTTATAAATAAGATGCTTTTGGCTTTGAGCGAGAAGGCTAAGGTAGAGTGCTTGGCGATGATTGAATATGAAAAAAGAGGTCGTAGCATAGTTCTTGACGGAATGGAAGAAGCACCAGCAGATGTTAGCCCTAGCATGCGCATGAAAAATCTGTAGACTAAAGTGGAAAATGTTTTGTCGGCTCTTCAGATGGAATGTCGCCCTTCGGAGCTATATCGTATGGGAAAATTTGATCCGAAGCGTCCAAGACTAGTCAAAATCGTATTCTCGTCAAAACTTTATTGGTCTTTGGGGTTAACTAATGCTCGACTTCTGAAGCTTGCTGGCTATCCTGACCTTTTCATTAGGAGAAGTATGACCGAGATTGAAAGTCAGAAAGATTACGAATTGCATCAGTTGGCTACAGAGAGGAATAGGGAAAGATGTTTTAAGGAATGGGTTGTGTATCGTGGTGAGTTTCGTCGTGTTGCTAAACTTAAACGCAGCACCCACAATAACCTTCATGTCTAGAATTTTGGATGTTTTGGAGTCTGGACGATAGTTCCAGTAATTCTACACAAGTTGCACTGCCGAAAGTATCGGCGTTCCCAAGATTTAAGAGATAGAAGTTAGACTTGGTATCCGGGTATCCGCGGGGTCAGATGTGGCGCGATCCGAATCAGCTGATTTTTGCCGCAGTCACTCAGTTTTCCTAAGATAAAGTTTGTTTTCCATGCTCATTTCCAGGAGTTTTACATTGTGATGATCTGATTCTCCCATCTACGCTCTTTCAATTGTTGTTAGACCGTACGATCGCTTATTTTTTCTCAGAACTTTCAAATTTTCAATTATGACTAGCGCCCCTTCGGGACGCTAGAACGTGGGGTGGGGCAGCCACTTGAGGCAGGTAGAAAAGCTTCACACGTGTGAAATGCCTGAAAATCAGCAAGAAAGCAAAACTAATCATTAGCTGAGCTCAGATACGAAATTCTCCTCATGAGTTGCGTATGCTCTACGGGTCTGGCCGCCTCGCCAACGTCCTTCGAGTCTTCTCGCCATCTTAGCCTTGCTTGCAAATTCTTAGTCCCGCACCTATATGTAAAGCTAATTTCCGATGCACTGATAATACCTACTCTTTTTTGTCACATTTCTTACATGCCTATGGACCGGTTATGAATAGCCAACAGAGAGGAAGAAGAGATGGTCAACTGAGACACGAATGAGCGCGTAGCGTGCCCTTACTCCACTGGCAGACTCCATCGGTAGACCTGGGCCAGCGCAGACCCGATCCATAGCTCGGACTCGTATCCCGGCACTTTTACCACTAATCGGCCCTTTGCGGTCCCAGTCTCCATCCGTGGACCCGTATCCTGGCGTTTCCTCCACTACTGGGCCATGGCGGACCCCTTCTCCATCGACGAACCCGTATCCTGCCGTTTTTCCACTATTGGGCCACGGCGGACTCTTTCTCGATCGGTGGGCACCTATCATGATGTTCTTCTGGACTCGGGCCCCTGCTCATCTGTCCGTCATCACTGCAGCCGCACTCTTTGTAAATCTCGAAAGTGATGGAACTAAGTTATGAAATATTTAGAAAGTTTGATCAACTGCACAAGTTGCACAACTGGTTTCAGAAAATGTCACAACAGCTTATGATGACGCGTTCTTCATCGTGTGTATTTGATTGAACTTCTGAGAAACAGACGGATCCTCAAGCTGCATAACCCCCAAGGAACCTCAAAGAGAGGTGCGCAAGGAGCATATCCCAAGTGAGGACACCGAGTGAATCCTTCGATACATCCTTCATAGTATGCAGACTTCTTTTCGAAGTGGTTATTGTCCACTGTTCCAAAATTGAGTGAAGTCAACAGCAAAGCTCCAGCACAGGGGCTACTCTGCTCCGCATGTTGCTGCTACGCATCGCCAAATCGTTGTAAACACTGTCTCGCCTGGAGGGCTCGAGACCGCTAGCCGCTGGTCCCGCCGCGAAATCCCGAATGCACCCGACTTCCACTACGTCTATGCACCTATGGCGAAACATCGGCCGAATGTCCCATCAGCTTTGCATCCTCGCTAGGCACAGTCTATAACTGAGTCTCACGGCGAGCGCATGCGATCACGTGCTAGTCCCCCTACGTCTGCGCTCTAGAAATTTTTGTTGCACTACCATGATTTATATAAGAGGATATAAATTTCTGTTCGTTAGTACTTTACACTTAATCATAAGTTTTGTTTATTTCTCAAGGCATGTCTCTGTGGTGAACGTTCTATTTCCCTTTTGTTTGTGCTTTTTCTTCTCCAGGAAAGCTGGAAAATTTGTCGATTATCTAGTTGCGCCAAGAAATTCGTTGACAATAAAGGCAGCGTCATCGAATTTTTTGATCTACTCCTCCAGCGTAACTCGCCGAATTGCTATAATGCAGCAAATTGGTAGTATCCAAAAACTATTTTAACATGAGTTTCGACAAAAGTGACCCCATTATTCATGCTCCACATAGTCAGAAACCCAAGATTGCTCAAAAACCTGAGTGACAAAGTTTTTCGTAGGTGCTGCCTTTAATATCGGCAAAAAACAGGGAAACTCCCAGTGAACCATGGTAAAGTGTCTTGCTTTCTTTTGAATTCTAGAAGTATTGTAAACAAAATCCATATTTTGCATTCTTTTTTGTCAGAATATAACACTGATTTTCTTTTTGTAACTAAATCCTGGTTGTCATCTAAGATCGCTGACTCGGAACTGATAGCTGGAACCCCATACTCTATATTTCGACTTAACCGATCCAACCGAAAAGGCGGTGGGGCTTTCTGTTTGATGAAGGATATTTTCATGCAGCTGAAACTATTGTTCACTGCCAAAGCTGCTCAGATGTCCTTTGCATTGATCTACTGTATCGTAATAAGATTCGTTTTATTTTATTGTATCGACTCTCTAATTCTCTGAAGAATGATGATGACACCCTTTTGAATCACCTTGCTTGCATTTGTTCTACGACAGATCAGTTGATTATTTTGGAAGATTTCAATACTGATGTGAGCTCGTGTAAAAACAAACTTAATACTGCCTCCCAACGTTTTATAAACTTCTTAAAATGCATTGGACTTTAGCAATACGTACTTGATCCTAGACGTGATCAATCCATTCTTGACCTTATTTCCTCTTCCACACCTCTAGCAGAAAAGGTTCGTCATCTCCCAGCCTGCTAGCCCAGGATCAGCACTATCAGATTAACACTTGCTTCTGCCGATGCAGCGTTCACTGAAGGCGAGGAACTTTGAAAACTGCAGTGGAGCTAAAATTTGGGTGGGTCGCTACAGCGTCTCAAAGCTCTATGATTTTGTCACGGAGGGCATTCGCTCATTCTTTGGAGGAAGCAGAAGGGCCATGCAACAATTTGGGAAATACTCCTTGGATGGAGGTCTTGTAATACTGTCGTGGTAGTGTTTCTAATTTGAAGGTCAAACGGACATCTATAATTCCTCAACCTAATATTATATGAAGGCCTTGCTAAATTTGTACCCTTTAATGTACGTAACTTCTCAGCTATGATTAAGTATCCGACTCATATAGAAGCTTTATTTGCTCAGAAACGTAGATTATTCCGAATATCTCCAAATTCAACTACTACCCCAATCAATGAAAAGGTATGCTCTGATACTGACTTCCATGTACGGAAATTTCTTTCTAACCGTGAATGTACGTATGCTAGGACACTTCATCTGAAACCGTTGCATGCCCATATGCGTAAAATTTGTCACATTGGTGCTAAGCTTCAGACTCTTAGTGATGAGAATGGTAATACCTACATAACTAATCAAGAGAAAGCAAATGCCTTGGAGGAATATTTTTCCAGTGAGTTTTCATCCGATAAAGTACCCGCTGAACCTCTGTCGGCCAGCTTCCAACCTGGAAGTACTTATGATTCTAAATTCTACGTTTATCCCACTCAGGTTTTGAAATATTTTCGTGCACTAAAACCTTCCAGCTCTGCAACTTTTGATGGGATTCCACAAATAATATACCGCAATTGCGCTAAAACTCTTTTTCGTCCTCTAACCCATATATTTAATACATCCCTCCTTTATGGTGAAGTTCCCCTCATTTGGAAAAAAGCCATTATCACAGCTATTCCAGAAAAGGTGAACGCTCATTCTCTTGTAGATTTCAGACCCATAGGCATAAATCCCCCCTCTATCAAAATACTCGAGAAACTGATACGAAACCACATTCTATCTTGGCTCGACAACTGTGATTCGATTCCGCCAGAACAACATGGTTTTCTTACTGGTGCTTTGACAACTGCTTTGCTAGTTGATTCGTTACATGACTGGGTCTCGGCTATAGGGAATGGCGAATCGGTCGACATTGTCTATTTTGACCTCTCCAAGACCACTGATGAAGCAAACCATCATATACTACTACTAAAGCTAAAAAATCTTGGTGTAGATTGTTCATTACTGAGGTGGTTGGAATGCTATTTAAAAGATAGGTATATGATGGTGAAAGTCATTGATAGCCTCTCTGAAGTTTACAGATGTCCGAGCGGGGTGCCTCAGGGAGGTGTTCTCTCAACACTACTGTTTCTAATTTACACCATGGATTGACCCCCCTTGTTGAAAGTTAGCCCACCGATCAAAGTCCAAATATACGCCGATGATAATAAATTCTATGCACAACATGATAATGGTGCAGCTGACGACGCACATTCTGCCTTATCCAGGTCTATCGAAGCGAGGATAAAGTGGTCAAAAGACCACCATTTACCGCTTAACTTGAACAAAACTGCGATCTTGTACCTAGGAAAACTTCCATACAAGGATTATTACTTAAATGGAACCATAATTATTCGAAAACATTAAGTAAGAGATCTTGGCGTTCTAGTAGATTCAAAACTATCCTTTTCGAATCATATCACCCACACGGTTAATAAGGCTCGAAAAATGCTTTTTCTGATATTCCGCAATATTCACTGTGACGAGCCTAAAATTCTGATTCGCCTCTACAAGTCTTATGTTCTACCGCACTTAGAGTATTGCTCACAGATCTGGTACCCCTACCTTGTTAAACACATCCGGAAGATGGAAAGCGTCCAACAAACGTCCACTAAAATATTGCATTATGAGTCCCACCAATACAGAGATCCTTTGGAAACAGCTTTGACATATAAGGAACGACTATTTGAGTTAGGAATGGATAGTCTACAAAAAAGAAGAGTAATTAGAAATCTTGATTTTGCTTTCCGAATTTTGAAACTTGAAACTAGATTGAGGCCCAGCAAATACTGGACATTTAAACCATCATATGGAAGAGTGACTAGGCTACCATTAGATTCCAGAACAAATATCTCAAAATATTCATCTATTTTATTCAATTCTTTTTTCTCAGGACATCAAGGTGGTTACGCAAACTCTCCGTGAATTTGCAGAAATCTACCCATGTCTTTCAGGAAACATTACGAAAAAGCGATATTCTGAAGATATTAGGACTTTCTATGCACTAGCGATAATAAATTGGAAACTTCATTTCATTGGATGGCTTTACATGTGTTCTTGTTCCTCCAGTTCCTGATTAGTCTCGTTCTCCTACCATTTCTTCCCAATATTAGTATGCGACGGATAATGGTATTCTTCCTCTGGGTGGACGTGTTGCATTAAATTACAACTTATACTACCTGCTGGACTTCATACAGAACTTCACTACTATTAGCACCGTGCTATACGCACGCCATGAGTTGCGACCACAAGTCGTAGCTGAAAGAGGGTTCTCCCCGCCAGGGTACGTATGGAATTAAAACCTGACGCTTCGCTGCTTACCATTTCATTTCAGTCACATGAGAGTGAACATTCTGGCCATTACATGGTACATTCCAGTATCTCACATCATGATACGTCTAGGTGTACTAACCAGTGCTTTTTCTCCATAGCCGTTCAATTATACTGACACTGCTGAAGATGTAGCATCTCTTACCACAAATCATAAATCTACGTTCACCAGAGATAACACCATTGACCCAGCCTTATTCTTATAACATGAATGCTCTACAACACCACCTTCTGGTTTGATTTCCCTATAATATACTATGCTGTAGTATATCTGCTTTATGATTTTTGACGGCACACTTCAAGTGTATAGAATAAATAAATAAATAAATAAATAGTATTGGCGACACGGAGTCGCCTTGTCGAACTCTACTCTTGACGTCGATGGTGACGTCGTTGTAGAATGGAGAAATTCTAGTCGTGAAATTGCTGTGGAGCTCACAAAACATCTTGATGCAGTGGGTAGGTATGGCATGATTGCCCAGACCTTCCAGGACTGCTTCTGTCTCCTCAGAGTCGAAGGGTTTCTTCAAGTCGAATAACATGAGGCAGAGGGGCATTTTATACTCTCGCGATACTCCGATGAGTCTAGTGACTGTGTGTATGTGATCAGTCGTACTGATTCCTCTTCGAAACGCTCTTTGCTGGCACGGTTGTCCTTCACCTGGTGTTCTTTCGATCCTGTTTAGGATCCCTCGCATGAAAAGTTTGTAGACAGTGGGCAGATGGGGATATGATTGCCGACGTCCTGGGTCCCCCTTCTTGTACAAAGTTCATTCATTGGTTAGGTACCTTGCATTCCGACAGGTACCCCTAATAAAGTCTTGCCAAGGTAGTGTTAAGAGCTGGCGGTGGGTTTTTCAGATGTTCCGGTCAAATCCTGTACGATTCTTCACCAAGATGGTATGTCGGACTACGGAAGGGAGAACTGATGGTAGAACATATCCATCCTTTCTAAGATGACATTCAGAGAGGTGGACGTGACTATCGAAGAGATCCACGTAAAAGACGTCGACGATGATTACCCATCTTGATGGAAAAAAATTGTTCCAACCGGTCGATGCAGGGCGGACATCTTGGTGTTGCAAGATGAAGTCTCTCCATTACCCATCTTGGTGGAGTCTCTGCGGACGCTACGGATGTTCTTACCTGCCTCTGCGGCTTCGGCCAATACTTCTGCTCGTCTCTCCCTGCGGTCTTCTTTTGTCGCTTCTCTGCACCATTTTGCGAGCTCGGTAGTTAGCTAATAGTTGCCTGCGCCTCTCGCTGCTTCACGCTGGCGTATCAGCTCGAGGATCTCGTAGGACAGTCGCTCCTAATTGGATTTTGAACCCATGGCTTTCTTTGCGCTGTTGCGGAGATGATGAATAAGTCGATCGTAGTCTTCTTCGATGTTGTCGACAACGGCATCTTCCCAAAAGCCGGCTAACTAGGTGAACAGATCCTAATTGATGACGGGTTTGGAACTCTTCTTCTTGAACTTCGCGGCTTTCTATCCTTCGCACGAGAAGAAGAATCTTAAAGGAGGCGATGGTTTGATATGGTGTAGAACATCGGCACAGCAGCGATGTCGATTAAACAGAACCTTTGATTAACGCCAATGTGGTCAGTTTTATTATGGTACTCTCCATAAGGTGACTCCCACGTCCAGCGTAGGGAGGCCGACTTCTGAAATTGCGAATTACGTGGATGGTCTTCGTCGTCATGATGAACTCGGACAGTCTCGCTCCCTGTTCGTTCCACTTCAGGCCGTGGGTACCTGTGTGAAGTTCCGAAAGCGTTTTCCTAGGGCCAATCCAAACACTGAATAGATGAAGTAATAATGATGCAATGAGAAGAAGGAGCTTCGTTAATTAACTAAATTTATTGCAGAATATCTGCCTCTGCCGTTCTCATCGCGCAAGATCGCATAATCAAGGAACATCTTCTGCAAGGATATACATTCGAGTGAGTAGGTGGAAATTATCTATCTACTTCGGCATGAGCATTCTCCCTTTTTCCAGGCCCGTTATTGAAACAAGTGGGCCTATTCAGGTTTCTGTACTTTGGATGTATTCAGGTTTGCCTTTTTGTTTGATCAATGTGATGAAGAGAAAGCAGCAGGATTAACTGTCGAGCTAATTCAAGTGCATGGAGTAGACGTCATCATTGGTCCAACCTGTAGCAATCGTTGGTTCCTTTTTTAAATAGCAATAGCTTGCCTTGTTCCTACGTGTTGTGTTGCTGAACCCAGATTTGAGTCTTAGCAGATTTCCGAATTTTTGAGAAAAAGTCTGCTCTACAGATCCTTTCACCGAGACATTGAGACATTTTCCCCTTGTTCGAGAACTCTTCATTCAATTACATCAAAATCGTTTAGCCATAATTGTTCAGATTATCACCGACTTTTTGAGAAATATGTGAAATTCTTTGCTCCCAGGAACGAACTAATTGTTCTTATGTGTTCTCTTTTGGTTTGCCCAAGCCCTGGTACCAATTTCCAATAAAATCAGGTGTGGTTTCCGAGATGTTAGGTTGTCATTTTTTTTATTTTTAGTCATTCCTAGAATAGAATTGGCTGCAATATTTTTTCTGGAAAACTCGAAATAACCGTGTAAAACCACTATTTACTCATCTCTCAATCACAGTCTCCTGCGAATTGGATTACTTGAGATTGGATGAGGCGCGCCAGCACGAGAAAACCGGTGCATAAAATTAGGTGGATGCGCAGAAAGATTAGGTTCTATTTCCTACAGGTTTGCTGAGCGATAGGTGAACGGTAGTGCATTTTTTCTTGGCTACACCTCTGTCTTTTGACACTTTGCTTCCGAGCCGAGCGGGTTGTTAGACGAAAACTTTTTTTTTAATTTCATTTTCGTCGGCCTGACGTTCCGACAGGAACGTCCTCTTCAGAGGCTTGAAACTGGCAAAATGCTGTACAGTTCTAAGTAGCGTGCCGGCGAAGTGCACCCTTCATCAACATCGTTGTCATCGCTGCGTATCAAGACAGGGCAACCTATCCATCCCAGGAAGAGTCGAAGAGAAGGAGGCCGTCCTAGAAAAGCGCGAAAGAAAGGGCGTAGGCAAAGTGATAGAATCTTTTGTTCGAGGACGCTGTTGGCCGCAGGAGAACAGCTCCGATTAGGTTGCGCGCAACATCTCAGGACAAATTAGTGAGGCAGCCATTGCAAGCCCCACACACACTCGGGCACGGAAGATCAGGTGGTACAGAGCAGATCTTTGTCCCAGCATCTGGAAAGTCTTGAGCATCAGCAATGTGGTGGAGGACTGACGGTCTTCAGAAGCCCATCCGAAGATCAGCGGGTACAGGTGGGGGCGTGCTTGTAGAGTATGTGCTGAATTCATCCAGTGCATCACGCAGCTCTCGCGCTGTCTAGACGAGCTTGTGAGAAACTCTACGGCGCCGTGTTGAAGCAGTCACAACAGGCCCACTCCGCCAGAAACTTGGGCACGGGTCCACTAACCGGCCGTCGAATCCTCTTCCCTGTGTGTAACCACGTCAACGATGAGAGAGAATGTGAATATGCGCGAAAGTTGTAGCGGATATAAAAAAGCAGAGAAATAAAGTTCAAAATTTTTGATTTTCTTTCCACTTTTTGGGACGAGTTTTCAGCAAAACAAAGGCGCGCTCCACGGATCTGTGATATGTTTGGTAATAAATAGCAACAGTAAGTTGAAAAATGCGGAAATGTTTGGAGAAGATCCCCTACCTGACTCGATATCCCTTACTTATATACTCAGATGCCCCGTCTTCGCTTGTCGTGTGGATCGCTTCCATTCGATTCGTTCCAGCGCCACCGTCATCCTGGAGCATCTTCGACAACGTTGGCGAGAGTTCTCATTTGTTTCCAGCTGAGCATTCAGGTGGTCCATCCCTACTTTGAACACATCGGCCCATCTTGTTGCTGGCTCGTTTTTTTTTGCCGGTTCGGGTCGTTTCGTTTTCCTTGGGATACATTCCAAATCTCTTTTTGTCCATCTATCGTCTTCTCTTCTCATAACATGACCAGCCCATCTATGTTGAGCCTTCTACGCGCATTCCGCTGGTTCACGAAGGCGAGATATTGGTGGCAAATCGGAGCTGCGAAGCCTGGCATGATGTTGGGCACGCCGGATGTACCTCAAAAAACAACGCTCGATAGCTCTGTGTATGGTGCGTAGCGCCTTTGACGTGGCCGTCGTGTCCGCCCACGTCTCCGCAGCATAACAGAGTGAGCACGAAGGTCGGGGTCCGCCAGCTGATGTGTGGCTTGCCTCAGAGGCCCGAACGCGGCCCACGCCGCTCTTCTTCTTCTGTCCAGCTCTTCGATGAGGTAACAACCTCATAGAAGAGCTGAATCTCCATATTAATCGGTGGTGCAAGGTACACATAGGACGATGTCTCTTTTCTCAGGCATTTGGGCCTTTGGAGCGCCGGTGATCCCGTCACTTTTGGCTGATGCAGGCTTCCGGTAGGTAGTGGCGGATGGAGAGAGAATACTTGCGGATAGAGCAGGAAAACCTGCTGTGAGCGCATGAGGCAGGGTATCTGCAGGTATTCCTGCACCCTGTTTTTTCTCCATTGCCACATGGCAACCGAAGTGTATATAAGCCGGCAAACGGCTGTGGAAGCTCAGTCTAGTTTCCGCTGTGGAAGAGACTAGACCAGTTCTATGGGACTTGTCGACCAACTGAGGCCCTGTTGAAACTTTGGCCCAGTGTACCGTTTGGCCAGACAAGATGCGTGGGATGCGGTCGCGTGCCGACGCTGCGCCGACGGAAAATCCGCCTCGCCGCAAATGTCCGGCTCGTCGAGCGCTGGCGCAGGGAGCACATACGTGCACGGCGAACTCAATTTTATACTATTTTTGTAGTCACCGGTTGCAATAGAACATTACCTGCCTCAATCCTGCCATCCTCGCAGCATGATCACCGCAGGTCAAGTGCAGGATAAGGCGCAACTAACGGCTGAATAATCGCGCCAACTCCGCTCACTTTTGCGTTTGTCCCGCAGGTGCAGCTAGAAATGGTGTGGGCCGGCGCTCCAAACTCCCGAATGTCTGAGTTATATCAGATCTATCCAGTTCTATTCGCTCTTCTTCGCAGTACGCATTCTTCGTGAACTGGGTCTTTGCCCTATTTAGTCGCAGTCCTATTCTTTCCCCTACTTCGTTTAGCTCACAAATCATCGCCTCCGCTTCATCGGTGCTTTTCGAGAAAAGCACGATGTCGTACGCAAAACGAAAATTTGAGAGGAACCGGATGCCTTTCTTTTCCCAGTCGAGTGACTTCATTGCCCACTGTAGTGCGGCAGTGAACAGCTTCGACCATGCAGTATCGCCCTGTACCCCCTTCGCAATCGGAATGGTTAAGGGGCGCTGAAAGAGCTGTATCGACGTGGAGCATCCAATACGGCAGTCGGCTAATGTTCTCACATATGACGCATATACTCTCTACTCGACCAGTGCTGACAATATAGCGTTTGTTTCTACGTTGTCGAACGCTTTTTTGTAGTCAACAAAGGACTAAGAAATAGAACTGGACACATCCAGTAGCCAATACGAGAGAGGAAGTGGACACATCCCAGGGTATGCTGGTTGTGTTCACTAACATTAACGGATGACTCTACCAGCACTCCGAACTCTTCCATATGTCTACCATATGACCAGTATGTCCATTATTATGGGTGCCCCATGTGTTCACTAAATTTCCACGAGGCCGCGCCCTCTTTAACTCCTCGATGTGTCATCCAGGAGCCTTGGTGGAGTCATCCGTAGTAGAAGGTGGACACAACTAGCGTACCCTCAGATGTGTTCACTTTGTGAGCCAGATGTGTTACACCGAAGTTTGTGAGGCTAGGACGAAGAGAAGGCGGTATTCACGACAAGCCTCTATTCGAAAAATTTGGATGTTGTCCGTGCAGCTGAATCTTTTGCGGAAACCAGTATGTCCAGTAAACCAGTATGTAAGGTTGAGCTTCATCCAAGGCACTCGATATGCGTGTGAGAATAATCTTCGTAAAAAGCCTATAAAGTACCTTGATCACCTTGACTCCCGTTGATCTTCGGGTATACCGAGCGGGCGCCAGCAATCCTTCCATTTGTCCCTCTCGCGAGCCAGAGTTGTCCAGTGGATTCTGTCCGTTCGAGGGACACAGAGAGCATCGTATCTATCCTTGAAGGACTTCGTGAAGAAGTCTGACCATCGGGTCAGTGGTCTTCCTGTCGTGCGCTTAACGTCCCGTGGAGTGCAGTCGCTGACGGCTCTTGTCCAACGGTTGTCGTTAAAACGCATCACGTGTCCGGCCCACCTAATCTTACTCAACTTGGCGTAAGCGGCAGCGTCCCTGATCTTCGATTGTTGACGAAGGGTGGACCTCCATATTCCAGCCCTCACTTGCGTGAGGCGGTTTATTCCTAGCATCACCCTTTCGATGGAGCGTTCGACGACGCTGACCACATTCTCATCCTGCTTGCGCAACGCCCAGGTTTCTGAGGCGTAGGTCAAAGTAGGGAGAACGGTTGTGTTGAAGAGGTGGGCACGGAGCCTGGTGTTCTTCGTCTTCTTCACTACGTCCTCGATGCTCTTGTAAGCTCTCCAAGCCGCTCGTTCCCTCCTGCCCAGCTCTGGAGCGAGGTCGTTCATCATGTTGACTTCCCGACCTAGGTATACGTAGCTGGAGCATTCGGATATGGTCGTTCCGTTGAGCGAGACTGGGGCATCCGGGACCCATCCGTTCTTCATGAACATCGTCTTCGTCAGATTCAGCTGGAGACCAATCTTTCCACACGCGTCCTCGAAGTCGGCCAGCATCTGTTCCGCTTCGCTGATGGTTGGTGTTATGAGAACGATGTCGTCAGCGAAGCGAAGATGACTAAGTCGCCGGCCATCAACTTGCACTCCCATGCTATCCCATTCCAGTTTCCGCATGACGTCTTCGAGAGTGGCGCTGAATAGTTTTGGCGACACGGTATCGCCTTGCCGAACCCCTCTCTTGACGTCGATGGTGATGTCGTCGTAGAATGGAGAAATCCTGGTCGTGAAGTTGCTGTAGAGCTCACGAAATACCTTGATGTATTGAGTAGGTATGCCCTGGTTGCCCAGGGCTTCCAACACCGCTTCTGTCTCAACAGAGTCGAAGGCTTTCTTCAAATCGATGAGCGTGAGACAGAGGGGCATCTTATACTCTCGCGATACTTCGATGAGTCTAGTGACGGTGTGTATGTGGTCGATCGTACTGAATCCTTTTCGAAACCCTGCTTGCTCGCACGGCTGTCCCTCGTCTAGTGTCCTTTCGATCCTATTGAGGATCACACGCGTGAAAAGCTTGTAGACGACGGACAGTAGGCAGATGGGCGATAATTGCCAATATCCTGCGGGTCTCCCTTCTTGTACAGCAACACGGTCCTGCTGGTCTTCCATTGGTTAGGTACCTTGCATTCCGACAGGTACCGCGTGAAAAGCCTAGCCAAGGTGGTAATGAGAATTGGCGGTAGGTTCTTCAGATGTTCCGGTCGGATCCTGTCGGGGCCTGGTGCTGTACGATTCTTCACCGACTTGATGGCATGTCGGATTTCGGAAGGGAGAACCGATGGGACAACATACTCGTCCTCCCTAAGATGACATTGAGGGAGGTGGACGTGGCTATCGAAGAGATTCGAGTAGAAGCCGTGGATGACCTTCTCCATTACCCGTCTTGATGAAGAAATTGTTCCGTCTGGGCGCCGGAGAGCGGATATCTTGGTCTTGCGATTGGCGAAGTCTCGGCGGGCGCAGCGAATGCTCTTCCCTGCTCCTGCGGCTTCGGCCAACACTGCTGCTCGTCTCTCCTTGAGGTCTTCTTTTATCGCTTCTCTGCACCGTTTTGCGAGCTCGGACGTTAGCTGGTAGTTGCCTGCGGCTCTCGCGGCTCCACGCTGGCGTATAAGCTCGAGGGTCTCGTGAGACAGTCGTCTCTTGGTGACTCTTAAACCCTCGGCGCTCTTTGCGCTGTCGCGGAGATGCTGTACAAGCCGATCGTACTCTTCGTCGATGTTGTCGACAACCGCATCTTCCCAAAAGCCGGCTAGCGAAGTGAAAAGATCCCAATTGATGACGGGTTTGGGACTCCTTCTCTTAAACTTCACGGCTTTCTCTCCTTTGCGTGAGAAGAAGAATCTTGCACGAAGGAGGCGATGGTCGGATCCGGTGTAGAACTTTGGTACAACACCGACGTCGGTCAGGCAGAACCTTCGATTGACGATGATGTGGTCAATTTCATTATGGTACTCTCCACCGGGTGACTCCCACGTCCAGCGTAGGGAGGTTGGCTTCTGAAATTGTGAGTTACCATGGATGGTCTTCGTCGTCATGATGAACTCAGACAGCCTCTCTCCCTGTTCGTTCCACTGCAGGCCGTGGGTACCGATGTGAAGTTCCTCAGGCGTTCTCCTAGGACCAATCTTGGCGTTGAAATCGCCAACGATGATCTTGTAGAATGTGTGGTCTTCCCTGTAGAACTTCTCCAAGTAGATATAGAAGGCCTCGATATCCCCCTCGTCGTAGCTTCGATGTGCTGGATGTTGGAGCGTAGGCGACGAAGATTGTCAAGGCCGGTATTGATCCACATCTTCTCAACCGCAAACGTCCGATTCGGGTTGTCAGCTGTTCGAATGAGTCGATGTTCATGACCAAGTTCGTGTTGACGAGGACACCGACTCCACCAACTCCTCTACTGTCGCAGGTTCCAAGGAACAGTTCTTCTCCAGTGTCGAAGGTGGCGTTCAGTGGTCGGTGTCTCCTCGTCTCGGTCAGTCCGATGACGTCGTACCTGATCTTCCTGGCCTGCATCATCAAATCCTCGATGGAAGCCTCCGATGCAAGCGTGCGTGCGTTGAAGGTACAGACCGTCATCATAGTCCTTCTGGTTTTAGGCAGCCTAGATAACCCCTCGGACCTCGTCCTCACTGGCGCTGCCGTACCAGTGACTCTTCCGAGATCAGGGGAACACTCTCTATTATTGCTGTGTCGAGCTTGAAAATTTAAAGCCCACAGGAGATAGCTTGCTGGGCTCTATTCCCCCGTGGGAGGCTGGAGTGTGATTTCACCGGGAAGTTAGCCGGGCTTCCCGGGAGTGGACGATGGAGCTTATTTGTTGGAGGCGACTCCGAACCGCCTCCCTTGTACCTCCCAGTCACTTGAATGCAGGGCTTTTGGTCGGATAGATGTGCAGGATACAATCTGCAGACACGCAAGCACATCCATGCACGCATGCATGAAAATGTCCACGCGCTGACAGAAGGTATAAATCTTTCCGACACTGCAGAGACAGGGAGTCCATCCCCTGAATCCACCCGCGTCTCAGGGCAGGCACAAGGTCGCGTTTGGTCAGCGATTAGCCACCTTTCCGCCACCTGGGGACGCGCCACGTAGCCTCGCGACTAACCGGCTGGGATCCCTCGTATGAGGGAGATCCGTGGTATAAAGTACTCTCAGCAAAAATATCGGAGGATAGACTCCATGTACGACTGTCATCATATCTCGGCATGTTACTAATTCGTATGAAATCTTCTGTTTAACGGTACCCGAGATTGCTAAAGTTCTTTATTCCTTTCCAGCCAACGTTTCGGCGTGATTCGCCTTCTTCAGGGCCTGAAAGGGCTACACAACTCGTGGACTCTACCAGACTTAGTGCATCAGCAGATCAAGCCAAAAGCCCAACACGTTATGTTTCAATCAGCGAAAAGTCTTCAAAGCTAGCACAAACTTTTCGTTCCACAGCTAGCTAGACGCAACTTGCTAGCAGCGAATATACATATTTGGCAAGTGAGAACTAACCGGTTCGATCACGTTTAGGATCAAACTGACATAGATCTTGATGCCAGTTCATTTGCGGTTGTAAGATATTCATCCTTCCGGTTTATTTGCGGGCATCTGGATTTTATCCAGAAAGCTTTAAGTGTCTTGCGTGTTTCTATTTCAGATTCGTGAGCTAGTATGCTTACTTGGACTTCGAAATCGTTCCCGTTATGCCTACTCAGCCGATGTGTCCCTAATGGTGTTGATTTACGGGAGTTTCGTTTTCCATCTGAGTGCTCTTTGATTCTGAGACTTAAGGGTCGCGCTGATTCACCTATATAATTGTCGCCGCAGAGTTTGCATGTTATTTGGTACACGGTCCCAGAAATCATACAATCTCCCTCTCTGCCTGATGGACATATGATACAATTCGGTGTCGAGCAGAGGTGATCGTAGAGGCGATTTCTTACCAATCGGCGTTTCACGTTATCGGGTAGGGTGTCCACGAGGTTGAACAAACTGTCTAAACCAGACTTTTTCAAGCAGTTGCGTATGGAACTGCTCATCTCGTCTGATATAAACGGGATGCATAAAAAGATCATTTTTTGCGAAGTAGTGCTGAGCTGCTTGCTGGAAAGCGTCTCTTCATGACTCTTGCGTTTGGTGCAGGGGATTGTGAGTGCATACCCGTTTGATTCGGCTATCGATCGGGCAAGTTGGATAGATTCTCGTTTTTCTTCTACGCCAGAGCAAACCCCTAGGTTTCTCCCTGGTAAGCTTAGTGTGCTTCGTCTGTTCGTTCAACAGTTCAAAACACTTATGCATTCCTTTCTGGGTGGAACATATGACGAAGCAATCGTCAACATATTTGCGGAAGAGTATTGGTTTGTGCATCAGTACAGATTTTCGATCCTCGCCATGAAAACTCCCGCGAGAACAGGAGCTAGTCTCTACCCCATGGCGATATATATATATATATATATCATACTTTGTATATATTACAGACATTATGTGACTCTGTGCGTGCGTGTGCACACGCACTCTGATTGGTCAGTGATGGTGATTGGTGGTGATTGCGAGATCATATAAAAAACTAAGAACGGGTATGGTGTGGTGGAGTGGGGTAGAGAGATGGTCGACCGGAAGGTCCAGCGATGTGCAACGGTGCCTCATAAAGTGAGGAAACACCTGGAGACGGGTCCAACGGTGTGATAAGGGTGCGGCGTCGTTCAAAAGTGGGGAAACGTCTGGAGTCGGGTCCAACAGTGTGATAAGGGTGCGCCGGCGTCCAAAGGTGGGGACACACCTGGAGTAGGGTCCAACAGTGTGATAAGGGTGCGCCGGCGTCCAAAAGTGGGGAAACGCCTGGAGTAGGGTCCAACGGTGTGATAAGGGTGCGCCGGCGTCCAAAAGTGGGGAAACACCCGCAGTCGGGTCCAACGGTGTGATAAGGGTGCGCCGGCGTCCAAAAGTGGGGAAACACCCGCAGTCGGGTCCAACGGTGTGATAAGGGTGCGCTGGCGTCTAAAAGTGGGGAAACGCCTGGAGTCGGGTCCAACGGTGTGATGAGGGTGCGCCGGCGTCCAAAAGTGGGAAAACGCCTTGAGTCGGTTCCAACGGTGTGATAAGGGTGCGCCGGCGTCCAAAAGTGGGGAAACGCATAGAGTCGGCTCCAACGGTGTGATAAGGGTGCGCCGGCTTCCAAAAGTGGGGATGCGCTTGGAGTCGGGTTCAACGGTGCGATAAGGGTGTGCAAGCTCCGCAAGTAATAGGAATTCGCTAGAAGTGTCTATTTCTGCATGAGGGTTACGCTTACCCTGTTTCTGCGGACGCTCCCACCTAAATCACCTAGATGTATAATGTTTCCTTTCGTATCCGTGTTCTCTTCCCATTCCGTTTGTGTTTGAATGAACCACTCCCTCCTTTCCGTTTATATACACCGGTGGCCCCTTATCACTTGAATGACCACAACAACCAGTTGAGCCTTAATCATTTCGAGATAACATTCGCACTGAATCGGTTACACTCAATTCTTCACGACCACTAACTTCGCTCATATGGGAGGGCGTAACTTGGTTCATATGCGAGAAAGCAACAACTACGGAATCGAGGGCATCTCAGGATAGCGGAAGAAGTGCGTGGAAGGATACAGATTTTATCAATCCATTTACACTTCTGTGCCTGCTTTCAACATACAGTATGCGAGCGAAGCGAGCATCAATAAAAGTCTGGAAGTCCGGCGTTAGCCGGACGGCCAGACTGGTATATATATATATATATATATATGTATATATATATATATAATATCACTACTTATAATAACGCGCTTTGTCTGTCTGTGAGTGTACGTGTGTGTCAGAACGTTACGAAATTAGTCCATTCAGTTTCCGAATCAGTATTGAGCGGTGAACTAACATCGATAACACATTAGTTGATATCTGCGATATCGTAACGGTCGAGTAGGTCGAGTAGGCCGGCGCAAAAGTGGGGGACGGGTACACTCAAAAGTGGGGGAGTCGGGTACAAAGGTGTGATAAGTGTGCGCCGGCGTCCAAAAGTGGGGAAACGCCTGGAGTCGGGTCCACCACTGTGGTAAGGGTGTGCCGGCGCCCAGAAGTGGGGGAGACGGGTCCAGCACTGTGATAAGGCCCCGCCGGCACTCAAAAGTGGGGGAGTCGGGTCCAAAGATGTGATAAGAGTGCGCCGGCGTCCAAAAGTGGGAAAACGCCTGGAGTCGGGTCCACCACTGTGGTAAGGGTGCGCCGGCGTCCAAAAGTGGGAAAACGCCTGGAGTCGGGTCCACCACTGTGGTAAGGGTGTGCCGGCGCCCAGAAGTGGGGGAGACGGGTCCACCACTGTGATAAGGGTGCGCTGGCGCCCGTAAGTGGAGAGACGGGTCCACCGCTGTAACAAGGCCCGCCGGCACTCAAAAGAGGGGGAGTCGGGTCCAACGGTGTGATAAGGGTGCGTCGGCGCCCAAAAGTGGGGGGACGGGGCCAACGTTGTGGAAAGCCCCGCCGGTACCCAGAAGTGGGGGAGACGGGTCCACCACAGTGATAAGGGTGCGCCGGCGCCCAGAAGTGGGGGAGACGGGTCTACCACTGTGATAAGGGTGCGCTGGCGCCCAGAAGTGGGGGAGATGGGTCCACCACTGTGATAAGTGTGCGCTGACGCCCAGAAGTGGGGAAGATGGAGCCACCACTGTGATAAGGGTGCGCCGGCACCCAAAGGTGGGGAAACGCATGACGGTCCAGCGTTGTGATAAGGGCGCCCGCGTCCAGAAAAGGAAGTTCGTCACGGCCTAGGTGAATTTCTTCATGTATGGTGACCTGGCACCCGTTCCGGCTATTCCTTCTACCTATGTGACCTAGGTGCGCGTTATTCCAATCCGCATTCCCCTCCTCATTCCAGTCCATTTCTATTTGAATCGACCCCACCCTTCACTCTGTTTTTATACATGGGCAGACCCTTATCACTTGAGTTACCACAACAACCTGCTAAAGATAGATTATTTCAAGAGAGCATTTCCACTGAATCGGCTACGTCCAATTAACAACGGCCACTAGGGCCAATCAAAAGAAATCACTTCTCCCACGTGGAGGAAGGCCACCGCTCACGCGATCGAGAGCCTTCCAAAAGTCGATGGACTTACTCCGGGGGTACAGGACCTACTAAATCTGTCCACCTTTTTTCTGCATCGTATGCGGAGTATGCGAGCGAAGCGAGCATCAGTGGAAGTCTGGAAGTCCGGCGTTAGCCGGACGGCCAGACTGGTATATAATAACGGGCTTAGTTTGTTTTCGTGTCTATCTGTATGAATGTGTGTCAGACCGTTACGAAATTCTACAATTGGTCAGTGATCGTGATTGTGAGATCATATAAAAGCCTAGGAATGGGTGTGGTATGGTTGAGTGGGGTAGGGATGGGATCGAGGAGAAGGTTGGACAATGTGTAACGGGTCCGTCAATGGAGTCAATACAGAAAGACTGCGCCGGCGGCCAAAGGGGGGGAGGGGAGACTGGTCCATCACTGTGATAAGGCCCCACCGGCCCAAAAGTGGGGGAGCCAGGTCCAACGGTGTGATAAGAGTGCGCCGGCGTCCAAAATTGGGGACGACGAGTCCAACGCTGTGGTAAAGCTCCGCCGGCGCCCAAAAGTGGGGGAGTCGGGTCCAACGGTGTGATAAGCGTGCGCCGGCGTCCAAAATTGGGGACGACGGGTCCAACGCTGTGGTGAAGCCCCGCCGGCGTCCAAAAGTGGGGGAGACAGGTCTACTCCTGTGATAAGGGTGCGCCGGCGTCCAAAAATGGGGAAACGGCTGGAGTCGGGTCCAACGCTGTGGTAAAGCCCCGCCGGCACTCAAAAGTGGGGGAGTCGGGTCCAACCATGTGATGAGGGTTCGCCGGCGCCTAAAAGTGGTGGGACGGGTCGAACAGTGTGATGAGGCCTCACCGGCCCAAAAGTGGGGGAGTCGGGTCCAACGGTGTGATAAGGGTGCGCCGGCGCCCACAAGGTGGGGAGGGGACGGGTCCAACGCTGTGGTAAAGCTCCGCCGGCGCCCAAAAGTGGGGGAGACAGGTCTACTCCTATGATAGGGGTGCGCTGGCGCCCAAAAGTGGGGGAGACGGGTCCAACGGTGTGATAAGGGTGCGCCGGCGTCCACAAATGGGGAAACGCCTGGGGTCGGGTCCAACGCTGTGGTAAAGCCCCGCCGACGCCCAAAAGTGGGGGAGTCGGGTCCAACGGTGTGATAAGGGTGCGCCGGCGTCCACAAATGGGGAAACGCCTGGGGTCGGGTCCAACGCTGTGGTAAAGCTCCGCCGGCGCCCAAAAGTGGGGGAGTCGGGTCCAACGGTGTGATAAGCGTGCGCCGACGTCCAAAAATGGAGAAACGCCCGGAGTCGGGTCCAAGGGTGTGATGAGGGTGCGCTGGCGCCCAAAAGTGGGGGGGGGGGGTCGAACAGTGTGATGAGGCCTCACCGGCCCAAAAGTGGGGGAGACGGGTCCAACGGTGTGATAAGGGTGCGCCGGCGTCCACAAATGGGGAAACGCCTGGGGTCGGGTCCAGCGCTGTGGTAAAGCCCCGCCGACGCCCAAAAGTGGGGGAGTCGGGTCCAACGGTGTGATAAGGGTGCGCCGGCGCCTAAAAGTGGTGGGACGGGTCCAACACTGTGATGAGGCCTCACCAGCGCCCAAAGTGGGGAAGTCGGGTCCAACGGTGTGATAAGGGTGCGCCGGCGCCCACAAGGTGGGGAGGGGTCCAACGCTGTGGTAAAGCTCCGCCGGCGCCCAAAAGTGGGGGAGTCGGGTCCAACGGTGTGGTGAGGGTGCGCTGGCGCCCAAAAGTGGGGGGGGGCGGGTCGAACAGTGTGATGAGGCCTCACCGGCCCAAAAGTGGGGGAGACGGGTCCAACGGTGTGATAAGGGTGCGCCGGCGTCCACAAATGGGGAAACGCCTGGAGTCGGGTCCAACGCTGTGGTAAAGCCCCGCCGGCGCCCAAAAGTGGGGGAGTCGGGTCCAACGGTGTGATAGGGGTGCGCCGGCGTCCACAAATGGAGAAACGCCCGGAGTCGGGTCCAAGGGTGTGATGAGGGTGCGCTGGCGCTCAAAAGTGGGGGAGACGGGTCCAACGGTGTGATAAGGGTGCGCCGGCGCCGAAAAGGTGGGGAGGGGACGGGTCCACCAATGTGATAAGGGTGCGCCGGCGCCCAGAAGTGGGGAAACGGGTCGACAGTTGATAAGGGTGCGCCGGCGACCAAAGTTGGGGAAACGCATGACGGTCCAGCGTTGTGATAAGGAGGCCCGCGTCCAGAAAAGGAAGTTCGTAACGGCCTAGGTAAATTTTCTCATGAATGGCGCCCTGGCACCCGTTCCGACTATTCCTTCTACCTATATGACCTAGGTGCACGTTATTCCAATAAGTATTCCCCTCCTCACTCCAGTCCATTTGTATCAGAATCGACCCCACCCTTCACTCTGTTTTTATACATGGGCAGACTCCTATCACTTGAATTATCACAACAACCTGCTAAAGATAGCTTATTTCAAGAGAGCATTTCCACTGAATCGGCTACGTCCAATTAACAACGGCCACTAGATCCAATCAAAGGAAATTACTTCTCCCACGTGGAGGAAGGCTACCGCTCACACGATCGAGAGCTTTCCAAAAGCCGATGAACTTACTGGGGAGGATACAGGATCTATTAAATCTGTCCATCTTTTTTTCCGCATCGTATACGGAGTATGCGAGCGAAGCGAGCATCAGTAGAAGTCTGGAAGTCCGGCGTTAGCCGGACGGCCAGACTGGTATATATATATATATATATATATATATATATATATATATATACAAGTAATAGGTCTTGGTTTTCTCATAACAGAAGATTAAGGCTTTGACTTGCACTGCGAAGAAATCTCTTGCAAAGCCTCTAAAATAGTGTACTGCCTTTTCGAAGCTCTCTCTACTGAGAAAAGTCAAAACCTGATTAAAGCCTATAAGACCCACGTCCGTCCTATTTTAGAGTATGGCAGTGTTCAGCCAGTGTTCAATCGGCAAAAAAATGCTTATATGAACTCGTACAGAATAGTTTTACTAGGAAACTAATGACGCGAAAGCGTGGATTCAATTATAATAGATCCCCTCAGCCGCCAAAAGGAATGACTTAGTTGACTTACGTTTGTTACCTTATCGCAGGCGGAAACATCATCTAATGCTATTTCATAAAATCCTTATGGGCAAGTGCGGCTTTAGACCTGAAGTTTTCTGTAGCGCAAGGGAATAAATCACCAGAGGAAACTATCAAAAACTATGTACAAAGAGCAAGCATAACATCAAATATACATTTTTGCCAACACAAAAGGTTCCGAATATCTTGAAATTAGCAACAGGAATGCGTTACCTAGCGGAGTTAGAGTATTGAGCAAAATTATAGAATCATAACTGGTACCGTAGAACACATGTTGTGCGACATCAAATTGCTGAACAGGTCCAGTGTATATGTAATAACATGCTCTCATTCTGTTTTATATTGTATTACCAGCCTGGCCGTCCGGCTAACGCCGGGCTTCTAGACTTCTATGGATGCTCGCTTCGCTCGCATACTGCACGTTGAAAGCAAACACAAAAGTGTAAATGGATTGATAAATTCTCTTTCCTTCCACGCAGTTCTATCGCTCTCCTGAGAAGCCCTTGATCCCGTAGGTGGCAGCTTTCCCCCATATTAACGAAGTTATGTTCTCCCATATGAGCGAAGTTAGTGACCGTGAAGAATTGAGTGTAATCAATTTAGTGTAAATGTTATCTTGAAATGATTTAGGCTCAACTGGTTGTTGAGGTAATTCAAGTGATGAGGGTCCACCGGTGTATATAAATGGGAAAGAACAAGTGGTTCATTCAGGCACAAACGGAATGGGAGGAGAACAAGGATACAAAGGGAAACAACGTGCATCTAGGTGATTTAGGTAGGAGGGTCCGCCGAAACAGGGTAAGCTTACCGCTCATGCAGAAATAGGCCCTCCTAGCGAATTCCTATCACATGTGGATGCCGGCGCACCTTTGTCACACCATTGGACAAGACTCCAGGCGTTCCCCCACTTTTGGACGCAGGCGCATCCTTATCACAGCGTTGGACCCGCCTCCAGGCGGTTCCCCACTGTTGAACGCCGGCGCACCCTTATCAAGCCGTTGGACCCGACTCCGGGCGTCTCCCGACTTTTGGACGCCGGCGCACCCTTATCACACCGTTGGACGCGACTCCAGGCGTTTCCCCACTTTTGGACGCCGGCGCACCCTTATCACACCGTTGGATCCTCCTCACGGCGTCTCTCCACTTCCTGAGGCCGTCGTATCTTCCAAACCGTGGTAGACCCGTCGCCCTCCACTTTCCCTTCCGTTAGAGCTTCTATTCATTTTTTGAACCTCACCATACCCGTCTCTATCATCATGTTGACCTCACAATCAACATCACTGACCAATCAGGGAATTTCGTTTCACCCATACCCACACACACGTGACAGACTAAGCCCTTTATTATATATCATGATATATATATATATATACTAGTGCCCCTTCGGGACGCTAGAAAGTGGGGTGGGGCAGCCACTTGGGACGCTTCACACTTGCCAAATCTCTAGAAAATTGATAAAGAAGCAGAACCAATCTTTTAGTGGGCCCAAACATGAAGTCCTTTTTGTGAGCTGAGTATGAGCATGAGAAGTTCGTTCTCCACCGTATGGCGTATTCGTGCGTATTTCTCACTAGCGGGCCAACGCAGACGCGTCCTCCATCAGCAGAACTGTATTCTGCAGTTTCCGACACTACGGAACAAAGCGCAATCGTATCCGAGTGTTTTCCACACTACTGGGCCACAGTGGGCTTTCTTCCATCTGTGGACCCGTATTCTGGCGCCATCTTCACTATTAGTCCTGAACCGTATCCTGGTATTCTCCACTTTACCGACACTTGTCACAGCGGACCAATCCTATATTGGCGGACCCGTATCGTGGTGTTATCCACACTACTGGCGGGCCTTTCCTCCATCTGAGCGCCCGCATTCTGGCGCATTCCTCACAGTTGGGGCAAGCCGGATCCGTTCTCCAGGGGCGGCTTCGCATCCTGGCATTCTCAACACTATCGGACTAAAGTGAACCCGTATCCTGACGTTCTCCACATCATTATGCTACAACGGGTTCTTCCTCCATCGGTGGACCAGAGTTTTCGCGATTTTCTTACTGTAGGGCTGTGCCAGACCCTTTCTCCATCTGGGGAACCGTATCGGACCCTTTTTTACAGTCGACGAACCCGTATCCCGGCGTTTATCAGACCGCTTGACTACGGCGGACCCGTCCTTGGCTACGACGGGCCCTTTCTTCATCGCTGGACCCATGTCATGGCGTTCCCCGCACCATTGGGCCCTGGCGGGTCTTTTCTCCATCGCTGGACCCGTGTCATGGCGTCCCCACACCATTGGGCCCTGGCGGGCCTTTTCTCCATCGCTGGACCCGTCTAAAGGCGTTCCCCACAGCACTGGCACACGGTGGGCCCTTTCTTCATCGGTGGATCCGTACCTTGGCGTCCCCGCACCAATGGGCCCTGGCGGGCCTTTTCTCCATCGCTGGACCCGTATAAAGGCGTTCCCCACAGCATTGAGTCCTGGCGGGCCTTTTCTCCATCGCTGGAACAGTGTCATGGCGTTCCCCAGAGCGCCGGGGCATGGCGAGACCTTTCTCCATCGGTGGACCCGTATCAGTATAGAGTTGACTGGATACACAATGTCATGCCTTCATATATTGAGGCTTTTACTCTTTGTTAGTGCATAAGCTTTGTCGAAACGAATGTATGTCGTGACTACGCAATCGCTGCGACAATTCAGCCGGGGATGCGGCAATAGCACCCATCAGTGGAATCGACCGCGCAGGTCCAGCTTCTCCGAAACTTCCGAGACGCTACAGCTCTCATAACACCCGTCCATTTCTTTTTACAAGTGCACACATCGTCGCAACAATGGTGGGGTGGTTTTCCTGCTGCGTACATTGTGCAACTTGAAAACTTTTAAACACTCCCTCACCCCAATGCTGCGAGAGCGCCAGCGAAGGTGATGAAATCACCATCCCGTGCATGCGGGAGAGCCAGCAGTGACGTAATTGCGAGTCCCGAAACGAATGTGCCTGAGTCCCTAGAAATCGGCCATTTCGCCGCACAGTCTGCGTCTCGAGATTGCGGTGTCTGTGAGTGCCGCCGCGTATCTCTAGCCCCTTTACGGCGCTTTGTTTAATAGATATAGATTATATGGCCTTTCAGTTGCCTATATCATGAGGCTCCTACGAGAGTGTATTTCAACATATTTTGATGGTCGGGAAAATACTACGCACAAATCAGAGGGCTCACCATGGGGTAGAGGCTAGCTCCTGTTCTCGCGGGGTTTTCATGGCGAAGATCGAAAATCCTGTACTGATGCATAAACCAATGCTCTACTGCAGATATGTTGACGATTGATATCTTCAATGTTTTTTCTGCCATACAGGTTGTTATAGGAACACCTTTATTGCCCGACGTTTCGACAAAAAGTCGTTTTCAAGTCCTGAAAGTGGATCAATTTCCTTGAATCTGCGCTCTAACCCATCAAACACCTCCTCTGACCTGCACTTTCAACTATTCCGGGCAGATAACCATGAGTACCGACTGCAAAGAGGAAACTCACCCGGTGTTCCATCAATGCGGGATGTTTCTCCGCACACTACTACATATACACGATTGTCACCAGCGGACGACTGAGCATTGCTCAGCGGTTGTGCATGAGCTGATCGGTGACAATCATATACATATCTCATATATATATATATATATATATATAAGAGGATATATGATTATCATATATATATAATACCAGTCTGGCCGTCCGGCTAACGCCGGACTTCCAGACTTCCACTGATGCTCGCTTCGCTCGCATACTCCGCATACGATGCAGAAAAAAGGTGGACAGATTTAGTAGGTCCTGTACCCCCGGAGTAAGTCCATCGACTTTTGGAAGGCTCTCGATCGCGTGAGCGGTGGCCTTCCTCCACGTGGGAGAAGTGATTTCTTTTGATTGGCCCTAGTGGCCGTTGTTAATTGGACGTAGCCGATTCAGTGGAAATGCTCTCTTGAAATAATCTATCTTTAGCAGGTTGTTGTGGTAACTCAAGTGATAAGGGTCTGCCCATGTATAAAAACAGAGTGAAGGGTGGGGTCGATTCAAATAGAAATGGACTGGAATGAGGAGGGGAATGCGGATTGGAATAACGCGCACCTAGGTCACATAGGTAGAAGGAATAGCCGGAACGGGTGCCAGGTCACCATACATGAAGAAATTCACCTAGGCCGTGACGAACTTCCTTTTCTGGACGCGGGCGCCCTTATCACAACGCTGGACCGTCATGCGTTTCCCCACCTTTGGGTGCCGGCGCACCCTTATCACAGTGGTGGCTCCATCTTCCCCACTTCTGGGCGTCAGCGCACACTTATCACAGTGGTGGACCCATCTCCCCCACTTCTGGGCGCCAGCGCACCCTTATCACAGTGGTAGACCCGTCTCCCCCACTTCTGGGCGCCGGCGCACCCTTATCACTGTGGTGGACCCGTCTCCCCCACTTCTGGGTACCGGCGGGGCTTTCCACAACGTTGGCCCCGTCCCCCCACTTTTGGGCGCCGACGCACCCTTATCACACCGTTGGACCCGACTCCCCCTCTTTTGAGTGCCGGCGGGCCTTGTTACAGCGGTGGACCCGTCTCTCCACTTACGGGCGCCAGCGCACCCTTATCACAGTGGTGGACCCGTCTCCCCCACTTCTGGGCGCCGGCACACCCTTACCACAGTGGTGGACCCGACTCCAGGCGTTTTCCCACTTTTGGACGCCGGCGCACCCTTACCACAGTGGTGGACCCGACTCCAGGCGTTTTCCCACTTTTGGACGCCGGCGCACTCTTATCACATCTTTGGACCCGACTCCCCCACTTTTGAGTGCCGGCGGGGCCTTATCACAGTGCTGGACCCGTCTCCCCCACTTCTGGGCGCCGGCACACCCTTACCACAGTGGTGGACCCGACTCCAGGCGTTTCCCCACTTTTGGACGCCGGCGCACACTTATCACACCTTTGTACCCGACTCCCCCACTTTTGAGTGCCGGCCTACTCGACCTACTCGACCGTTACAATATCGCAGATATCAACTAATGTGTTATCGATGTTAGTTCACCGCTCAATACTGATTCGGAAACTGAATGGACTAATTTCGTAACGTTCTGACACACACGTACACTCACAGACAGACAAAGCGCGTTATTATAAGTAGTGATATTATATATATATATATACATATATATATATATATATATATATACCAGTCTGGCCGTCCGGCTAACGCCGGACTTCCAGACTTTTATTGATGCTCGCTTCGCTCGCATACTGTATGTTGAAAGCAGGCACAGAAGTGTAAATGGATTGATAAAATCTGTATCCTTCCACGCACTTCTTCCGCTATCCTGAGATGCCCTCGATTCCGTAGTTGTTGCTTTCTCGCATATGAACCAAGTTACGCCCTCCCATATGAGCGAAGTTAGTGGTCGTGAAGAATTGAGTGTAACCGATTCAGTGCGAATGTTATCTCGAAATGATTAAGGCTCAACTGGTTGTTGTGGTCATTCAAGTGATAAGGGGCCACCGGTGTATATAAACGGAAAGGAGGGAGTGGTTCATTCAAACACAAACGGAATGGGAAGAGAACACGGATACGAAAGGAAACATTATACATCTAGGTGATTTAGGTGGGAGCGTCCGCAGAAACAGGGTAAGCGTAACCCTCATGCAGAAATAGACACTTCTAGCGAATTCCTATTACTTGCGGAGCTTGCACACCCTTATCGCACCGTTGAACCCGACTCCAAGCGCATCCCCACTTTTGGAAGCCGGCGCACCCTTATCACACCGTTGGAGCCGACTCTATGCGTTTCCCCACTTTTGGACGCCGGCGCACCCTTATCACACCGTTGGAACCGACTCAAGGCGTTTTCCCACTTTTGGACGCCGGCGCACCCTCATCACACCGTTGGACCCGACTCCAGGCGTTTCCCCACTTTTAGACGCCAGCGCACCCTTATCACACCGTTGGACCCGACTGCGGGTGTTTCCCCACTTTTGGACGCCGGCGCACCCTTATCACACCGTTGGACCCGACTGCGGGTGTTTCCCCACTTTTGGACGCCGGCGCACCCTTATCACACCGTTGGACCCTACTCCAGGCGTTTCCCCACTTTTGGACGCCGGCGCACCCTTATCACACTGTTGGACCCTACTCCAGGTGTGTCCCCACCTTTGGACGCCGGCGCACCCTTATCACACTGTTGGACCCGACTCCAGACGTTTCCCCACTTTTGAACGACGCCGCACCCTTATCACACCGTTGGACCCGTCTCCAGGTGTTTCCTCACTTTATGAGGCACCGTTGCACATCGCTGGACCTTCCGGTCGACCATCTCTCTACCCCACTCCACCACACCATACCCGTTCTTAGTTTTTTATATGATCTCGCAATCACCACCAATCACCATCACTGACCAATCAGAGTGCGTGTGCACACGCACGCACAGAGTCACATAATGTCTGTAATATATACAAAGTATGATATATATATATATATATATCGCCATGGGGTAGAGACTAGCTCCTGTTCTCGCGGGAGTTTTCATGGCGAGGATCGAAAATCTGTACTGATGCACAAACCAATACTCTTCCGCAAATATGTTGACGATTGCTTCGTCATATGTTCCACCCAGAAAGGAATGCATAAGTGTTTTGAACTGTTGAACGAACAGACGAAGCACACTAAGCTTACCAGGGAGAAACCTAGGGGTTTGCTCTGGCGTAGAAGAAAAACGAGAATCTATCCAACTTGCCCGATCGATAGCCGAATCAAACGGGTATGCACTCACAATCCCCTGCACCAAACGCAAGAGTCATGAAGAGACGCTTTCCAGCAAGCAGCTCAGCACTACTTCGCAAAAAATGATCTTTTTATGCATCCCGTTTATATCAGACGAGATGAGCAGTTCCATACGCAACTGCTTGAAAAAGTCTGGTTTAGACAGTTTGTTCAACCTCGTGGACACCCTACCCGATAACGTGAAACGCCGATTGGTAAGAAATCGCCTCTACGATCACCTCTGCTCGACACCGAATTGTATCATATGTCCATCAGGCAGAGAGGGAGATTGTATGATTTCTGGGACCGTGTACCAAATAACATGCAAACTCTGCGGCGACAATTATATAGGTGAATCAGCGCGACCCTTAAGTCTCAGAATCAAAGAGCACTCAGATGGAAAACGAAACTCCCGTAAATCAACACCATTAGGGACACATCGGCTGAGTAGGCATAACGGGAACGATTTCGAAGTCCAAGTAAGCATACTAGCTCACGAATCTGAAATAGAAACACGCAAGACACTTAAAGCTTTCTGGATAAAATCCAGATGCCCGCAAATAAACCGGAAGGATGAATATCTTACAACCGCAAATGAACTGGCATCAAGATCTATGTCAGTTTGATCCTAAACGTGATCGAACCGGTTAGTTCTCACTTGCCAAATATGTATATTCGCTGCTAGCAAGTTGCGTCTAGCTAGCTGTGGAACGAAAAGTTTGTGCTAGCTTTGAAGACTTTTCGCTGATTGAAACATAACGTGTTGGGCTTTTGGCTTGATCTGCTGATGCACTAAGTCTGGTAGAGTCCACGAGTTGTGTAGCCCTTTCAGGCCCTGAAGAAGGCGAATCACGCCGAAACGTTGGCTGGAAAGGAATAAAGAAATTTTTTTTTCTAAATTCTAGAATTTTTCTTTCTAAATCTCTAGAAAATCATGACTTGTAATAACAGGCTCACTTTGTGTGTCACGTGTGTGTGTGTGTATGTGTGTGTGTGTGTGTGTGTGTGTGTGTGTGTGTGTGTGTGTGTGTGTGTGTGTGTGTGTGTGTGTGTGTGTAGAACGAAATTCGAGGGCGTGGCTTAGAGTGATGCCGACACTCCACCGTTACATGAAGGGTGCGTCGGCGCCCAAAGTGGGGGAGACGGGTCCACGGCTGTGATAAGGGTGCGTCGGCGCCCAAAGTGGGGGAGACGGGTCCACGGCTGTGATAAGGGTGCGCCGGCGCCCAAAGTGGGGGAGACGGGTCCACGGCTGTGATAAGGGTGCGCCGGCGCCCAAAGTGGGGGAGACGGGTCCACTGCTGTGATAAGGGTGCGCCGGCGCCCAAAGTGGGGGGAGACGGGTCCACTGCTGTGATAAGGGTGCGCCGGCGCCCAAAGTGGGGGGAGACGGGTCCACTGCTGTGATAAGGGTGCGCCGGCGCCCAAAGTGGGGGGAGACGGGTCCACTGCTGTGGTAAGTGCGCCGGCGTCCAAAGTGGGGGGAGACGGGTCTACTGCTGTGATAGGAGTGCACTTGCGCTCAAAAGTGGAGGAGCGCCTGAAAATATAGCTAGCGATGCAGGAGGGGTGCGCCGGTGTCCACTACTCAGGAAAATGTCATGAGTTAGGTCCATATTTGTTAAATCGATTCGATGGCGTCTAACATCAATCGTTAAAAAAACTAGATGTCAGACCACTGCGCGGATTAGTACGCAATCCGTGTGAATCCTTGAGAAATATATTACACTGAAGTGTTGCCGTCGAAAGGGTTTCGTCTTTACTAGAGAATGCCAATGTCTCCATTTTTTTTTTGCAATGATCATCCACCAGTTCAATCAGAATTTCGATGGCTGCGGTTCTATTGATGTTAATATACAAAAAAATTGTATCGAACTAACGTAATTGACGTAGCATGCCTTGTCCAGAATCTGGCAGTATTGAATCTCATTGATAAATTCATTTGAGTCTGCAATGTGAGCTCTCACAAATCGTAGAAGTGGGGCAAGAATTTCTACCAGCAGGCAGCTTTTCCTTTGTGACTGCGCACCGCAAGGTGAGATTCAGATATATTCGCGCTCGCGAAGTCAACGCTCGGCTCGAGCTTATTGATTCTGAGGGAGTGAGTAAACGTTGGAACTTCGGGATGATTATTCCAAAGACACGAGTTTACGCTAGCATCGAACTTCCCACAGAGGACAGACTTGACTACGTTTCGTAACAATTACATACATGCGAATCAATTACTCGAGAACATGGCTCGTAGACACTGTCGTCAGCGATTGCTCTATGCTGGATTGCTGTATTGCTAGAGTCTTGTCAAGGGCTTGTGGTATGAATACTATGTAACGTTTTTGTCACCCATAGTTATCCATTACGTTCTTCTTCTATACTTTTCTTCAGCGCTGCTTCAATCCCTTCGCGGAGTAAGATTTGGATTGAATCTCAACCTTGATGCTTCCAGAGAGACACGCATCAAATCAACAAACCTCGGGGGCTCTGATCTTGGCCTCCAGGTCAGGGACAGATTTCAGAAGGACAGTGTGGGATTTTGGGAACGGAGGAGAAGAAAGGAGGGTGGATACCTTACTGAGAACTGTTGGACCTTTCTGGTAACGCTACCTCATCTGATACGCGAATTTATGAATCCTGTATGAAATTGAGTCGAGTGTTTTTTTAGTGATTGCATTGCAAACGATGGACCAAGATTCAGTAGCGGTTCCATGTCTTCATCTGTCGACGCAGCATTGTACCCTGCTTAGACAGACAACCGCGCCTCTGAGCAACGATTTCAACCAAGTCTATTGTTGATGAGAAAATCGATTAAAAGTTCAAAATTACGGATGTTTGGAAGAAATGGCGAGATGAAGGAGCTACCGAATATAGGAGTGTCGTATACGATCCGATAGAGAGAACACTCCCCACACATCAGGCAACCGTGCCCTCAAGAAAATATCTAGGCTCGGAAGTTCAAAACACTTATCCATTTCTCCCGGGTGGAACATATGACGAAGTAATCGTCAACATATATGTATATGATATATATATATATGATGTAATATCTATTAAACAAAGCGCAGTAAGGGGGCTAGAGCGGCTAGAGATACGCGACGGCACTCATAGACACCGCAATCTCGAGGAGCAGACTGTGTGGCGAAATGGCCGATTTTTAGAGACGCAGGCACATTCGTTTCGGGACTCGCAAATACGTCACTGCTGGCTCTCCCGCATGCACGAGTTAGTGGTTTCATCACCTTTGCTGGCGGTCTCGCCGCATAGGAGTGAGGGAATGTTTGAGAGCTTTCAGGCTGCACAATGTACGCAGCAGGAAAACCAGCCTTCCACTGTTGCGGCGCTGTGTGCACTTGCAGGAAGAAATGGACGGGTGTTATGAGAGCTGCAGGGTCTCGGAAGCTTCGGTGAGGCTGAACCTACGCGGTCGCCTCATCTGGCGGATGCTATTGTCGCATCCCCTGCTGAATTCTCGCAGCGATTATGTAGTCACGACATCCGTTCGTTTCGAGAAAGCTTCTGCACTAGCAAAGAGTAAAAGCCTCTGAATATGAAGGCATGACATTGTGGATCTAATCAACTATATACGGGTACGGCTCCACCGATGGAGAAAGGACCCGGCGTGGCCCAGTGCTGTGGGGAACTCCATGACACGGGTCCAGCGATGAGAAAGGGCCCGCCGTGGCCCAATGGTGAGGCGGACGCCGAGATACCGGCCCAGCAATGGCGAAAGGGCCCGCCGTGGCCGCGAAAGGTCCAACAGTTCTCAGTAAGGTATCCACCCTCATTTCTTCTCTTCCGTTCCCAAAATCCCGCACTGTCCTTCTGAAATCTGTCCCTGACCTGGAGGCCAAGATCAGAGCCCCCGAGGTTTGTTGATTTGATGCGTGTCTCTCTGGAAGCATCAAGGTTGAGATTCAATCCAAATCTTACTCCGCGAAGGCTCAAAGGATTGAAGCAGCGCTGAAGAAAAGTATAGAAGAAGAACGTAATGAATAACTATGGGTGACAAAAACGTTACATAGTATTCATACCACAAACCCTTGACAAGACTCTAGCAATACAGCAATCCAGCATAGAGCAATCGCTGACGACAGTGTCTACGAGCCATGTTCTCGAGTAATTGATTCGCATGTATGTAATTGTTACGAAACGTAGTCAAGTCTGTCCTCTGTGGGAAGTTCGATGCTAGCGTAAAATCGTGTCTTTGGAATGATCATCCCGAAGTTCCAACGTTTACTCACTCCCTCAGAATCAATAAGCTTGAGCCGAGCGTTGACTTCGCGAGCGCGAATATATCTGAATCTCACCTTGCGGTGCGCAGTCACAAAGGAAAAGCCGCCTGCTGGTAGAAATTCTTGCCCCACTTCTACGATTTGTGAGAGCTCACATTGCAGACTCAAATGAATTCATCAATGAGATTCAATGCTGCCAGATTCTGGACAAGGCATGCTACGTCAATTACGTTAGTACGATACAATTTTTTTGTATACTAACATCAATAGAACCGCAGCCATCGAAATTCTGATTGAACTGGTGGATGATCATTGCAAAAAAATGGAGACATTGGCATTCTCTAGTTAAGACGTTGAAACCCTTTTGACGGCAACACTTCAGTGTAATATATTTCTCTTCATTAACAAGTTTTAGGCGCAGAAGTAAGGACTGGCCACGGGGATCCGCGTAACCCCCTAATGCCCATTGCGTATCTCGGTCATATCGAAAGGCCGTCGCTATTTGTTGAATACTCTTCTATAGAAGTTATATAGATGATGTTCTTGTAGTTGTAGCAACACCTGCGGAGTAAGCTGTCACAATTGCTTATTTGAACTTCAAGAAGTCCACATCAAGTTCACAATCGAAGAACCCAACAGAGATAGTTACGTACTATCTCCTAATAACTGAGTTCGAATTCACGAAGGAAAAGAAGAAGTGCGTTGCTACAAGAAAAGAAGTGCTCACCCATTGCATATAAATGTGAAGGTCATGCAGAGCTTAAGGATAACCAGCGATCGAATCTCCACTGAAAACACAGAATCCTGTTTAAGAATGGGTACACCAAAGAGATCGCTTGTTCATGGAGGCCATACCAGACCAGCATCATCTTAAGGAATTTTGGCCTCGTAGTGCGCCTTGTACTCCAACCACCACCAACGCTCAAACGGTTGCTAACATCGTTGACAGCTACGAAGCAGAATGAATGCTAAGAAGCAGAATGAGCAAATGGTTCAATTTTTTCGAACAGACATCTTTCAAACTGACAACGCCTAGCATCGGTATATAAAAGATGGAGGAGAATTTGTTCCGATCAGGTGCAAATGAGACGATTCGAATACGGACGGAGTAAGGAATCAAGAAAGTCGCTCGCACGACATGTTAACCGCTGCTAGGTCCAAGTGCTCTGTGGGTGGATTTCTGCGAAGATTTCAATTGCCCGCCACTGAGCACTCACGCATTCTTTCGGTGACGGCACCCAGTAGTGGAAAATAAAGAAATATCTCGGGATTTGGGAGTTCAGTCAATCAATAGTCGATTCAAGGTGGTTTCATTTTGGAAAACTCGTCCGAGCGCTCAACTCGGCGTTGAGTGATCGGATGTATGATTACTACTGGCCCAGGTTTTTTATCATGACAATACCGACACGATCGTCATTCGCATTCTGCTTCGTAGCTGTCGGCGATGTTAGCAACCGTTCGAGCGTTGGTGGTGGTTGGAGTACAAGGCGCACAGAGAGGCCAAAATTCCGTAAGATGATGCTGGTCTGGTATGGCCTCCATGAACAAGCGATCTCTCTGGTGTACCCATTCTTAAACAGGATACTTCGTGTTTAACCATCACCTTTTGTGTTTTCAGTGGAGATTCGATTGCTGGTTATACTTGAGCTCTTAAGCTCCGCATGACCTTCACATTTATATGCAATAGGTGAGCACTTCCCTTCTTGTAGCAACGCACTTCTTTTCCTTCTGAATTCGAACTCAGTTATTAAGAGATAGTACGAAACTATCTCTGTTGGGTTCTTCGATTGTGAACCTGATGTGGACTCCTTGAAAATCAAATGAGCAATTGTGACAGCTCACTCCGCAGGTGTTGCTACAACTACAAGAACATCATCTATATAACTTCTATAGAAGAGTATTCAACAAATAGCGAGGGCCTTTCGATATGACCGAGATACACAATGGGGGGTTACGCGGATCCCCGTAGCCTGTCCTTATTTCTGCGCCTAAAACTTGTTAATGAAGAGAAATATCCTACACTGAAGTGTTGCCGTCAAAAGGGTTTCAATGTCTCTACTAGAGAATACGAATGGCCAAGGTGTGAATAACGTCAAAGTACGTATTTACAGATGAAGAAGGTGGCCGATGTGTGAGAAACGCCAGAATGTGGGTCCACTGCTTTGGCCGAATGATGTGGGAAAAGCTAAGGTGTAGATTCACTGACCGAGAAAGGAGCGCTTGCACCCTGTAATTTAGAAAACGGCCTTGGATACGGGTCTGCAGATAAAGGATTGCTCCAGTACAGTCTATTAGCTGAAGAAACGTTAGAATGCGTGTACGTCAATTGAGAATGGTGGGTCTGCTGTGGCCCAGTACATGGGAGAACTCTGCGATATGGATCCAGCGAAGAACGAAAGATGTGCTGGCGCCCTATAGTAGGGAAAACCCTAGGGAGAGGATCAATCGTTGGAGGATGGTTGCAATGCGGTGAAAGTATGAAAGACATCAGGATACGGTAACACCGATGTGCGCCGGCGCTCAAGTGGCAGGAAAACGCGACCTAGATAAAGATGTTCGTGAGCATCCCAACGCAATAAAAATGATACTAGCCATTTCTGTCTGACTCTCTTCCGCACAATCAATTGTTTCTGAAGCGAACTCCTCTACTTTCTCCTAGATTTCGAAGCATTGCATTCATATCTGCTGGAGTATTCCAACAACAATCTCAACTTCATCCTCTTATTCACACTGTGTCGGTTACAGCAAATAGTTGACAGCTACTAGATTCATATAAAGGATATCCTCGCGCAGATTTGAGAATAACTAGCCATGATAGGTCCATGGACATTTAAGAAATGCGATGACAGCAAATCGGGGATGTATCATAGCATCGAAAAGTGGATTTACATGGTGATGTGTGATGAAGAGTGCTCGAGCAAGACGTGTACAAGAAGTCCGGAGTTGGTCATGCGGCCAGACTGGTAGGATACACACAACGCATAAGGAGAATTTCGTATCCAAACTCAATTAATTACTATATTCGCTTCTATTTTAATTTCCTAAAGATTTTATAGGCGCGAAACTTTTGCACATACCTCAAGTGGCTGTCCCATCCCACTTTCTAGCGACCCGTAGGGGCGCTGGTCGTGTGATAAAATACGAGAACATGTAGCGTTTTGTTCTCATCGTTCTAGTTCATTTTTTTCACCGGTGCGGTGCCGCTGTTGACTATGCCATACGCCGGAGGGAGGTCTTTACTAGGCGGGAGGAATAGAGAGGTTGAAATTTTGAAATGACTTGTACAACTCATTGTAATATGATGCAACTGTGGCTTCCGTTACTTCTTGAGACATATATTATAGATATTTTATATAGACTTGCGCCCCTTCGGGACGCTAGAAAGTGGGGTGGAGCAGCCACTTGAGGTATGTGCAAAAGCACCACACGTGCGAAATGCTTAGAAAATTAGCGAATAAGCAGAACTAATCATTAAATGAACTCAAATACAAAATCCTTCTTATGAGTTGTGTATATTCTACGAGCCTGGCCGCCTCGTCAGGCTTCGAGTCTTCGATCCTAGCCTTCCTCTTAATCACGCACACCTGCATGTAAAGCTAATTTTCGATGCAATGATACTACCTACTTTTTTGTCACATTTCTTACATGCCTATGGACCCGTTATGAGCGGCCACTTTCAACTCTGAGCAGGAGTATCTTTCACATGGCTTTAGTACTTGTGAACAACATAGTGTAACTAATGCTGTGCGAATAATCACCTGAAATGATTCAAGGTTCACGTTGCTGAGATAGTTCAACTGATGAGCTTCTGCTTCAATGTACAGGGAGGAAGAAGAGCGGGGTCGACCGAGACACATATGAGTGCGTAGCGTGCCACTACTCCACTGGTAGACGTGCATCTTGATGTATTACCCACTACTGGGCCACGGCGGACCCATTCTCCATCCGTGAACACGTATCCTGGCATTTTTCCCACTAATGAGAACCATGCGAACTCACTCTCTTCCCGTGCACCCGTATCCAGGCGCTTTCCCACTTTTGGGCCAGGAAAGACCCATTCTCCGTTCATGGATCTCTATCCTGGCGTTCCTCCCACTATTGGGACAGGGCAGACCCAATCCATCGGTGCGACCCGTGTCCCAGCGCTTTCCCCAATATTGGGCCCTATGCGGATCCATTCTCCATCCATGAACACGTATCCTAACATTTTCCCCACTATTGGGCCACGGCGGACCCAATCCCCATCCGTTTACTCGTTCCCTGGCACTTCCCCACTAATGGGCTCTTGCGGACCCAGTCTCCATCGATGACCCGTATCCTGCCGCTTTCTCCACTATTTGGCCACCCTTTTTCGATCGATGGACACCCATCCTGATGTTTTTGTGAACTACAGGCTCCGGCACATCAGTGAGTCATCAGTGCACCCACACTCTTTGTAAATATTGAAAAAAAATGGAAGAAAGTTAGGAAATACTTAGAAAGTTGGATCAATTGCACAACTGGTTCCAAAAAATGTCACAACAGCTTATACTGACGTGTTCTTCGTTCGTTCATCCTGTGTATTTGATTGTACTGCCCTTCTTAAAAACAGACGGATCCTCAAGCTGCATAATCACCATGGGACCTCAATAATGAGAGGTGCGCAAAGAGCACATCCTACATAAGGAAACCGAGTGAATCCTATCGCTACGGCTTCCACTCATCCTCTCCAAGTGATTCCCGGCCAGCGTTCCAAGATTGAGTGCAGTTACGGACAAAGCTCCATCAGAGAGGCTACTCTGCTCCGTACATTGCTGCTATGCATAGTCAAATCGTTGTAAACACTGTCTCGCCCGGAGGGCTCGAGATCGCTAGCTGCTGGTCCCACCGCGAAATCCCGAATGCACCCGACTTCCACCACGTCTATGCACCTATGACGAAACATCGGCCGAATGCCCCGTCAGCTGCGCATCCTCGCGAGCCACAGTCTATAATCGAGCTTCACGGCTAAATCATGCGATCACGTGCCATTCCCCCTACGCCTGCGCTCTGGAGAATTTTGTTGCACATGATTTATATAAGAGGATATTTTCTTTTTTTTTTTCATATAGATATTTTCTTTTCCGGAGAGTGCATGTTCCATGCACAAAATCCTAATCGGGTTAACAGTCGTCCACGTTCATTAGCAGAGCCAGAAGTAAACTTCCCGAAGTTCCCGTTAGCTTCGTTTCCCACCTCGTCAACTCTGTCTAAAAGAGAGAGATGCGGCTGATCGTTCCATAAGTTTAGTTGCAGATGTTCGATTGTAATGCAGTTCATTACTCCATCGAAATTCCGAAATATTTCCGCTGATTGCAGTACAAACTGTGCACACACGGAAGATAGGTTTCAGTTCCACTAGGGTTGCAGTCGTCGCAAGAGATCGAACATTGATCGTGCCGATAGTCAGTCGTTATCGTCTCAAAGAGTTATCCATTTGGGTGGGCGATAGTCTGCCGTTGAGACCAATCACTTCCGGCAGAAGATACGGGGCCAGAGTGGAGAGGAAGAAGCCGAGTGTCGAAGAAGGCGACCAGCCACCACCGCAGAAACAGCAAGAATGTTTCAGGATGTTAAGTATGCTTTGTTTCATTAGGTGGTAGTAAATCTGTTGTGTACCCGACTGTAGGAGTGAACACAATCTGCTTGTATCCTTGAAAATTTTTCCTCGCGACTCTTCTTCTCATGAGTGTGTGCTACTCCTATGTTACTAGTCGAGGCAAGCGGAGGTGAGACGACTGCGGCTTTCCACTTTGCTGGACAGGTGAGTGGAATTAGCTGGTTTTGAGCACCGACACGAACTAACTTGACCCCACCGGGGTTTTTCATATGCTGGCTTGTTATTCAGTAATCGCATTATCAAGCGATTATCCGGATCACCTCCGGGTGTAGCCATGTTGCATCACAGCTGTCAGCTAACCAGTAAACCACAACCGATCTTGTACTGCGTGCGTGCAACTAACGCGAGTGCGTCCATATGATGAAAAGTAAGGCCCAGTCGCACCGCTGACGCAGCTCAGACGCACGCGTTCACGGCATCGCTGCGGCTGCGCATTCTTTTCATTGGAAATGTACGTTGACCTTGACCGATCTTCATGAATAATCCCTCGCAAATGGATGCGTGCGACTGATGCACGACTGATGCACGCAGTTAGTATAAATTGCCCTAAAGTTGAGCTTTTTTTTATTAGGTGGTACTAAATTGTTCTTGACAAAGGCGTTGAGGGATGTGATTCTATACGTTTTCTGGATACTTTATTGTGAGATGGTATTTATGAGCTAACATACTGTACTGTACAGACAGAGTGCCTAGATTATCTCCACTCCAACAATCCTGTCCACTAACACCCTGAAAACTGAAAAAGCGCTTAATACAACATCAGCTCGTTAACTGAAGTTATGCACTTTTCCTTGCTGTTCGTTCAATTGATTTTCACCTGGAATCCAAATCTGCTCCGAGCTTTAGCAGGCAGACTTTGAGGTACGACGAGCAGGTATGACAGGCGCATTTCCATGACATGTGCAAAAGGATCCTAGAGAATTGTAATTTTTGCGACAAGAAGGCGGTCCTTCGATTTTTGGGAGCTGTTTTTGCTGAATGTTTTTGCTCTTTGCGATAACCAAAAAAACGTTTAGTATTGCAGCTGCAGTGATTTCTGCTGTCGTCTCCGCCTGCTACAACATTCCGATCTTCACCTGGGGATTGAGCACGTCATCCGTTCTCGATAATGTAGCACGCTTCCCTACGACAGCAGTGCTATCGGTAAATTCATTCAGGTATGTTTCTGTGCACGGTGCTGAGTGGGGTGACTAAGTATTTCGGTCGCAGAACAGGCTTTTTTTCAAGAATTTAGTCTTAAATACGACAACGAAACTAAGGAAGATTCAAAAGTTGATTGTGGCACCAGTACAACTTCTAAAAACTCTACAAGATAGCATTTACCGAGTGCAAGTTGAAGGAACAGGCTGGCTGTCATCAACTTTTTCGTTTCTATCGCTTCATTTCGTCTTAAACAGCAATCGATCTCAATCCTACCATAAGCGAGTAATTTGCCGTAAAAGTTTTGAGAGTTCTTGCATTCTCACATTGAATGATGAAATTGCTAACAAGTCCAGTAAAAGTGAAAGAAGAGAGATTTCATTTATTTCAAAGGAGAAGCGACCGCTTCGACAAAAGATATTTCCGTGACTCCGGCTCCCAACAACTATTCTGATGTTCGAGAAAACGAAATGCTGCGAAAAAAAGAAACGCCGCTAGTATCCTCAAGAGACAGTGGAACATATTTTTGGCTAATTCGCTTAATTCTGTCTCAAATTCGTGCCACCAGTTCATTATTTAGTACCCGCCTATATCTCGATAATTCTCCATTGAGAGACCCATATCATCGACGTCCAGGGGTTGCACGTCATGCCCTGCCGCGATGAGTTAGTAGTATTTGGCGCTTTGCCTGTTGATTCAATTCCATCCTAACAGGCCTATTTTTCATGGGCGAATTAGCAGCGATCCTTGCTTTCTAGAACAACTCTTCTTATTCAACAGAGCTGCTTCTCTACCCTCTATGCGCCGACATCATGCATGTTCGCTGTCAGAAACATCAGCCTCAACCAGCATAAAGACCATGCTGATAAATGATCAGCAAGAGAGACCACTCTTATTGCTTACGATTCTTCGGACTGCATATCCACTAGCCACTTTCGCGAATGCCGCTTCGATTCACAGCGGACGATAGAATATCTGTTTGAGTTGCACTTCTTCTGTGACCGTCCATGACCATATTCTCTCTTCTCTCAAAATCGTTCGCTTCGCTATGAAAGTGCTCTTCCTGATAATCGTCGAGTTCTATGTGGACCTGCTCACGGATCAGTTCTTTCATCCCTCTCTGCAAAGGTGATGGCTTTTCGCCCACCTCACCCTTTCCTCTCATAGTTTAGCAATGGACTCTTTCACTTCTTCTTTTTAGTCTCGGCATTGCAATACGTTCTGTTCTGCTGTCATTTGAATGGGACCAGTTTGCACTCCTCTACTCTAACTTGGGAGATCCTGAACAAACCTGCAATATTATGAAGAACGATGTCCAGGTATGTGTTCAAGCACTATATGGCTACATTATTCCTGAATTATTCAGATTTAATATGTAATTTCCGCTATGTTTGAATCATCACTTGCCCCTTCTATGTGTGAAATCTAATTTTGCTGTAAAAAACATGACTAACCTCGCTGGAGTAAAACCTACGTTGATTTTCCCGGCCCAGAAAGAGAACAGAATTGATTGTTTTGCTTCAAGCATGCTAAATCACATAAAAAAGAAGAGGGAATACTAGTGAGGGTTTCTGTGACCTACTCTTGAGAAACTTTTGAGCCGGTGCAGAACTATACACCCACATGTGCCTTTTTCGGTGCCAATAGTCAAACTGATCTGTGCAGGAATAGAAATACTGGCCCCACTCCGCTTTATGGAATATAATCACTGTGGACATTGGTTGAGTGAGTGGAAACTCCTTTCCCAACGCTGATTGACGTCCAGCTCGGAACCTCTTCTGCCTCAAAGGGTCGTCGTTGTCGTTGGCGCCGTGCCCATTAGTTCGGGTACGGACCGGGTACTGCACATGTACACTCCAAAGCCTGAGTTGTTTAAAGTGCTCCGTGGTTACACTGTTGAGAATGGAATTCTGCCATCATTTTCTTCGTTGGCAAAAGCCCACAAAGAATGCATATTTCGAGCATAAATGTTGATGTGTAAAAACACATCTGCTCCAATCTTACTCTAAGAATGCCCGTGTCTGGAAAAAAGTGAATAGTGCTCGAGAAGGTTTCATGCTCACACTCTAAACATACTTCCCATGTAACTAGAGCAAAGAGAAGCTTCTTTGATAACCATTGCTTCTTTGATACGAGTTGGTGTAGAGTAGTATGTTCAAAATAGAAGCTATGTACCCATTATAGCAAAAAAGCCATGAAATGAAGGTCCAACACCAACACGCTGTCAATGAAGGAATCACTTCAATCTACCTGACCCGCACGAGAACTTTTACCGTTGAGCTTTTACAAAAAAAAATGAACGAAACAATTCTGTTGAAAACCGTTGAGCACCTTCTCGATCGTGCCTGAGCATACGTTTCTTGCAGTGTTAAACAGGCTTCCCCCTCACTGCAGCGAATTCTTTGAGTGTCGGATGGAGCGACCCCCAGTAAGCAATGCCACTTTTGTTGCTAGGAATTTTCGGTATGCACTGCTTGCTAATTCAGAATTTCGGAACATTTATCCATTTTCTCCTGTGAAGACCAGGCGATGAAATGGGACTCAACTTATCGGGTGTGAGGTAATAGTTTTTGATACCAGTAGAGGGTATCCGGCAATAGTCACCTTGGATGTTCAGTATAACTGACTACTGATCTCGAATGTAGTTTAGGGAGTATGCGGTTAAGAAATGCATTTGACGCTTCAGAGGAACAGGAAATTGATTGCCTGTACGTTTCGGTGGTAACAAAGAAAAGCCCTTGGAATCATTCTGCTCGTGTTACCATCCTAAGTACAGTCCGGGAGCGCGGCATTCGACATAAGCATGTAACTGCCGTTTTAAGGTTCCCAACAGAAATCAAAATCGATTACGCTAATAAGGGAATGTTTGAATTGCACAATATTTAAATGGTCAGGAAAGTACTTTTCTCAAATACGAGGTCTTGCCATGGGCCAAAGACTTGCGCCTGTTTTGGCAATTTGTTTCATGAGCAAGATAGAACAACCGGTACTAGAGCGCTTACCAATGTTATACTGTTGATATGTTGACGACTGTTGCATTGTAACTTCGACTCAGTCCGAAATGGATGAATGCTTCAAGATCCTCAATCGACAGTCGGAACACATCAAGTTAACACGTGAAACCCCCAAAGACGGCTGACTGCCCTACCTTAACACCCAGATTAAGTTGTCCAATGGCATGATGAAAGTAAAGTGGTATCGCAAGGCCGATTCTAAGAACATACTGGTATATGCAACGTCTGCACATCCAACGTCTATCAAGCGCGCGGTTATAGGTAACATGTTCAGGACCGCTCGGCAGGTTAGCAGTGGAGAGAACGAGCGCCAGGAATCGCTCTTGTTAGTTTCCAATATTCCGCGCACCATTAGCTCGTCGATTCCAATCAAGACGCTTCGAGACCCGGCACAGCGCACACGAAGACAAACTTACCCTCTGTCTTCCCTTCATCTCCGACGAAATGGCAGCAGACATACGACGATGTCTGGTACGAGCTCAACTGCACAACGATGTTACCTTAGTGAGCATTCCTAATGATAACATCAAGAAACAGTTGGTTCGGAATAGACTTTACGATAAGCAGTGCATATCAACTGATTGCAGTCTGTCCACATGGTAAAACCGGAGACTGTTCGAAGGCAGGGGTAATTTATCAAATTACATGTTTGAACTGTGGCGCATTATATATCGGAGAAACTGGCCGAATGCTCAGCATTCGCGTTAAAGAACATTTGGCTAGCAAGCGTCGCGGAAGCCTAATATCTCCGCTCGGAAAACACAAGCACGAAAAACACAACGGTTCTGAATTTGATGTGATGTGTACGATATCGTGCTGCGAGACGGATATCACGGCGAGTAAGGCATTAGAAGCGCTCTGGATATCCGCAAGGAATCCGAGCATGAACAACCGCAACGAATGTCTGTCAATCACTAATGACTTTCTTCCTTTCCTATCACTATGCAAGCTGTAGATTGACGCGATAATCGCACTTATATACCATCTATGGTGCACAGTGACACCCAGTCGTTCGCGAAGAGTGTCTGCATCGGTGCGAATATTCGAAAAGCGGTGGATTCTAGAGGTTGGTTCGCCTTGCCCCTAAAAGTGGTTCTCTTTGGTGAGTCCAGAACAATGCCGGACTAGCCAAGAGGGAGGAAACATTTAGTGGCTGAGAACGTGAATTTGAACTCCACACCACTTTCAGGCCTTTGACAAAGACGTTCTCGTCGAAACGTTAGGCCAATAATAAAAGATCCACCTAACAACCTGGAAGAAGCAGAAGCATCATTTCACGTTCCCAACAGATTTTAACCTTTCTTCTCTTGGACCAATGCGAGATTAGCCAAGACGAATGCCAAGACGGCAGAATCACAATCATAATAATTTCCATGTACGCTCACCTTTGAATCTGGGCATTTCAAATGTAGTCGAATTGAATAACTTGCTCCTTCCACACCAGGTTTTTATGGTGGAACCTTTATTGACCTGACGTTTGAACGAAACTGTCGTCTCCAGAGGTCTGAAAGTGGCTTCAGCTGTTCGGATTGAGTGCTATACGGTTAGACGGCCCATCAAACTATGCCAGCTCTCGACCTCCCCTTAGGCGAAATGCGACAGGAGCACCCAGAATCGAGTTCGAACTCACCAGATGTTCCACCTTCTGCAGAGTAATCCTCATTGCTAACCCGTGATTGCTATTGTAGAGCCTGTTTCGAACCAACTGCCATTTGAGGTTGTCATTTGGGACTTTCACTAGGGAAATGCCACCTTGTAGTTGAGCTCGAACTATGCATTGATTGAAAGCTGCGCTTACTTCATTCGAAAAGAATGGCATACAAAGTGGGATTTTGTTGTCCGAGGTGTTCGATTCTGGTTACCAGATGCTGGTATAGCGGAATCGATATGTATCCGTAGTTGCGTGCAACCTTTGATACTACCCTCCGTGGCTTCGTCTTCGGTCGTGAACACCCTTGTGGCTCTTCTAAACACGTTTCGCACAATAGCACGTTTTAGAGCGCTGGGGTGAGGAGGGTTGGCGTGAAGTATGATGTTCTTGGAGGTTCCCTTCCGCTACCATTTGACATGGATGATGCCATTTGATACCTTCATCTGGGTATTAACACAGCCGCTATAGTCCTCGAGGACTGTAGCACATTGCGTCGCCGTCGCCGACGACTGCAAGGCCGATAAGCATTGATTGTGGGCGGAGCGGCTGCGGCGGCTGGTGATTGCCAACATCGGCGGCCGACAATGTTGGCGACTGTGACGTCGGTGCGTATCGATTGGTCGCCAACATTGGCGATCGGCGGCCGCCAATGTTGGCGACTGCAGCGCAGGTGCGTATAGAGTGTGAGGGGCCGCCGTCGCCGGAGACGCAAGGTGCTATACTTCTCGAGGATAGGAAAGTCATCAATCACACAGGGTTTCTCGATTGAGCCAGATGTACTGTGACTGCATTCGTAAAAACGCAGCGCAAAGAGGAAAAATAATTGGATGTCTACAGTAGTTTATAAACAAAACAAACGATAAAAATGTGCAAATCAGATCTCGAAAAAATCTTCTATGAAGTAGCAGCAGAAGCGGAGATGTTTCATGGCGGAATCGTACGTGGACATTAGCAGCTCATCACTAATTTTCCTCCAGAATTTCTCCAGTGCGGCTGTCAGGGCAGCAACTGATGATTAGGATTTCGTTGAGACCTTAGCCTCCAATATCCCCCATATTCCATACTGCGGTGGATTCAGGTCGGGAGAAGAATTTCGTTGAGACCTTAGCTTCCAAAATCTCCCATATTCCATAGTCCAATGGATTCAGATGGGGAGAAGAGGGGGCCATTCCGGTGCGGCGATGAAGTCGCAGAGATGATCGCGCATCCAATTTTTGGGTAAACTTGGAAGTGTGGGCTGCGCCCCGTCCTACTGGAAAATTCAGGGGCTGGAACCAAAATGGTTTCGTGCCCAAGGAAGCAATGCACCCTCCAGAACCTTCTCGACGTAGATGTGTGCTTTTATCTTTACTCCAGATTCGAGAAAAACGAGAGGCGCCTTTCCAGTTGACGTCACTGCCGCCTACACCGTAACTTGGCCCGAATACTGTGTTCTTCCCGAAATCCCACCCAATGCAGTTGTTGTCCTTTTGTTCCGTCAAAAAAAGTTTTTCATTAGACCACACCATCTGAAGATGTTGCCCATGGCGCAGACGGCGCACCAACGCCTTTGACCGTTCGTATCTCCTTTTCTTCGCATTTGCGGACAACAGGTGGCACTTCTGATGCTTGTATGGATACAAGCCAAGCCGTACATGAATGATCCTTCGAACGGTCGCACGAGGCATATTCAATTTTTTTTTGCCAAAGATCTCATTGACTGAGATGCGTTTCTGACGCACCTCTTGCGGATCTTCTCGATATTTTCCCGGACACGTTGTGTTTTTGGACGTCCTGTCCTTCTCAGGTCCTTGATGCTGCCTGTCTTTTTGCAACGGTTCAGTGTGTACTTCACCGTTGACTGAGGGAGCTTCAGAATTTTGGCGATTTTGTCGAATTGGAATGTCACATTTCACAGCGACAGAAAATGAGAAGTGGAGAGAATTGAGGATATTGCTTATAGTATTCGTAAAGAGCAAAACAAGAGCTACAAGATGACCTAAGATAGGCTGTCGGAGTTAGTTCGAATCCTCGTGAAAAACTGAGTTGAAAAAAAAACCGTACAAACTTATTGGTCAACCCAATATATACTTTGGGAGTTCCTGCAGAAATCTTCCACGAGGTATCAGTTCACAATGAGGTGGAACATTTCTTGTTAATGTGGCTGAAAACTCGATCAATGCCAGACATCGCCTATATAGCAACTCTTCAGTGGAGTTTCGTTGAGGGACCGTAGAAAACAACCCACAGGTTATTTCAGAAATGAAATCGAAATGAACCATACCCCTTCTCGCATTCTTCGATACTGGGCAAAGATAATTGGGTCACCCTGTACAGTACCGGTAAGCGGGCAAGCACTAGCTTCTCAATCCTGAACATGAAACATATCGCGAGACCAGGAAAAGACCAAGAGATACGATCAGTGGGTCCTCCTACGCAGCTTATTATGGGCCTTATCTTGTACACCTCGGCTGACATAGAATGCATTGCCTGCGAAGGGATCTTGTGAGTTTTCACCAGGTTGTAGAAAACTGGGCAGTTTGGGTTATCCAGTTTCAGCCTGCTGAGAAACCTTTCATCTAGTCCGGCAGACCTACCAACGCTAATCCAAATATCGTTAAGTCTTCTACACTGGGCAAGGAAGTCTTTTTCTGTTGCGCTCTGATAAACGGTGGTATCCGAGAGATGTAATTCAGTGATATCTCGGTCCAGCGTCTGAGGTAACACAACAAACTCTCCACCTTTGTCGCTCACAGAGAGACGAATAGAGTTGTTTGCTATCAGATTGCGGACTCGAATCCCAGGCATTGTTTGAGAGACAGGCTAGATTGGTAGCCCCATTTAAACGTATTAAAAACCTCCAAAAGATTAGAATAACAATAACAGACAATAACACGCATACTGGTCCTCATTAGCGAATATGTGAAATGCAACACTACTCAGTGGTCTATCAAATATGATACTTTTACGAAAAAAAAAAGCAGACATACAAACGAAGGCAGACTGATCTTGAGCATGCTGAAATCGCCACAACCGGATAGCACCGGCATCCTAGCAATCAAAATATTATCGCTCCCTGTAGATCGGCTCGTCAAACATGTGCAAAAGCCGCTATAATGAGTGAGAAACATGTTTCAAACTGCGAGAACCGTATGCTAAAGCACGATAGAGAATGGGGCATCTGTTGTTGACTGTGTCATGAAAAATTCAGTCGTAGGCAGAAACGAAATTAATGATTAATTTTCTTCTTCTTTGTAAGCTTTTACCCAAGGTCTGCAGTCGGCGTTTCTTGTAAGATTCCGCCATTTCATTCGATCGAACACATCATCTGCACCGATCTTTGGTACCCGGTCTCATCTTCTGTGTAGCCACCGAATCTTGGGTCTTCCTCTCGGTCTACTCCCTTCCACAGTGATGTTCCCCGCTGAACTGGCAACTGTCGTCTGTCGTCGCTCTTCAGTACGTGACCGCACCAGCGCAGTCCAGCCTATCGCTTTGGGTGCTACTCCAAACAGTGAGCGTACGTCTTCGTTTCGTACCTTGTCAAGACGCTTAATCCCGTGAGTCCAGCGAAGCACTCTCATTTCCATTGTATGGAGTGTCTGCTCGTGCTTCAAGGTGGTCGGCCAGCATTCCGCTCCATAGGTCGGACTGCTGTGCGATAAATTCTTGACTTCAGCTCAACGGGACCTTCCTATCACACATTACACCAGTTACCTCCCTCCACTTGCTTCACGCAACGTGTTGCTGTCGGTTGAAATCCGGAATACGAGGTACTCAATTACGGAAAGTTTCAGTCCTCATTATCAATTAAAATAAAAATGGGTGTTTGTTCCCCCATTCAAAGCAGTCTATTTTGTTTATTTCAAGTTTCATCCAATATCGCTCGAGCTGCTCTTTCCAAGCCTCTACCTCTTTCAAGAATTTCTCCATGGTGCTTGCAGTGACTATGGCATCTTCTGCATAGAGAGGTGTTCATGCTGGAGATCACTCGATACTGTGATATATATGGTATATATATGGCACAGCAGCAATACAAATTTTCAACTCGATACTGTGTCCATGCAAAGAATGAGAAAAAAGGGTGAAAGTGCAAAGCTTTGATGGACTCTCACGCGGACACCAAACGGTGCTGATACTCCTGCAGCGCTTCTGACTGAACTCGTGACATTCCTGTAGAGAAGCTGCACCCATCTGACGTACTCTTCGCGGACCCCATGAGCGCGTAGTGACATCCAAGTCAGTTCACTGAGAATCCTATCGAAGGCCTTCTCGAGGTCAAGAAAGGCTAGATGGACGAATTTCTCCTCTTGATGCTTTCTAGTCAGCAGCCGTACAGCGCGTCGGTTGTGTTACAGCTTTTGACGGACCAACATTGATTTCATGTTAATTGAACGATATCTCGTAGTCTACTATCCACAACTCGTTCAAATATCTTCATCGTGTGGCAGAGCAGCCTAATTGGTCGCTAAGTCGTAATCTGTTACGTCTCGTTTTCCCTTCCAAATAGGTACTGTTGTGCTCATCGTCCACGATCTGGGCAGCTTTCCCTCGGCTATATATTCATTGGGGAATCAAATGAGCCATCGTGTTCCTTCACCTCCAGCTATTTTCCAGATCTCGGATGGCAGATTATCTGGATCAAGCGATCTTTCATGCTTCATCTTTGCTAAACCGATTGGATGAAGTTTAGTGGGGCTCGTGCTTATGTGTGCGGCTTCAGCGATTATTCACTAGACGGCCAAGAATTTGTGATCAAAAAATGAGATGTGATAGGTACCGCGTAGGAGGACCCATTGATCGTATATCTTTGTTTTTAGATAAGATTGTGAGCCATTTACCTCCCAAAAGATACCGATGCGTCATCATATAAGTAAATATATGTGGAACCACAGTCTTCAAAAATATATGTGGAACAACAGTGTTACGCACTGCAGAATGCAATCGGTCGAGCTGATGACATCGCCATCAATTTCGTTGGTGAACTGCAACAAATCACCGAAATAGGGATCAAGAATGTAATGGACAGCGTTCGCCCTCGAGCTCGAAGTAGGTAATCGTTTTTGACTAGGCAGACGGCACCCATCGCGAGGCGAGCTGTTTTCCTGAGATGATATTTTATCTATTTTTTGAGAAGACATTATCTATATTTAGACTAGCGCCCCTTCGGGACGCTAGAAAGTAGGGTGGTGCAGTCACTTGAGACAGGTAGAAAAGTTTCACACATGTGAAATGCTTAGAGAATTAACAAAAAGCAAGACTATACATTAACTGAGCTCAAATACGGAACCCTCTTTATAAATTGCGTATATTCTACCAGTCTGGCCGCCTCGCCAACACCGAGCTTCCACCCTTCCCGGACCCGTGTGCTGGCGTTTTCCCTACTATTGGTCACGGCAGACCTATTCTTCATCTGTGGACCCGTATACTGGCGTTTTCTCCACTATTGGGCCAAGACGGACTCGTTCCATCGTCCCTACCATTGGCCACTGTAGACCCATTCTCCATCCGTGGTCCTGTATAGTGGCGTTTTCTCCACTATTGGGGCAGGGCGGACCCGGTCCATTGGTGGACCAGTACACTGGCGTTTTCTCCACTATTGGGCCAAGACGGACTCGTTCCATCGGTGGACCCGTATACTGGCGTTTTCTTCATTGTTGGGCTAGGACGGACCCATTCTGCATCCGTGGACCATTATCCTAGCGTTTTCCCTACTATTGGCTAAGAAGACCCATTCTCCATCACTGGGCCCGTACAAGGCTTTTGCCCAACATTTGCCCACGGTATACCCACTCTCCATCCGTGGACCCCTATCCTGGTGTTTTCCTCACGACTGGGTCATGACAGACTCATTCTGCATTCATGGTCCGCTATTGGGCCATGGCTAACTCGGTCCATTGGTGGACCAGTACACTGGCGTTTTCTCCACTATTGGGCCAAGACGGACTCGTTCCATCGTCCCTACCATTGGCCACTGTAGACCCATTCTCCATCCGTGGTCCTGTATAGTGGCGTTTTCTCCACTATTGGGCCAAGACGGACTCGTTCCATCGTCCCTACCATTGGCCACTGTAGACCCATTCTCCATCCGTGGTTCTGTATAGTGGCGTTTTCTCCACTATTGGGCCAGGGCGGACCCGGTCCATCGGTGGACCCGTATACTGGCGTTTTCTCCACTATTGGGCCAGGACGGACCCATTATGCATTCGTGGACCCGTATCTTAGTGTTTCCCCCTACTGGGTCATGACACACCCATTCTGCATTCGTGGACAATTATCCTGCCGTTTTCCCCACTACTGGGACATGGCAGACCCATTCTCCATCCATGCACCCTTATCCTGGCGTTTTCCTCACTATTGGCCACGTCAGACCCTTTCTCCATTCGTAGACTTGGTGTTTTCCTCACTAATAGGTCATGGCAGACTCATTCTCCAACCTTGTATACTGGTGCTGTGGTGTTTTTCCTTTAAACTATGGAGCTCCTTGTAAATCTCGAGAATAGTGGAAGAAAGTTAGGAAATATTCAGGAAGTCTGGTCAATTGCACAAGTGGTTTCACGAAATGTCACAACAGCTTATGATGACGCATTCTTCGTTTGTTCTTCCTGTATATTGGACCATATGGTCTATTAGTTCACAGAGTGCGCCTGATCCGACTTTGTCTGTAATTACGACCGCAATGATTCTATCGATGGGAGGACCCCGCGTGATGCATGTGGGAGGAAATTCTAGCAAACAGCAGTAGCGATACATCAAAGTAGAAGCAATCGCACCAAGAACATTTCAAACAAGTGTAAAAACTCGTTCATCCACGTGTTTCATCATGCTCTGACTTAATCCAAAATGCATGGCAAAATTTGCATAATAAGCCGATTTCTGAGTGGGTCCTGAAATCACCGCGCTGGGTAAGAGTGAACTGCAATGGGTAACATCAAATGAAAACACTTACCGAGGTTTTCTTCTGCCAGACGCTCCTGCGATGGCCCGGGTGCGTCTTCTGGCGGGGTTGAGTGAAGGTCCCGATTTCGTTCAACTCTGGCTCTGAGACACCTCAGCCACAGGTGCACGTTTAAATGGAGTGTCGGCTACGTTTCCGGCAACGACATGATCATCTGATCCAGGGACGGGAGGCACACGCGGTAATTCACCTAAAGTTGTTGTTCCAGGAGGGATGGACTAACGAATGTCACATGAATTCCTCACCTGTTCTGTTAGCGCGAATTCGAATGGCACGCCTTTTCTTCGGAGGAGGTGGGACAAAACTCATGCTTACACACTATTTCCTACTACAAGATATAGTACGCCAAATCGAAAAAAAGCATCGAAGAATAGCACGCACACAAATAAACAGGTCTAAGAATGTAGCCGCACCAAAATCATAGTCACTTCGTTCAAAAAGAAACTTTTGTTAACTGCGCAAATTATGTGAACAGAACGAATTTCAAGAATACAAAAAAAATTCAGTTGAGCACCCAATAACAGATCACTAAAGAAATCGCCTGTTTAAAGCAAAGTTAAACAAAAGCGATGACCTCGGGTTCACAAATATTTTAGTAATGTGCACAGACGCACAGACCCTGCTTCGAAAAAGTGTCAAAAACTAAAAGAAAGAAAAAAAAAGGATTCTGGTCTCCATCAGTGAACAGCTCCGCCGAAACGCTTTCCACGTACCATTCCTCGTCCTGTGATCCATCAAACCATAGTGCTTAAAGGTGAAAGCTTCAAAAAGTGGCACCCACTCACTAAACTCGGAGTCCATGCTTCATCTGCAAGATCGTTCCCGACTCGCTCATCATTCACGTGCGAAATACTGGGACAGAGATCGTAAATCGCTGATCCATGTCTGAAAAAAAACATTTGGAAGAGCAAGGCAACCAAAAGAAACCGGAAAAAGAACAGTATAACAGACCGGATGCACAAAAGTGATGGATCCAAGTAGATGTACTGCAGTCTCGGCAGCGTTGTTTCAACACCCTGACCACGCGCGTTCGCAGCAACGAGTTCGTGCAATTTCAAATGCCTAGTGAAATAAGAGGTTTTGTGTGATCCAGGACTACTGTGAATGAATGATTGCAAAAACTAACGGATTTTCCCTCAAATCAAGATGGAGAAGATTAGGGAATTTTGCGGCAAGCAATTTCCAGGGATTGCGAAAGAGATTTCTGCGAAAACAGACGTATTTCACCGAATCCGCGGAGAATTGAATGCGATCCAAATCAGATTCCTCCAGCGAACATCCCTCGAAATTTAATGACTGCAAAGTAGATGTGGGTCAGCTGCGCACACGAGAAGTTGAATGCAAAGACGAAAAGTAATCGTGATGCATCATTCGCACACTTCTTCTTTCTAAAACAAAATGGGCGATTGCGCATTTCAAAAACAAAAACATGCAATTGCCAATGCCAAAGTGAGTGGGAAGAATTCACAAAGTTAAGCGAATATCTTCTTATATAAATCATGGTAGTGCAACAAAATTTTCTAGAGCGCAGACGTAGGGGAGTAGCACGTGATCGCATGCGCTCGCCGTGCGACTTAGTTATGGACTGTGCCTCGCGAGGATGCGAAGCTGATGGGGCATTCGGCCGATGTTTCGTCATAGGTGCATAGACGTAGTGGAAGTCGGGTGCATTCGGGATTTCGAAACGGGACCAGCGGCTAGCGGTCTCGAGCCCTCCAGGCGAGACAGTGTTTACAACGATTTGACGATGCGTAGCAGCAATGTACGAGCAGAGTCGCCTCTCTGCGGAGCTTCGTTGTTGACTTCACTCATCTTTGGAACAGTGGACGATAACCACTGCGAAAGAAATGCCCTCACGTAGGATATGCTCCTTGCGCACCTCTCTTTGAAGTCCCTTGGGGACTATGCACCTTGAGGATCCGTCTGTTTTTAAAAGTACAATCAAATACACAGGATGAAGAACGCGTCGTCATAAGCTGTCGTGACATTTTCTGAAACCAGTTGTGCAACTTGTGCAGTAGATCAAACTTTCCAAATGTTTCCTAACTTTGTTCCATCACTTTCGAGATTTGCAAGGAGTGCAGCTGCAGTGATGACGGACAGATCAGCCGGGGCCCCGTAGTCCAGAAAGACATCATGATAGGTGTTCACCGATCGAGAAAGAGTCCGCCGTGGCCCAATACTGGAAAAAGGGCAGGATACGGGTCCGTCGATGGAGAAGGGGTCCGCTATGGCCCAGTACTGGTTGAAACGCCAGGATACGGGCCCATCGATGGAGATTGGGTCTGCTCTGGCCCAATAATAGAGAAAGCGCCAGGATACGGGTCCACGGATGGAGACTGGGTCCGTAAAGGGCTGATTAGTTGAGAAAGCGCCAGTATACGAGTCCCACCGATGGATCGCGTTTGCGCTGGCCCAGTAGTGGAAAGAACGCCAGGATACAGATCCGCAAATGGAGGATGGGTCTGGCCTGGCCCAACAGTGTGATCAGCGCCAGGATACGGGTGCACTGATGGAGAATGGGCCCGTGGCTCAATAGTGGGGAAAACGCCAAGATGCACATCTGCCGGTATCAGTGCATCGGAAATTAGCTATACATGTAGTTGCGGGATTAAGAATTTGCAAGCAAGGCTAGGATGGGGAGAAGACTCGAAGGCCGACGTTGGTGGGGCGACCAGACCCGTAGACTATACGCAGATCATAAGGAGAATTTCGTATTTGAGCTCAGCTAATGATTAGTTTTGCTTTTGCTGATTTCCAAGCATTTCACACGTGTGAGGCTTTTGCACATACCTCGAGTGACTGCCCCACCCCACTTTCTAGCGTCCCGAAGGGGCGCTAGTCAAGAAAAAAATCCTATAGAAAAAGTTCTTTAAAAAAATTTTGGTTTCGCATGGTTCCATCACTTGAATGACATGGAAGAAGAATGCGGATGATAAGGATTATGATGGAAACAGAGATGGATGAGACGAAAGAGCAAACGTTGGAACTCCGAAACGAACAAAAACTTCCAAAAAAGTCGGAGTTCACTGTTTTCTTTGAAGTTGAGGTTTCAAAAAAACTCAATTCGACATTTCGGTAGACCCACATGTTGTTGATGATGTCCAGCGCCCTCGTCCTGTCGGCCACGTGCTCAATATCCAAGATCTTGACTTCCACCTCGCCCATTCGCGCCGTCACACGATTGCCACCTGGAAAATTCCAAAATTAGAACAATGCCAGCGGACGCGCACATAAAAACAACGAAGGATTGAGTAGGAAGCGACAGAAGATGAGAGAGAAGCGTTAGCAGAGAGAAGAAACGGAAGAGATTGAAGAAAATTTGTGAGCGAGGAGTTGCGAGCCAAAAAACAGTCACAGTGGAAAAAAAACAAGTGAAAGCGCCTGTAAAAACAGCGCAAAAGCAGAAAGGAAGAGAGGAAGGATGAAAGAGATGCTGAAGAAGTGTAAAAGAATAGTGAAAGAATAAAAAGAATTGAGGGAAGCGAATATGCGCGGCGGGGATAGCGAAAATTTGCGATGAAACAGATGAGCGCGCGCTTAAAACAAGGAAAGATTAGAGGAGAGGGAAAGGATGAGAGGAAGGCGAAAGGAGTGGAGGGAAACAAAGAAGATCCTCTTATATAAATCATGGTAGTGCAAAAAAATTTTCTAGAGCGCAGGCGTAGGAGGAATAGCACGTGATCGCACGCTTTAGCCGTGAGGCTCATATATAGACTGTGGCTCGCGAGGATGCGCAGCTGACGAGGCATTCGGCCGATGTTTCGTCATGGGTGCATAGACGTGGTGGAAGTCGGGTGCATTCGGGATTTCCCCGTGGGACCAGCGGCTAGCGGTCTCGAGCCCTCCGGGCGAGACAGTGTTTACAGTGATTTGGCGATGCATAGCAGCAATGTACGGAGCAGAGTAGCCCCTGTGATGGAGCTTTGTCAGTAACTGCACTCAATCTTGAGAACGCTGGACGCGAATCTCTTCAAAAGGATGAGTGGAGGTCGTAGCGATAGGATTCACTCGGTTTCCTTATGTAGGATGTGCTCGTTGAGCACCTCTCATTATTGAGGTCCCATGGAGATTATGCAGCTTGAGGATGTTTTTAAGAAGGACAGGATGAATGAACGAAGAACACGTCATTATAAGCTGTTATGACATTTTCTGAAACCAGTTTCGCAATTGATCAAGCTTTCTAAATATTTCCTAACTTTCTTCCATTTTTTTTTCAAGATTTACAAAGAGTGCCGGTGTACTGATGACGGACTGATGTGCCGGGGCCCCGTAGTTCAGAAAAACATCAGGATGGGTGGCCCAACAGTGGGAAAACGGCAGGGTACGGATCCATCGATGGAGAAAGGGTCCGCCGTGGCCAATAGTGGGGAAAACGCCAAGATACGAGTCCAAGGAGAATGGGTTCGCAGTGGGCCAATATTGGGGAAAGCGCTGGGACACGAGTCCCACCGATGGATTGGGTCTGCCCTGCCCCAATAGTGGGAGGAACGCCAGGATACAGATCCATGAATGGAAAATGGATCTTCCCTGGCCCAAAAGTGGGAAAAGCGCCTGGATACGGGTGCACGGATGGAGAATGAATCCGCATGGTTCCCATTAGTGGGGAAAACGCCAGCGTACGGGTCCACGGATGGAGAATGGTTCCGCCGTGGCCCAATAGTGGGAAAAACATCAAGATGCACGTCTAACGGTGGAGTAGGGGCACGCTACGCACTCATTTGTGTCTCAGTCGACCACCTCTTCTTCCTCTCTGTATATTGAAGCAGAACTTGGACTATCTCAGCAGTGTGAAGCTTGAATCATTTCAGGTGATTATTTGCACGGCATTGGTTACACTGTGTTGTACACAAGTACTAAAGCCATGTGAAAGACACTCCCGCGCAGAGTTGAAAGTGGCCACTCATAACGGGTCGATAGGCATGTAAGAAATGTAACAAAAAGTAGGTAGTATCATTGCATCGGAAATTAGCTTTACATGTAGGTGCGTGATTAAAAATTTGCAAGCAACGCTAGGATCGCGAAAAGACTCGAAGCCTGACGAGGCGGCCAGGCCCGTAGAATATACGCAACTCATAAGAAGGATTTTGTATTTGAGCTCAGTTAAAGATTAGTTTTGCTTGTTTGCTAATTTTCTAAGCATTTCCCACGTGTGAAGCTTATGCACACACCCCAAGTGGCTGCCCCACCCCACTTTCTAGCGTCCTGAAGGGGCGCTAGTTGAAGAAAAACAGTGAGAGAGAAGTTGCGCGCGGGTGGGATACTCAAATTGCGACAAAACGAAAAAACGCGCGCCGGAGAGAACCAAATTTCAATAAAACAGAAGAACGCGCGCGTGAAAACAACTAGAAAGAGAAGAGGATGAGAGAGGGGATGAGAGAGAGGAGAGAAGAGAGTGAAGGAACAAAAAAGAATGAAAAAACGTGAGGGAGAAGTTGCGCGCAAAGAAGTGGTTAAAATGCAGTAAAACAAAGCACTCACAAAAACATTGAAAGAAGAAGAAGGAGATAGAAAGAGAGAAAGAAGTGAAAGAGATGAGAGAGAACGGAAAAGAAACGAAGAAACGTTTTCGAAAATGTTCCTCGGCGCGCCGCGCCGAAATTGCGTCATCGCGCTGGCGCGAAATTCGATCGATACCAAATCGATCCAAGTCCGGCAGCAAAGTGGCAGCGGTACTGCAAAAAATTTTGCCGTTTTTGAGTGCGCCGCAACTGTTCGGTACTGCCACTAAACTTGCCAGCACTGTATAACATTTCCAGCACTGTCGAACTTGTGCCGAATGGGCGGGGCGATGGGCGGAACAGGCCTAGCCCACCGAGACTAGTGCTGCTCGAATGTCTAAGAAAACAAAGACGGATAATAAGACTCTCTAATCTCTGTGGGACCTCAATGAGAACTGCGCCAAGCACACATCCCGAACGAAGAAACTGAGTGCGTCCCATTGCTGCGGAACCTTCCACGATATTCTTGCATTCTTCCGAGGTGGTCATCGTCCAGTGCATCTTAGCTATATGTGGTGAAATCAACAAAGCTCCGATACAGGGGCTACTCTGCTCCGTACATTACTGCTATGCAACCTCAATTCGTTGTAAACACTGCCTCGCCCGAATGGCTCGAGACCGCTAGACGCTGATCCCACCGCGAAATCTTGAGTGCACCAGACTTCCACTACGTGTATGAACCTACGACGAAACATCGGCCGAATGCCCCGTCACCTTCGCAAACACGCGAGCACTGTCTTTAGCTGAGCCTCATGATGGAAGCATGCGATCACGTGATGATCCCCCACCGCCTGCGCTCCAAAAAATTTTGTTGAACTACCATGATTTATATAAGAGGATATATAGAGGATACAGCCGCCCACTTTTCGTATGCCATTTCATGGGAAACAACTGCTTCATTCATCACATGAGGTTTTTCAGTGATCTCTCACAAATATCTTTATAAAGCTAGAAAAAAGCGATTTTGATTGGTTTCCTACAGTCGCTGAGGCCTGCAGCAAGCGCAATGGGTATCTGTACCTGGACAGCTCCTAAGGGTTTCGTTTCATGTGACATTTGGTGGTAATATAGTGAATACTTGCCACTGCTAACTGCAACACTAAAACGGGAATTACCCTCCGAGAAATGTGGTATTGAGGTTTCTTGTCGGAGGTGCGTCTATAATCATGATACAGTCTAAATGAGGTCCAACTGTCGATTATAGAATTTTCCGTAACGTTCATGGGTGAAGATTCGTAAACTAGGGTTTTCGGGCACGCCGAGTTGTTTGGTTATGGGCCTTTTTCCATCGGTTACCCACACTCTGGCATCTTCCACACTGTTGAGCCAAAGCGGACCCTTCTTCCATCGGTGGACCCGCATTCTGGCGTCATCTTCACTGTTGTGCCACAGTGAACATCTTCATTATTGGGCCACAGCGAACCTAGTCAGCGTCGGCTGAATCGTATCCTGGCATTCTCCATTTTATTGAGCCACAGCACACCCATTCTATATTAGCGGACTCGTATCCTGGCGTTCTCCATTTTATTGAGCCACAGCACACCCATTCTATATTGGCGGACTCGTATCCTGGCGTTCTCCACACCATTGGGCTCTGGCGACCCTTTCTCCATCGATGAACCCATATTCTGGCCTTCTTCACACCATTGAGCCACAACGGGCCCTTCCTCGATTTGAGAGCCTGCATCCTAGCGTTCTCCACACCACTGGGCCATGGAGGGCCCTTCCTCCTTCGGTGGATCCGTATCTTCCTCGTGGACCCGCATTCTTGAGTCTTCCTCACTGTTAGGCTAAGCCAGACCCCTCCTTCATGGGCGGACTTGCAGCCAGGCATTTTCCACGCTATTGGACCAAAGCGAGCCTATATCCTGACGTTCTCCACACCATTGGACCACGGCGGGTCCTTCTTCCATTGGTGGATCAGCATCCTGGTGTTTTGCTCACTGTTGGGCCACACCGGATCCTTATGTCATTGTTGGATCCATATCCTAGCATTCCCCACGTTATTGAGCCAGAGCAAACCGATCCTATAATGGCGAACCTGTGTGCTGGTGCTCGACACTAATGGGCCACAATGGGCCTTTCAGCCTTCGAACTACCCTTATTCTGGTATTTTTCCGCACATTCATTCCAAACTGGATCCACTCTCTGTCGAATAAGCCATATCCTAGCGTTTTCACCACTTTTGCCCCCTGAACAACTGTTTTCTACCGGAGCCCCCGTACTCTTTGTAAATCTCGAATATAATGGTAAAGGCTTGGGAGTTACTCAGAAATTTTGATTATTTATTGGCTGATTGGTTATACAATGCTCATGTCTTGCTATATTGAAGCGTTTACTCTGTATGTTAGTGTACAGGCTTTCTAAAAGTGAACGGATGTCGTGATTCCGCGCAACTGCACCGAGACCTCAGCAGCGGGATGCGACAGAGGAATCCACCAATTGAGCCGACCGCGTACGTTCAGCCACTACCCACCTTCCGAGACGTTAGAGATTCTTCATGTTCCCAGTGACCCGCCCATCTTTCCAGTGGATGGCGCCTGCAACGTCGCAGCAGCGGAACGGTGGTTTTCCTGCTGTGTATATTGTGCAGCCTGAAAGCTAGTAAACACTCTTTCACCCCTATGCTGCGAGACCGCCGGCGAATGTGATGAAATCACTATCCCTCGCATGCAAGAGAGCAAGGAGTGACGTAACTGGCTGGCGAGTCCCGAAACGAACGTGTCTGAGTCCTTAAAAATCGGCCATATCGCCTCGCAGTCTGCGCCTCAAGATTACCGCTGTCTATGAGTGCCGCCGCGTTATTGGAACAATATGTCTAGCCGCTCTACATTATGCATGTTTAGATCCGTTTCGTGCGTTACCCTTATACGAATACTAAACATTCGAATGTGCTTTTTCTGCACTCATCAGTAAGGAGAAAAAGACATAGGAACGTCTGCCAGCTCATTTTCAATTTTTATTTTTATTTTTATTTTTATTTTATTTATTTTTTATTGAGTGAGTGCGTTTTTCACGCATTCACATTTCTGTGATCAAAGAGATCACTTTACAATTTTTGTTAAAGGTTTAGATGTCAAACTTACGTATCAACGTTGTTTTCTGAACAGCGGTGAGTCCACCACCTCATCCCGGAAGGGATATCGCACTCTATAATAAAGCGCTAGGACATATTACGAAATATGTCTGTCTGCCGCCGGGTGGCTCATCCCTCAGGGAGTAGAGGAGACGGCAATTTTTTCCATTTTCGAATAAAGTTCTCGGTGATTAAAGGCAGCACTCACGCAAATTTCTGGGTCGAAGATTTCGCGGTATATCGGGGTTTTTAGGGACGATTAACTGATTGATAACGATGGAGTGGCATGAAACACGCGGAAAACACAGAAAATAATGGCGGTATTTCGTGTGTGTCCACAGCGCGGACGAGTGTTCCGTGATGGATCCCGTCGCGCAACCCTGCAAAAGGTACGAATTCCATATACGAGCCTCCGCTGAACCACATGCGCATACCCTGTCAACTGCGTTAGCTGGAGCGACGTAACCATAATGTCCAGAACGGCAGATGTGTCCACGGCAGTATCATTGCAGGTAGGCGTCCATCCACGATGTTCAATTTACTGTTGTGATTGTCCAGCGTCCCGCTACATGGTAAGGCACACATTTTGGAAGTGAAAATTTCCGTGAGTGCTGCCTTTAAGGCAGAGATCCTCAGAAAAAAAGATAGGGGAAGATTGAAGAGGGTTCCCCACACCCACTGGAAAGACTGCTTCGCAATTTATCGAGAATGAAAAGTCGGGGCGTTGTGATTGCATGCCCGCGGTTAAGATGCTTGACCTGCAAGCACATTTGGAGTCCTGGTGAACAGAATCCAGACAAAATAGGCCAAGATGACCCCCACCTCCTTAATCTCTTTACTCCTATAATAATAACCTTACCAGAATCATATTTCTCCATAAAACATCACTCGCACTACATCAAAGCTAACAAAATAGGCACGCGCGGTTCAAAACAAAAGAGGCTCATATAAAACAAATAAACTCTTCAAAACGTAATACCTGCCTGAGACTGACTGGCTTCGCCGCTCTTTGCGGATAACAGTGATTTTCTGTGAATCTGCTCCATTAATTTTTTTCGTCAAATTAGTGGGGACAGAATTTCCTTTCCCGGCTGAATGAAATGAAATAAATTCAATTCTTAGGTGACCCTTTCTGTTTTTCTAGAACGTTTCAGATTTTCTCCTCCAATAAATATTTCTGACCGATACTTCTTTTTAGAATGTGAAATAGTCATTCGACTCGCTGTTTTCAAAGGTTTTCCGAAAAATTCCTGTGCGGCCTCAGAACACTTTTCGACCCGTTCTCTTCTAGTCTTCACTTCTATCCAGAGAAGAGAATCTGCGAAAGGGGGGACGGAGGGGGCGTCAGAAACTGTGAATAAAGAACCTATCTTGGCAAGCTGTACGATTGGTTCAGCTGCAGCAACTAACCGTTCGGTCCCGCTGCAACACCTCCTGACGATATTCTTCACCCCTTCGTGGCCTTTCGGGGCTTCCACATACACTGTTTTCCCAAACTCTCAGGCAGGTATTACGTTTTGAAGAGTTTATTTGTTTTATATGAGCCTCTTTTGTTTTGAACCGCGCGTGCCTATTTTGTTAGCTTTGATGTAGTGCGAGTGATGTTTTATGGAGAAATATGATTCTGGTAAGGTTATTATTATAGAAGTAAAGAGATCAAGGAGGTGGGGGTCATCTTGGCCTATTTTGTCTGGATTCTGTTCACCAAGACTCCAAATGTGCTTGCAGGTCAAGCATCTTAATCGCGGGCATGCAATCACAACGCCCCGACTTTTCATTCTCGATAAATTGCGAAGCAGTCTTTCCAGTGGGTGTGGGGAACCCTCTTCAATCTTCCCCTATCTTTTTTTCTGAGGATCTCTGCCTTAAAGGCAGCACTCACGGAAATTTTCACTTCCAAAATGTGTGCCTTACCATGTAGCGGGACGCTGGACAATCACAACAGTAAATTGAACATCGTGGATGGACGCCTACCTGCAATGATACTGCCGTGGACACATCTGCCGTTCTGGACATTATGGTTACGTCGCTCCAGCTAACGCAGTTGACAGGGTATGCGCATGTGGTTCAGCGGAGGCTCGTATATGGAATTCGTACCTTTTGCAGGGTTGCGCGACGGGATCCATCACGGAACACTCGTCCGCGCTGTGGACACACACGAAATACCGCCATTATTTTCTGTGTTTTCCGCGTGTTTCATGCCACTCCATCGTTATCAATCAGTTAATCGTCCCTAAATACCCCGATATACCGCGAAATCTTCGACCCAGAAATTTGCGTGAGTGCTGCCTTTAATCACCGAGAACTTTATTCGAAAATGGAAAAAATTGCCGTCTCCTCTACTCCCTGAGGGATGAGCCACCCGGCGGCAGACAGACATATTTCGTAATATGTCCTAGCGCTTTATTATAGAGTGCGATATCCCTTCCGGGATGAGGTGGTGGACTCACCGCTGTTCAGAAAACAACGTTGATACGTAAGTTTGACATCTAAACCTTTAACAAAAATTGTAAAGTGATCTCTTCGATCACAGAAATGTGAATGCGTGAAAAACGCACTCACTCAATAAAAAATAAATAAAATAAAAATAAAAATAAAAATAAAAATTGAAAATGAGCTGGCAGACGTTCCTATGTCTTTTTCTCCTTACTGATGAGTGCAGAAAAAGCACATTCGAATGTTTAGTATTCGTATAAGGGTAACGCATGAAACGGATCTGAACATGCATAATGTAGAGCGGCTAGACATATTGTTCCAATAACGCGGCGGCACTCATAGACAGCGGTAATCTTGAGGCGCAGACTGCGAGGCGAAATGGCCGATTTTTAAGGACTCAGACACGTTCGTTTTGGGACTCGCCAGTATTCATTATGGATTAAGCTTGTTAACATATTCGTAAAATCAGCTGAGTAAAGTTGAGTTTGTCGGTACTTTATTGCCTAAGTCTTCACTGATGTTAATGCTATCAATTGACCAATATCCATTGAGAACGTGTATCGTTTTGATAAGATTTTGGAAATGTTCTTGATGAATACGAAAATTTTGGTCAACTCTATTCAGGGCGCAGTACTAGGTGGTCATTGACCACCAGGACTTGGTAACGTCCTGCAAATTCAGGGGGCTTAGCAGCAATGTCCGGGGCGTAGCCAACCGCTAACCATCTACTGATGTTAGACATAAGCAGATTTCAGAGAGGCACGTCTGGAGGATCAAAATCGTGGCAGAAAATCACTGTCGTTCAACCATCTACTCCATCCCTTCCCTGCACTCTGGTGCGCCCAACCGCTAACCATCTACTGATGTTAGACATAAGCAGATTTCAGAGAGGCACGTCTGGAGGATCAAAATCGTGGCAGAAAATCACTGTCGTTCAACCATCTACTCCATCCCTTCCCTGCACTCTGGTGCGCCACTGATAATCAGGTGTTGCTCACCCTGTAGGAGACGTATCATGTTGGAATTTTGACCGTAGATTCGCACTATACCAACAAGTATTCCTCTAAAGTGGCACACTTCGTTTTTAAGAAACCGTCTTCGTTTTCAAAAAAAAAAAACGTCAAAAATTGTCAAAAGTGGTTTTTGACCACTAATGACGGTTTTTTTTCAAAAACGAAGACGGTTTCTCAAGAACGAAAGATATCACGTTGGGGGAGAGTTGATAACACCTAGGCGCGTTTCTTGGAGTTGACAGCGTATCGGAGCACCTTCAAACGAGAGAAATTTCCTGGGAAAGTTCCGGAATAGTGTCCGCCTTATGTGGTGCACTTGAATGAGTCCTATTCGGAATTACTTCGGGCGCCTTGAAACAGCTTTAGTTCGCTTTAGCTAAAGTGCCTTAAACGCTTATAATTTAACCGCCTTAGCCCGCATAGCCTTAGCCAGCTACCTTTAGCAATCATTTAATATTTCCACATTTATATTTTCGTTTATATTTTCAATTTCCCACATTTGTTCAATTCCGCATACTCCGCACTCCGCATAAAAGGATGAACAGAAGGAGACAGACTTGAAAAGGAGTAAACTTCACAGTAATTAATTGAGCTCAAATGCGGATTCCTCTGTATGAGTTGCGTATATTCTACCAGTCTGCCCGCCCTACAAACGCTAGACGCTGGATTCTTTTTGTGATCCTAGCCTTGTTCGAAAATTGTTCATCACGCATCCACAGTAGGAATCGATGAGGGTGCGTTTACCGCGATCCGAGAAGCGCACGGATCCACAGTGCAGCTCGCGCTAGGGTCCTTTCGCGACAACAAACTACAGATTATTCTTGATAGTTAGCATCGGATATATTATGTATGAAAACTATCAAGAAGGTCATCGTGTCACTACAGCACCGGTTTGTACGCAAGCGGCGCGGCGCACCACGCACACCGCATACCCGCTTGAAATGCGCTGCTATCGACACTCACTGTATAAATAAAGATATTTCAAGATGCAATGATACTGAACGCATGAATGGAAGTTTTCCCAATTTTTATCTGGTGCAGAGGAGCTAGCCGGTAGGTGTCCTTCACCACAGGAAAGTGAAAGGTCGGGTGAGCCTCGCCGCTCACCCAAAATGTGCCTATCCTTTCATGTTAGGCAGCTTGTCTGTGTGCCTCAAACATACAGTTGATAACGAAGCGGTAGTAGACTATTCTGTTAAGTTGTTATCTTTGTCTCACTGCCAGTGAAGGATGCGGGATCCGCATCGAAACCTCGAAATAGCCACTTACTGACCGTGTGCGCCTTAACATTTAATATTGTTTATCATTTTCGACGACTGATGAAAGTTGCGGGGAAGCAACGGACTTTTACGTACTACTCTGCGAAAATCCGAATACAAGGCATCCTCAAAGAGAATCGGAAGTATTCCGTGCGGGAGTTGTATGGAGGAAGCACGCGCTATTTCATCTTTTATTGTTTGGACAAGACAAATGTGCGAATGTAATGAAACTATAATAAGGACTGTCTTAGTTTGTGTTTGCTATATCTGTATCCAAATTTGATGCTAGCCCCCTGTAGCGTACTTGGTTTTTCGCCGCCGAAATTTTCTTGACTACTGCCTTCATTTCTCGTGAATGAAAATTCCTTTCACCTTCTGATGTGCAATCTCATCCCTCTCACCTGAGAAGACACTAGTAATGGCGATCCTATCTGCAATTAATCCAGTGAAGTTGTTTCATTTTCCAGCCAAATTGCCAGGGGGTATAGAAATTAATTTGACAGTTCTCAGTTGTCATTGTGTGCATGTCCGAGCAGTACAAAAGAGCGTTTGTGCTGATACTGAAGGATATCGGATATCTCAACGACGAGTATGTATTCATCATGGCGGACACCAAATCGAAGGGTTTCGGTAAGTATCGTTGCCGAATGTAATCGTTACTGGAAGCAGATGCAGAACTGTTTCTTGCAGTTGTGCCTGAGCTCGGCGGTAAGCAGCGTTATATCTGGGAAGATGCGAACACTCCAGGTGATGGTCGAGATGCTGAAGCGCGAACTGCTTTCTCTGACATGCTGATGATAACTGATGTAAGGAATAGTGAACTATATTGAAATGTGAATTTACAAATGCATTCCGTCTTTTTTTTTATATTTACGAAAGCGTAGTACCTCCAACCACTATACCTATTCCAGTCAAGTGTTGTACTGAGTTTGTACCAAAATACCGGAGCATAAAGTAAATGAGTTAAGCGACACGCCTGCTCTGTGTTTACCCATGACCCCGAAGCAACTGCCGAAAAAGAAAAGTCCTATCACGATTACATACACGGAGGTTGGCGCTGCCGCAATAAGGTTCAAAGGACCGCCACCATTACCTACGAGTACGCGCCTGGCAGGCAACAAAAGGGGCGTGGCCACAACTCTACCCTATGTATCAAAACTGCATAAGCTGGTCTAAATCTTGCAGTATTCCTGGAGATTTTACACGAGGGTTATCAGACATTTATTTATTTATACATTACTAGCTGCAGTACCCGGCTTCGCTCGGGTGTTCTACTACCTTGGCTACATCACACTGCTGAGGCCAATTATTATCACCGATAAATTCATTAAAATCTCCATAATTTTGGTGATCAGCATGGTAACATGGTAACGAAGCTCAGGTGACCCTTTCCCATCGGCTTGTGGGCGAAAAGTTAGCAAAGCTATTTCGGTGACATTGAATCGATGTATTCGTACAAATTAGTTGTCATATTCATACTCAGCGTATCGAGGAACCCCAGGAGAGATGTCTTCACTGCTTCATTGGACGGAAGAGCCAAAAATCAATAAAATCGATAAATCGATATTTCATGCGAAATTGTTGTCACGTTCGTATTCAGCGTATTGAGAAACCCCAGTAGACATGTCCTTGTCCGTCCCCGAGCGAAAATGCGAAAAAGTCGATAAAATCAATAAATCAATATTTCGTGCAAAATGGATGTCATATACGTACTCAGCGTATTGAGAAACCCCAGGAGACATGTCCTTGTCCGTCCCCGAGCGAAAATGCGAAAAAGTCGATAAAATCAATAAATCAATATTTCGTGCAAAATGGATGTCATATTCGTATTCAGCGTATTGAGAAACCCCAGAAGACATGTCCCCACCAACCCTCGGGCAAAAATAACGAAAAATCAATAAAATCGATATAATCGATAAATCAATCAATAATCCCAGGTGCAAAGTAGCCTATAACCTCCGCCGGCCCCCAAAGAACCTACATGCAAAATTTGGTCCCAATCGGTTCACCCTCCGCGATTTCTATTAATTACATACATACACACACACACATACAAACTTTGACTTTTATATATACAGATGATTATTCATAATGACATGCCGAAAACAAAGATAATGTTCATTTTGTACCGTAACGTAGTCTTCCTGGAGTACGGTATCCAAAATCAGGTTTTACCAATGTGGTTATTTCACAACAGTTGACCTGATTTTGGAAACAGAAGCCTTTCTTGTCATCTCTTCAGAATTGCCACTGCGGAAGCGTATTTAACTATAACTGGAACAAAGCCGAGAATTCGGAATAGTTCCGTCTCTGAGCTTCATGATGTGTTTCCTCTTTTGTTGATGTCGTGAAAGCTCGTGAATATGCTTATGTGTTAGCATTCGACGGTTAACGCCTTCGTCAGACCTTATTCTTACAAATAAATTGCGAGCTTATCACAATCACACGAACACTTACAGTAACAACACTAAATACGCAGGTAGTAACTAATTCTTCTGACTTTGAGGACAAATGGTAGTTGTTTACCTATATTTCAATAACTGAGTCTCAACCCAGTTTAACCCGTCAAGCAAATGATAACCTCACCCCTACGATGCTATTCAGAGAATGAGACTACCACAAAATGACCAAACTTCCAACGTCCAATGTCCGGGTCAAGTTCCGATGTAGAACGCCTACACTGATCTTCGCTCATTGTTTCGCCCACATATTTCTCTCCGCAACCTTCGCGTCTGATTAGATAGACTGTGCCTCGTAACATGCAAATCTTCTGCTCCTCAGTACAATACTGACAGTTTTTCTCACCGCATTCATTCTCGTAGATGCCGATAGAGGTCAGGAGATCTTTCGGTGGCGAATGAAACACTAGTCGGATGGGCAGACTTGACCGTTTCACCACTTCGTTCACTGCAAGCGCTGGCCGGTTTCCCACATAATGAAGGATGCGTTATATTCGTTTTTCTCAAGTATGCGAGTTATCGTTCTCTCAACATGCAGACGTTCTCAAGCATAACTTGTCCTTCGTCTTTACTAAATCCCGCACCTCGTTTGCTTTACAATGAGCGCTTCTTGCCTGCACTAACACAACTGGAATCGCTTTGAATTTTTAAATTAGTAGGCGTGCACTGTTTTTTTTTCAGAAATAACTTGCATTCTTGTTAGTTTGTAAATTTTCTGCAGATATGTTATTCAACAATTTCGATCATTTCTACCCTTCTCTCTTTTTACTTTCGAGCTTTCAGTGTTGTTAAAAAATAATATTTAGGCATGTGAAGCATAGCTAGCTTCTCACTACTTAGGATTACTTTGTAATATCTCTTAGAATTTTTATTTCACATTTGTTTTTTTTTCAAAGTAATCGGCTATTAATCCATCTCCTGGAGAGGCGTAAGAAATGCCTCGCACATGCACATTATGCCTACGGGCACACCTAAAGATATAGTGCTGGTAGATCGCCACTCCTTTCCTGTTTAGTTAACATTGATGTTCTAGAACTAGCCATCCAACTGTACTAATGAAACTGTTATCCCAGAGCGACAAACGCGAGGTGAATTTGTATTTAGTAATATTCATAAATAGACTCAATTACAACAGAAAAGTGCTCCCACAGGTTTTTCTCTAGTATTTTTTGTGTGACGAAGGAAAGATTAGAGAATCATTGTATGTTGTATGAAAGATTCAAAGATGTCCAAATAAGGCACACTCGACAAAAAGAAATAACTGTAGGCACTCCACTTCTCTTTTTAGAGGCAATTTTTTGATCAGAAAATTCGATTTTTGTAGCTATGAATTTTTTCCCAACATTTTCAAAAGTCTAGATTTGAACGAATTCCCGATCCGAGGTTCAATTGATGAAAGAAAACACCGCAGTACAAAACAGATACCGAATTCGTGATGAGAAGTCAAATAATTTCCGTTTGCAAAATCTGAGAAGTATGTGAGTAGAATGTAATACTGACCGTTTACACTTGAAACACTTCAAAAATGGTGATATGATACAAAATAGATGTCATATTCGTAATCAGCAAAAAACCTGTGGCTGAGCATTTTATCTCGTGAATTGTCAATTTTTTCAAAGTTCAATTCACAGCTTACTTCAAATTTAAACACTTTATGGTGTTGAATTTATCATCTTGTGCATTGCATTGGAATTTTTCCAATCCGACACAGTTAATTATAAGCCACGTCTCCCTCTTGCGCTCTTTCTCAGGCAATCATGGGGGTTGACTGCAGGTGGGATTAGGCCCACCCCCATACGTCCCCCCACGTGCCCTGGCAGACGTTCCCCCACGTGCGCTCGCGGCTATCCCCCGATGCCACAAAAAGACGCCGCTTCTTCACACCTGTCCAGATGAAAAATTTGAGCAGATTACGTACGCTTTCGAGCAGACTGCCCTTATTTTTTGCCGAAATATTTCCCCATTTTCCCCAAAAAATGCACGTAAATTTCCAGAAAATAGGCGAAATACGCTCGATTTTGCGCGAATTGCGCCCTAACATTAAGCCAAATCTGCTGGAATGGGGTGTGTATAATCGTGTGGGAAAACGAGGAGGAGTCTTCCCGCCCCTCACGATCTAGACGTCCTCGGTCGCATACAAAGGTCGCAGAATTCGCCCCATTTTCCCTTACGATGATACACACCCGCTGATATGTGTGCGAAGATCGCTGGATGTTCGACGTGGTATTCTCGGGAACAGCCCAAGCAGTAACACCGCTGTGGATTCGTAAAAAAATATTGCTTATGGGAGCATTTTACGTTTTGAGTATCTTAAATACCAAAATCCAACTCCAGTCCTTAGACCTGCGCCGAAGGCCTTCCTCAGTGCATCCAGTACATTGAGATGGTGAATTTTCCTCAATTCAACATGGAATAATTCAACGGCAGCACGTCTGGGGAATCACGGCGGACTGCAGCACGTCCTGGGGCATGAGCGACACGTTCTGCTCAAATATCCGCTCCCCCAACTCAAAAAGTACGCGGCGATGGGGGTCCTACCTGCTGTTCGACGCCACGATTGTCTGATTTACTTTGCGTGCTATCCGCAGGCCATGTGGAGGCATGTCTTTGAACATTAGCGCGTATTCCCCGGAATTTCGACGCATTCGCAGGAGGTGAAAAGGACGGAAACTAGTTAGAGAGTCAAGCGTCCAATGGGAATTTCCCTTTGGGGCGGTGGGAAGCAAGGGGAGTGGGGGGGAGTCGTGTTGTAGAGAGGTGGTTTGATCAATGATCGTAACGTAAAATTCATGGTTGTTCTATCATATAATGACAAATGACGGTCCGTCCGCGCCAGCAACAACGATCACGTCACAACACGTCGAAACAGGACAGATTGGTAGCGCATGCGACAAATCGGCTTTAGCGGTGGCATTTCCGGTAGTTTGTAGTTTTGATCCCGATTGTGTTATGGAGTCATTTGATGTGATCTCCTTATACACCAACGTTCAAAACAGCCAAGCTCTACAGGCTGTATCGGAAATGTTAACAACTCACGTTGCTAGCATTCAAATGTATGGGCTGAGCATAAACCGCACGATTACGTTAATAAGGGAATGTTTGAATTGCACAATATTTAAATGGTCAGGAAAGTACTTTTCTCAAATACGAGGTCTTGCCATGGGCCAAAGACTTGCGCCTGTTTTGGCAATTTGTTTCATGAGCAAGATAGAACAACCGGTACTAGAGCGCTTACCAATGTTATACTGTTGATATGTTGACGACTGTTGCATTGTAACTTCGACTCAGTCCGAAATGGATGAATGCTTCAAGATCCTCAATCGACAGTCGGAACACATCAAGTTAACACGTGAAACCCCCAAAGACGGCTGACTGCCCTACCTTAACACCCAGATTAAGTTGTCCAATGGCATGATGAAAGTAAAGTGGTATCGCAAGGCCGATTCTAAGAACATACTGGTATATGCAACGTCTGCACATCCAACGTCTATCAAGCGCGCGGTTATAGGTAACATGTTCAGGACCGCTCGGCAGGTTAGCAGTGGAGAGAACGAGCGCCAGGAATCGCTCTTGTTAGTTTCCAATATTCCGCGCACCACTAGCTCGTCGATTCCAATCAAGACGCTTCGAGACCCGGCACAGCGCACACGAAGACAAACTTACCCTCTGTCTTCCCTTCATCTCCGACGAAATGGCAGCAGACATACGACGATGTCTGGTACGAGCTCAACTGCACAACGATGTTACCTTAGTGAGCATTCCTAATGATAACATCAAGAAACAGTTGGTTCGGAATAGACTTTACGATAAGCAGTGCATATCAACTGATTGCAGTCTGTCCACATGGTAAAACCGGAGACTGTTCGAAGGCAGGGGTAATTTATCAAATTACATGTTTGAACTGTGGCGCATTATATACCGGAGAAACTGGCCGAATGCTCAGCATTCGCGTTAAAGAACATTTGGCTAGCAAGCGTCGCGGAAGCCTAATATCTCCGCTCGGAAAACACAAGCACGAAAAACACAACGGTTCTGAATTTGATGTGATGTGTACGATATTGTGCTGCGAGACGGATATCACGGCGAGGAAGGCATTAGAAGCGCTCTGGATATCCGCAAGGAATCCGAGCATGAACAACCGCAACGAATGTCTGTCAATCACTAATGACTTTCTTCCTTTCCTATCACTATGCAAGCTGTAGATTGACGCGATAATCGCACTTATATACCATCTATGGTGCACAGTGACACCCAGTCGTTCGCGCAGAGTGTCTGCATCGGTGCGAACATTCAAAAAGGCGGTGGATTCTAGAGGTTGGTTCGCCTTACCCCTGGGAGTGGTTCTCTTTGGTGAATCCAGAACAATGCCGGACTAGCCAGGAGGGAGGAAACATTTGGTGGCTAAGAACGTGAATTTGAACTCCACACCACTTTCAGGCCTTTGACAAAGACGTTCTCGTCGAAACGTTAGGCCAATAATAAAAAGATCCACCTAACAACATGGAAGAAGCAGAAGCATCATTTCACGATTTCCGGTATAGTAAACACATTTGAGAACTGGCCTCGAATATTTGAATACCGAATATTTGAAGCTCTAGAAACCATTCGAACGAACGAATAATATTCGAATTGGAAATTCTAAAAGTATCCGAATAGATTTTACTAGCGTTAGGTTGGCGTAAATGTCCTGGTCTGATTATTTAGGATTATAATTTCTTCAAAGAATAAATTCCCTTCCGTGATGAGAAACATATCGCGGAAACCAGGCATTTCTACTCTGTGAGTGGGAGAGTGCTCGCTGATGTTAGGGCTAATGGTGATTTATTATAACTTAAAAAGAACTTCTGCTGAAGTTGTCTGACTAAGAATCAGCAAACTTTTCTCGCTCACGGAGAATGATCAGCTCTATCGCTTCTCAGAGTATCAATTCTCCAAAGCTGCATATTTTTTGGGAACTTGATGGTAAATGTTTCAAATTTTCGTGCCTTCAATAGGAGTGTTCCCATTCAAATTAATCAAGCAAGAGCAGACTTCGGGCAACGATAACAGGCCAAAAGAACGACTGCTTAGAGCTCTATTACGTGAATGTAGCGTCGTTGTTGTAGACAAGCTCCCTTCATGAGAGTTGAAATGAAAATCTCGCAATTTGAAAGGATGGTGGAAATGGAACTGACCTGTTTGGGGAGTCACTCAAAAGCATTCGCAGACATCACGGAAACTGCTTCCTCCATAAGTTTTAGAAGAGAAAATTCTCCATTTGATTACAGAATCTAGCTCCACGACGTTTGCGTAGGTTGAGTCCTTGATCTGACTCATGGTTTCTCGTATCATGCTTGTGGCGGCATTTTTCTTCGTCTGGTTTCACCTGTCAGGGCATTCATCATGTCTTCCTCTCCTTCCTGGTAAAAAAAGCTGTTCACCTTGTGCAAGGAAAGTCCATCGAATTGTTCTCTTCCATTACTACACCCCTGATTAGTCACCATCTGTGCCTCCTTTATGATAATTTACAGACCAATCGTCCTGCTCATTCCACTCAGTTCGTTAGGGAACTTATTCATTCCAGCCATATTGTTGCTGATCACAACGACATCTCGCCGATCAGAAAACCTCCAGCTCATTCGAGACAGAACTTATCGGATAGCAGGCATGGACAGGGTCGACGGAATCATGTCACCTTGATGAACACCTTTCTGAGAAAGAAAGTTTGGAAGCGGTGGCACTGCCATAGCGGCAGTAAAGACTTGAGGAAGGAATACGAAGACCAGATACACGCTCGACGTGGCATCGTGAGTCACAGATAAACAAGAGCACATCATACTCTGGAACAATGACAAAGGGAGCACGAGAATAATCCTTCGGACTTTACCAAGGTCAAAAGACCCTTTGACCGACCCTATACCCGCTGGTCGGTACATTTTCCATTCGCTCAATCGAAGGAGTGAGAATGGGTCGAAGCAGAAAAACTCGTATCGGACGTGATCCACACGTAGCGAACCAATGCAGCAGTGAAGAAGGACTATGAAAGTAACATCTCAATCAAAATTACGTATATCAATGATTACTTCCGGTTACCCTTTCTCGCCCACCGCACTGAAAACTAGACTGTTTCTAGAGAAATCGTAGCATTGTAAGCTAAAATAAGTGGTCGCCGAAACCGCGACTTTCTTTGCACTTTTTGCCTTTTTTCTCCGCGAGAACCAAGGAGCGATCAGATAGTGGCCGTTGGGCTACTGAGAGGCACGGCTACTGAGAGGAGTACCCATATTCTTTTCTCATTTTTTTTGTAGTTTTACGCACGTGCTCGCATGACTGACCGTGAGAATATTCTTTATTTTGTTGTTTTGAAAAGAAGTGGCGTAAGCGTGACTAAATTTTTGTAAAAAAAAGTGCGTCGATACCGGATGTCAGAGATTCAGTCCCTTCCATCAAACCTTTCACTTCATATTTCAGTATAACGTCAACATCATACTTTCTTGTACTTGGGTATTCGATAAACTGTCTGTGCGTGTGTCTGTGCTTATGGCTCTGCGTATGCGTGTGTCGCATTTTTTTCATACTATTTTGGAAGAATAGTAGGGCGCTTATCCTACTTTTGAAGTGTTCACCTCCTGGCAGTGAACCGCAGCGAGCCCAATTGTGATGCCAATTATGCGCCGGCACTCAATCGTGGGGAGATGGTTTGCTTTGGTTTGGATGTTGTTCCAATGTCTATAAACTAGGACCGTAGTAAAGTGCCGTGCGAACTCCAAAACTCATACAGGCGGTGATTGCATGCCAGCTCACATCCACGGAGTATAGGATAGCAGATCATTGTCACCCACGTCATTGCCAGAGCACATATGTGCAAACAGGAGATCATCGCCCTGCTGGGAGCTGATCGCCTTCTCATGCAACGGAAATAGTGGGAGAGGCGAGTCTGAGTCCACTCACCTCTTCATCATTTCCGCAGCATGGGAAGGTCGCCAGCTCCCAGAAAGGCGATGATCTCCTCTGTTTGCAGATGTGTGCTCTAGCAGTGACGTAGCTGACAATGATCTGCTATCCTAAAGCCCGTGTATGTGAGCGTGCATAAAATTACCGCCTAAAGCGTGATGGCGAGTTTTGGAGTTCAACTCACCACCATGACACTTTACTACGAGCCTAGGAATTTCTCTAGCTGAAAAACGCCCATTCTTGGCTTTACAGACTGTTGATGTAGCTTACTTGATATGTGACTGAGCTCACATGTACATACCTTCTTTCAGCATATGGGCACAGGAGCGGATCCGGAAAAGTACAGAAACTTCAGCCGAGAAGTGATTGCCAGAATGAAGGACCAGCCTTTCCTCTGCACGACAGAATGCCAAGGTCCAGAATATCAAGCGGTAAGGCATGATATCATGTATAATTTTTTGTACATAAAACGCTTGCTCAATTATTTCGACTTCTGATAGACAGCCTTCTTCCTTTTTTCGTGCCAATAAGAGAAAGGTTTAAAGTTTTTTTTAGGTTAATATCTCTTTCGTGAGAGTCCTTCGTTTTGGAGCAGTCTGCTATAAAGCACATTTTCGAAAAATGTGGATTGTTGCAGCAGGGGGCGAGTTGACCGCGTAGTTCAAGACACTGATTTGAGCATCCAGTCCTTTCGGAGTCCTGAGTTTGAATCCCGTCACTGCCTTCGGATTCGAGTGACAGGCCGGCTCAAGATGACAATGTCAAATGGTTATAGGGAAAAGGCTACGGCGTACACTGAAATCGACGCACACCTTCAAGGAACGGTGAGTGTGAAGCATATGCTAGTGTCATGCATAGCGAAAGGTGGCATCGGGGGCAAGCAGGGGAGTCGTTAAGGATCACAACGGAGCCAAGAAGCGCATTGCGACATTGAACGACGGCACATTGCCAGGCCGCTAACGTGAGATGGCAACAGCTCGAACATCGTCGAATCGACCTGTGCGCTGTGCAAGAGACGAGACGGTCAAAAGGCATACGTCACGGCTTTAAGATTATCTACAACGACAGTCAAAATATAAGGAACGGTGTGGGCATAACCAATTCTCAACGCTTCCGGGGCTCGATAGCTGACATGCAGCGTCTCGATGACCTTTTCATGAGAGACCTCATCATTACCACAGATTACACAGATTTCATTACCACAGCCTTCACTTCTTCTCGAGGTACGCACCACCAGAGAGGTTACTGTGACTTCGTGAAAGATGACTTCTGGATGTTGCTAGACAAGAAGACCGCGGAAGTACCTTAGCAGGACGCAATCGTTATTGCAGGATACTTAAACGGCTGCGTAGGAGTGGCGAAGTACGGATACAGATGCCATGGAGTCTTTGAGTGCGGAACACGGAATGAAGACAGCGCATTTTGAAATATGCTGATTCTCACGGCTGCATTTCACATTTCATTTCTTTTTTCGTTATGTGGTACGCACCGCATTAGTAATGTGAGCTGAGGAGCTCATCGAATGGTTAGGGATTCTCTGTGCCGCCCTGAGGAGTCAAGTGCAAGCGGCCATGGGCACACCGGCGAAATTTCCCATCTCGGTACGGGTGCAACAAGCGTCAGCCATCGTCGTAGTCATGCATGCTGTTACGAGACACCTTCAGAAACCGACATCATGGACACTACTACAAGCAGAAAACGAGGGCGTAGAGTCAGCGTCTAGTGCGATTATTCTAGCTCATCGTCAAAAGCTCTGAGTATATGACGAGTGATATGAACGGGCCGGCTATAGTCCAGGTTGATGGTAGCGACCTGCCGAGAGTCGACTACTCCAAATATCTCGGTTTAGCCCAAGTTCCGCACGCCAACGAGGACACCTTCCCTAAAGAAGGCCTCGATCCTGAACTCTCGGCAAAGCGACCAATGGGGCGACTAAAGCAACGGTGGCTAGACGCGCAGCATATTGATCTGAAGCATGTGAGCGCAAACCCACACCAAGCGCACGGAAGAGCGAGATGGCGTAAAGGGATCAAGAAAGCGAACTCCGCCAAAGAAAGGGCAACCGCTAGGGAAGAGGAAGATGATGTGTATCGTTGCAGCGAATTGCCTAGAAAATCTACAATTTCCTTTAAGGAAGCATTCACAGAAATTCTCACTTCCGAAGAGAGTCGCTTAGCATGTAGCCGGCCGCTGACAATAATAACACTAGGTTGAACACAGAGAAAATAAGCCTACCTGCGAAGATACTGCCGTGGACACATCTGCGGATCTGGACAAAAGGAATTGTATGCGTGTGGTTCAACGCAGCTGAGGAAGTGCAATCCGTACCTTCTCATGGAACATCTTTCCGCGCTTTGGACTCATACAAAATACCGCCACCATTTCCAGAGTTTCGCGCTTGTATTACGCTACCTCATCATTGTCGATGAGTTCACTAACCCTACATACCGTAAAATCTCTGACACAGAAATTTGAGGTGCTGCCTTCAAACAGATCTGTACTGATTAGTATAGCTAGCACATTCCGAAACTGGCCTTGAATATTCGAATATCGGCCACTCGAACGAATGAATAATATTGGAAGTGGAGGTTTAAGGAAGTATTCGAATTCGAATATTCGAATATCACGGCCTGGTAGTACTCGACGACTCGAACATTCAAATAACCGAGTGATCGAATAGATGTTACCTACAGAGTGTTGAGTCGCTGTGAATATTTTATTTGATGAAGGCTGTAATCCAAAGAAATTCGTGAGGATAGAGAGATTTCTCTGCTATGGGTGCGAGTGTGCTCGCTTGGTCTAGGAACCATTAAGATTTTAAAGATCTACGTACAGCGCGATTGTATTTTTTTTATTTAAAGTGACTACCTTATAACTCTACAAGCAGCACGGTCCAAAGCATCCGCACTGCATCCCGCCAATTGGCCCTGGTACAATGCGAGTTTCGCCGCTGACGAAACGCTGATAAGCACTTTCCCGACCATATCGTTCGACCATCGTTAGGACCTTAACACGTGCTTGCTCCGTTGTGTCTTAAGATGCTTTCGAATATCGAATATGTACCAATATTGGAATATACTAGCGCCCCTTCGGGATGCTAGAAAGTGGGGTGGGGCAGCCACTTGGGACATGTGGAAAAGCTACGCACTCGCCAAATCCCAGGAAAATTGAGAAGGAAGCAAAACTAATCATTAAATGGGCTAAAATGTGAAATCTTTATTATGAGTTGAGTATGAGCATGACAAGTACATTACCCATCGTAGGGCGTATTCGTGCGTTTTCCTCACTTCTAGGCCAACACAGACGCGTTTTCCATCGTCTGACCTGTATTCTGCCGTTCTCCACACTACTGGGCCAAAGCGAATTCGTATTCTGGTGTCCTCCACACCACTGGACCACGATGGGCGTGTTTTCCATCGGTGGACCCGCAAAGTGGCATCTTCTGTTCGACCAACGCAAACCTCTCTTCCATTGGTGGACCCGTACTCTGGCGTCATCTCCACTTTTGGGCCACAACGGACCCAATGACCGTCGGCTGAACCGTATCCTGGTATTCTCTACTTTATTGAGTCACAGCAGAAAACATCCCATATTGTATTTATTAGTGAACCCCTATCCTGGCATTTTTCACACCATTGGGCTACGGCGGGCCCTTCTTCCATCTGGGAGCCTGCAATCTGGTGCCTTTCTCACTGCTGGGCCACGGCGCACCCTTCCTCCATCAGTTGACTCTTATCCTGACGTCCCTCACACCACTGGGCCACGGCGGTGCCTTGCTCCATTGCAGGACCCCTATCCTGGCGTTCCCCGCACAACATGGCCACGGTGGACCTGTTCCCCGCGGGCGGACCTGTATCCTGGCGTTCCCCACGGCGGACTTGTTCTCCTCGGGCGGACCCGAATCCTAGCGTTCCCCTTTACCGCTGGGCCACGGCGGACCCTTCCTACATTGTTGGACCCGTATACTGGCGTCTTCCTCACTGTTGGGCCCGTTCTCTGTCGGCGGAACCGTATCCTGGCATTCTCCACACCACTGGGCCACGGCTGTGCCTTCTTCCATTGGTGGACCAGCATCCTGGTGTTTTGCTCACTGTTGGGCCACACCGGATCCTTATGTCATTGGTGGATCCATATCCTAGCGTTCCCCACGTTATTGAGCCAGAGCAAACCGATCCTATAATGGCGAACCTCTGTGCTGGTGCTCGACACTAATGGGCCACAATGGGCCTTTCAGCCTTCGAACTACCCTTATTCTGGTATTTTTCCGCACATTCATTCCAAACAGGATCCACTCTCTGTCGGCGAAGCCATATCCTAGCGTTTTCACCACTTTTGCCCCCTGAACAACTGTTTTCTACCGGAGCCCCCGTACTCTTTGTAAATCTCGAATATAATGGTAAAGGCTTGGGAGTTACTCAGAAATTTTGATTATTTATTGGCTGATTGGATACACAATGCTCATGTCTTGCTATATTGAAGCGTTTACTCTGTATGTTAGTGCGCAGGCTTTCTAAAAGTGAACGGATGTCGTGATTCCGCGCAACTGCACCGAGACCTCAGCAACGGGAGGAATCCACCAATTGAGCCGACCGCGTACGTTCAGCCACTACCCACCTTCCGAGACGTTAGAGATTCTTCATGTTCCCAGTGACCCGCCCATCTTTCCAGTGGATGGCGCCTGCAACGTCGCAGCAGCGGAACGGTGGTTTTCCTGCTGTGTATATTGTGCAGCCTGAGAGCTTGTAAACACTCCCTCATTCCTATGCTGCGAGACCGCTAGCGAAGGTGATGAAATCATCATCCCGTGCATGGAGAGCCAGCATTGACGTAATTAGCAAATCCCGAAGCGAACGTGTCTGAATCCCTAAGAATCGGCCACTTCGCCTCGCAGTCCGCGCCTCAATATTGCGGTGTCTATGAGTGCCGCCGCGTATCTCTAGCCGCTCTAGCCCTCTTACGGCGCTTTAATAGATTCGGATGATGCTATCTGCCGAATGTGTGTTCGAGTTCGAATATATTCGAATACACGGATATTACCGAGTGTTATGAATTTTTGGAGTGTTTATTCGAATACAAATATTCGGTCGTAACTATACTGATAAGTTTAGATTACTGACTTATAAACGCGACCTTATCCAGCTAAAGCAGTCCGAAGACCACACGTTGTGCAATAGCTTATGCATTCCGATGGAATACAGTTCAGTGTAGTTCCCTTTCAATAATTGTTTAAAAACTTACACTCCCATATTACTTCGGAATTAATGCTTTGACTTTAGCGACAACCACCTAATGAAAGCCTTCACAGGTAGATCCTTAATCCAAACGAGACCAATCACAGTAGCACCGTTGTTTGCACAAAATTCACGAATATTTGCCATTGCTTTTTTTGCCTTTTTTCTGATTAATCCATTAGCAATCCTCATCAGAAATTCTGCAACCCTAGCTCACTTTCTCTTCTCTGTGCCGAGGTCAACATTGCTCCAGATAGTAAGTATGCTCTATCTTAAGATGTTCGATTATATTGCAGGCCCTAGCCTTCTCGAACAGTGCAAAAATATCAATTGCTCACAAAAAAGCATTCACCTCGTGAGGGCAGCAAGAGTTTTTTTTTTGTTTTCTTTGGAAATCAAGTTCTATTAGAGAGCCACATTAAGTGCGAAAGCGCCACGTCCTCCGAAACGTCTCCTTACTCATGACGATCCATGTCGCAACAAATTTAATGGTTTGCTACTACTCCAACCCGAGCTGTAGTAGTTGGTAGCAAAGCGACTTCGAAAAGTCGCTTCGCTACCAACTACTACAGCTCGGGTCCGACCTCTGCCCAACTCGGACTCCGTGAGTGCAGAGGTCGGATTCAAAAATTCGGAACTCGGAAGTCGGAAGTCCCAAAAAAGGCCGAAATATCGGAAGCGTCGGAAGTCGGAAGTCTGAAGTACAGAGAGTCCAATGTGTGCACACATGCATACGGCAAGGGAGCTTAGGGTTTGTGTGAACCATGTAGTGTTAGACAAACTGGCGTTCATTTTGACAATTCTATCTACAGGGTGACAACAAAGTCTTCGTCCAAATGTAACAAATTGTAAGACAGGGACCAGATAGGCTAACTCTCTGGAAATTTATCTCGGCTGTGCACAATTCAGGCACTTTAAGAATCCATTCTTGGATTCTGGATACCTCTCCTATCTTCTCCGTAGAGTCGACAGAATCGTTGGCGACTGCAACGCGCGAAGACGGCAAGTTGGTCGAGCATTCACGATCTTGTTTTCTCGTTAAGCCTACACCAAGGAAGTTGTTATCTCAGCAAAAGTTAGCTCAATTTCTGTGTTTCAAGGACTGCATTTCAGAGATCTAGAGGTCTCTGTTATAGGGAGCACGCTAATTATCATACAGATATGATGATTTGGTGAAACCAGGAACTGGGGAGTCCGAACCAAGGTTCTGCTTCTTTTTCTTTTGAAACTTGATGGTAAACTTTTGTCAAGAGCCCCTTACTTTTATCAGGCGTGCTTATGCATAAGAAATAACGTCCGGATTTCGCTCCGCCCACTTTTGCCCTTTGTTTTGTGAATCCTAGTAAGAAAACTGGTGGTGACAATCTATTGACCATTGCCGTTGAGTAAAGCAAGTTCCTTCATGGATCTCCCTAGAATAGAAAGATTCTGCACTCTCGAATATTAGGCCGGAAATTGGTGAATTGGATGGCCAAATGAAAGAAGTTCTTTGGAAAGATGTCACCGAGACTCTACTTGCGGCCATTTCCATCTCTACCTCGTTTCATATTTGCAGATCATACAAGGTTCAAATAGAGCCACAAATAGTGAAATTTCTCATGTGTTCTCAAGACATTTGGGTAGTCAATGCGAACACAAAGTCATGGATTTCCTGACGAATCACAAGAAATAATTGCTACAAAGTCTTCGGCCAAAAACTTTGTGGTCACACTGTAATTACTTTCATAAATAGAATAGTATCAATTCAGAATTAAACAATACGCTAAAAATGAAGGAACGCTCAACAAAGCCTAAGTGGTTGGGCAATACTATTGCAAATTCGTCAGATAACAAAAATTAACAAGTTGACAACGGAAGCTCTTTAGAGTGAATACAAAATATTTTTCACGGAAAATTGTCCTACGGAAAAAATCTTAAGTACTATTGCCCAGTTTTCATATCAGATCTCCACTACAAGAGGGTCTCCTAGGTACACATCTCGGTAAGTTCTGGCATCTTTTTTGCGGTACTCTGTGCGGCTCATCTACTTTTAAAGAAATGAGCGTTGCCTGATTTTGGTTTGACACCATTTATGCATATACCAATCACAACAAAAAAGTAGCCATTAGAACAAAATAAATTCATTTCCACAAATTTCAGGGAAAAAAGCCAGAACCAGAGGTTTAGGTAAAATCTGTTGCTACCCTGTATGACATCTCATTCAAGACGGCAAAAGTTGTGTGAGAACAGTCCACTACTAGGAAGGGTCACTTTTGGTTCACCACTGCCGTACCCGTGCAGACAATGCCAACTAGACCGTGAAAAAGAATATCAACGACAACCCTCATATAAAAAGCAATTTGCGGGCCAAGATTTCCAAAAAATTTCGGCTGTTTTCGCCACTTTTCGGAAGGCAGAACTCGGAAGTCGGAGATCCAAAAAAAAACACTGGAATACTGGAAGTTTCGCAAGTTGGAAGTCGGAATTCCACTTACCCCTGATTCGAGTCACACTCAAAGGCTTCCTCTCTAATATTAAGGTTCTGTTTGGGCGACTCTATCGAAATCGAACAGAATTAATCAGTTGATTTAGAAATAGATTATGGTATTCCTCAGCGATGATAGCGTGACCAGATCTGCACAACATGCTAACAAAAGTTATGGTCAGAATGTTTGCTGATTGGTGAGACCGTATCCTTTTTTACGAGACTCCTCGTAAATAAATAGTCTTACCTTATTCTTCTTTTCGAGGCAGTGAAGAATTATCCCGACACGCCCTTTTTAAAGATGAGCTGAGGAATCTCGTTGTGGGCACAAAACCCATTTCGACCTCTTTTTCTTTTATCCCTTACTGGTACTCCGGGAACCGGATTGGCAGAGGAAAGGTATCATGGGCCAAAAACCGTGAAAGAAATGAAACCTATATTAACAGGTCACGCATTTTGGAGAGGTAAACAAAAGAAGTAGTGGCGACACTTTCTCTTCACTGGGTGATTTCACATACAGTCCCATACGGGATTCTTTTGCTTTGGACGATACATACTCTATTAGTATAGATACAGCGCTTATGTTGTTGCGTGTGGAAAGATGCTTTGACAAACTAATTTGTAAAGAACTCGAATAAATTACAGATGTTTAGGGGCTTTTAAATTTGTGCACCTGAACTCCAAACATATGACTGACTCTCTCTGCCACATCATTCCGTCAACACTGAACACCGCCAAGCTGCGCCCTGGCTCGGAATTTTTTTTGTGTTGAGGTCGCCCCAGGGTAACGCGGCGTACGGGTCCAAGACGGAGCCAAGCAGAGCGACCCTTCGATGATAAGAATGACAGTGAGATTTCGCGGTACAGTGCATGTCTCACTCAACTACTTAAACGTCAAAAAAGGATCTTCGTTGTTGTACTTCAGCAGTTTATAACAGCGACATTTTTCTATACATACACTTAAGTGGTTGAAATAGTATGATTTATCAAGAACTGGGGATACTCACAGTTGTATAGTGCTTTTAATCCCGGATTTCACCCCTCATTTGCTGCCCTGCTGAGTGGAAATAAGGTAAATGTGTGAGGAACTACCTGAAGCGCACTTGTCGAACCAAAAACCTCACGGTAGATTCGCAAGCGGTGGATAATCGCGTTACTCCCACAGGCTGGCTTTGATTTCGCTAGTGACCACATTCCTCACCCGTTCTGACAACTGTTTTCACAGGACGCATCCGACGGCTAAGTTTTGCAAACTTTTTGCAGTCTCGCCCAAGGCACAAGCTAGACTAGATTCTTATAGCAGGCTTATAGACCATTCAGTCTGAAAACCATACATGGGTCCATAAAAATAAAGTCAGCTCTCGAAAAAGAAAATTCATTGGATAAAATATTTCCGTGAAAAAAAAAAAACCATTTTCATGGACTATTGAAATCTTCAATATTTTTTCTGCCATACAGGTTGTTATAGGAACACCTTTATTGGCCGACGTTTCGACAAAAAGTCGTTTTCAAGGCCTGAAAATGGATCAAATTTCCTTAAATCTGCGCTCTAACCCATCAAACACCTCCTCTGACCTGCACATTCAACTCATTCCGGGCAGATAACCATGAGTACCGACTGTAAAGAGGAAACTCACCCGGTGTTCCACCAATACGTATTTCCTTTTTGCAGTCTCGCCCAAGGCACAAGCTAGACTACTAATAATGGCAGAAAAAAATATTGAATATATCAATAGTCCGAGAAAATGCCCAGGTTTTATGATAAGAGGACATGGAGTTTGTTAGAAGAAGTACCATTTTCACGGTTACTGTCAAAGTGCGACCACCAAGACAGCTGAGGCACAATTCATATATGAACACGCCATTAGCGGCGATCTTACTAGAGTCCTCGTTTTTGGTTGTGAATGTGCATGAAAATGAAGAAATTTGAGCAGGAAGTTGCAGCAATACTTATGAATGAAACGTTATTAATGAAACTTGTCTTTTAGGCATCGGAATATGCCGGTCAGCTTCACGATTCATTCTATGCATATGCAATAGCTCTGAATCGTTCTCTCTCATCGAACTCCTCTGTAAAAGACGGTAGAATGATTGAGGAGAACCTTGCGATGAAATTCAGTGGTGAGTCTGACTTTGAAAAATAGTTAATCATTTAAAATGAATCACTTCTCTGCTGCTGATGCACTCATTTGAAGGGATCTCTGGGGAGGTTGTGATTGGGACCAACGGCACGCGATATCCAACCTTTTACCTGGATGGGCTGAACAGGAGTCTCGACGTAGTAACGTTTGGAACGGTCTTTGTTGAGAAGTTCTCCGGGGTAAGCTTAATATCTTGTCGTTGTCAATAGACTCGTTACGCATGCCGAGCACGAATTTCCATGTTGTCGATCACTATTACATGTAGGAATCACTTAGTTGACGAACAACATAGTTGTAAACTACAGGCCATTCATCGGGGAGTCAGTATGCCACTTATCGGAGACATGTGCTCCACGTACTCCCACATCATTTCCAAGACCCTTTCTAACATGTTAAGCAGTTAAAAATCACTGCGACTAACAAGCTTGAACATGCCCAGCTAGCCAAAGGCCTCTCTAATCTCTTTATGTAAAAATGCACCAATACCGACTCATTTCTGAATCGCCTGTACACGTTGGCTGAAAACACGGTCTTATTCAGCCGGTTTGTCAGAACTCGTGAGTGTTGTCTTCTTTCTTATCCACGTTTCATTATATCGAGGACACCTTCTCTTTGCTTAGGTGCATTTTGTATCCTGAAGCCATTTGAGTGTAGCCACACACGAGTTTTTCGCACAGGTTATTGTTACGCGCTCGGAAGATTTTACTGTAATAAGGAAGTTATTCAGTAACTCTTCTTTAAACTGTAAGGGAAATCACGTTAACCCCTTAACAATCTCAGATGAATTATCACATCGGTACTAAGCAATACCATAGGACACTCGGAGGACCTGTTCAGGAGAAGCTGTCCGTTACACAGGGCAACTCGTGACTTGTTTTCCACTTGTCCCTATTCACTACTAACCATTTGCAGCTAATAAACTAATGGTGGTATTGTCCGTGATGCCTTCATTTTTCGCCCTCCCTGTACGTGTATACTAGTGCTCCAATTCACTCTTAGGAGAACCTTGCATATGCCTGCTTCGCGGAGACACGCCATTTCTAGCTCTCTAGCTCTAACACTTTCACAGGATTGATCAGTATCGCATTACTAAAACTCACCAGTTTGTCCAAACAAGACATTAGGCTTTTTTTCTTCGATCCGCTCGCATTACTCATGAACAGGGTCAAGCTTCCGGTGGGAATTTCCCATGAGGGGGTCGTTTGGGAGGGGGCCGGAAGGGGGGGGGGGGGTCGTATTGGAGAGGTGGGGGTGAGGTAAGTAGACGGGTGGTTCAACCATTGAACTTAAATTCATGACCGTTTTATGACATTATGGCAAATGACGGTCCGCCCTTGCCAGCAGGAACTATCATTATTTGTTAAAACAGGACTAGTTCGCAGCGTTGAGAGGACGAGTCGGCTTGCGCGCACCCACAGGTTCGATTACCGAGCCCTTCAATAAATCTTTGCACTGGTCAGAATCACTTCAAAATCAAGTGTGGAGTAAAGAGGGTGGAAATGTTAAAAAATGAAGTGTGGGTAGTGAAATCGATCGATTGCACATGCGAGAATTCTCTTGCAGGCGCCTTTGGAACGTGGAAAAGTAGGGTGCTTAGACCTCGTGATGAAGTTCTCTGACTCGAAATCAGCAAATACTTTTCAACGTATCCATAGAGGATGATCAGCTTTATCTTTTGCCAGAGTTCCAATTTTCTATGGCTTCAAATATTTTTGGGAGCTCGATGGGAAATTTTCCAAATTTTCAGGTCTCCGGGGGGAAATTTCCCATCTAACTCACTCAGGCAGGCATGAACATTCGGGCGCGATAATGATGATGAAGAATCAATGCTTGGAGCTCTATTCGAAGAAAGTGAAATTTCGGTAAAAAGCAAACTCTCTTCATGGGAGCTGAAGAAATGAAAATCTCGCAATCTGAACCGATGGTGAAAATGGAGTAAATCCATTTGGGAATCCACTGACCACTTAGAAGCAATTTGCAGATATCATGAAAACTTTTCCATTATGAGTTTTGGACGAGGAAATTCCCCATTTGCGTACAGAATCTTGCTCCACGAAGCTCTCTCGTTTTCCCGCAATTTAGATGGGAAATCGATGGGAAATTCGGCAAATTTCTCATCGATTTCCCATCGAGCTCCCAAAAAGGTATGAAGATATAGAAAATTGATACTCTGGCAAAATATAGAGCTGGTCGTCTACTATGCACACGCTGAAAAGCATCTGTTGATTTGGTGTCAGAGATTTTCAGTACGAAGTCTAAGTCACCCTAGTTTTCCACAAAATGGCGGGAACTGCAGTCAAATTCTCGCATGTGTTATCGATCGATTTTGCTTGCCTTTATCCATTTTCGAATCTTTCCATCCTCTCTACTCCGCACTGAATTCTGAAGCGGTTCCAACCCGTGCAGAAATTTCTTGGAGGCGCCGGGAATCGAACCCGTGGCCGCGCAAATGCCAGCGCTGAAACGGACTTTCTTGCATGCACTGCCAAGCAGTCCTTGACACGTGATGACGTGATCGCTCTTTTTGGCTATCTGGTCCAATCGGATAAGAAAGGATGCATATCGACCTCAAGGTTGTTTTACTTCCTTTTAGTTCTAATTTTGGGCTTTTAATGTGTTTCTTTTGTGTCCTCTTCCTTCAAAGTGCTCAATGTACAGAGAAAACATTCGAGAGTAGAGCGGGGGGAGGGGGGGGGTCGTGAAAAGGTGGGGGTTGGACGAGGGAATACAGGGGGGTCGTATTGAGGGTCCGTTTTTCCCATCGTCATGCTTGACCCTGCCCATGAAATCTAGGAACCGCATTCTACTACATGAGATTAACACGAGCAAATCTGAAGATCAAGACATGCGTGTTCAAGACGCAATTTTTTAAATCTAAAGATCAAGACATGCGTGCAGAACACAATTTTTTTAAATGAATAGTTCCCTCAAGAAATCTAAAAACCGTGTTTTGCATCGGTATGCATGGATTTTGCATGAGTTTAAGAAAACCGTGGGTTTTTCTCAAACTCAAGTAAATTCCATACATGAGTCCATGCATCGATATGTGTGGGTTTTGCATGGGATTTGCATCGGATTCGGAGGCGCATGGGTACTGCATGGATATATATGGGTTTTGCATGGATTTGAGCATTGCTGAGAACGATTGATTTTTTTCAAAAAAAACGTGTTTTGCACGAGATTAAACCGGGATTTGCATAGGTATGCATGGGTTTTGCATCGATATGTGAAAAAAAAACGGTTATTCAAATTTTTCACTCATTATTTTCAGTGTTTCTTCAAATTCGAAAGTGGTTTATGTCTGATAAAAATTTACTCATTGCAATTTCCATAATTATGACAAAAATTTATAGGTTTGCCTGAAATATAAAAATATTCCATTTTAATACAAGGAACCAGCATAATGTACTCAATCGGACATTCAGCAGAAGTTGGCCCCATCAAACGTGAGCGAAGGGGAAGAGCTAGGTGCACAAACCGATAAAGGTGGAAAGTGCGCGCCGATATTGCTTGTGCCAGAGCAAAATTTTTGTTGTTAACGCAGGTGGGTGCTATCCACCGCACCTCTCCATGAACAGAGGAGTGGGAATGATTCCAGGATGCGAATTGATCATAACAGCCAAAACTCATGCAAACCCACGTCCACTCATGCAGAACTCATTCATATCCCATGCAAAACACGGTTTAAGCCAGGTTTTGTGTGGGATCTGTATGTCTTGATCGTGGGATTTGCATCTTTCAATCTGATGCGGAACACGGTTTTATTCCATGCAAAACACGGTTTCTATATTTCCTGAGCTGTACCAGCAATAGTCAAATTCATGCAAAATTAAGAATGGCGGAGAAAATAAACAGCAATGGTTACCCACAGCTACCTAGGCGAGTGAAAGAACAGCTGCGATGAATAGATGCAATCGGAACGAAAGTAGACTTCCTCTTTATCTACCATTTATTTCCGACAGTGTGAGTACCAGAATATTCAATACACCACGTTGTGGTAACGGTGCGCCGGCGCCCAAAGTGGGAAATGCGTCGAGGCGGGTCCTACCGTACGGAAGTCTTGGGCAGAGAGTATCAGAGAGCGTCATCAAAACATTATCGGTTGAGGAGTGCAGCAGACAGTCAGAGTAGAACCCCGCTCCTCCGTATTCACCTGGACGTTTGGAGTTTCCTGCGAATGGGCAAGGTCTGTCCTGAATTCCTGAGAAGTTTTTCCGCCCAAACTTCGCATAAGGAGGCGGGGGGGGGGGGTCATTCAAGGTGCTTAACACGAATATCACCAACAGCATCGTGGACACTCCTCTATGCACACTATGTGATGATTGCTGCGAGTACTCGTGAGGAACTCCAGTAAAAAGCGCGGGCTAGGAATTGGAACAGTACGGGATGAGGCCCATCATCAAGAAGGCAGAGTACGTCGAATATGGACAGCAGACCCCCGGCAGAATCCTTGTCGATCACGCGGAGCTCCCGAAAGTCCCTGTTTTTAGGCATCTTGGATTACGGTTTTCAGTTGAAGGTAACATTCTACCTGAAGCTGAATGTCGATCAAACTTCGCATGGATTTAGTGAAGGCAGGAAGCAGGAATTACGTGCGGTAGGAAGATGCCACTGAAATTAAAATCGAAGACATATTCTAGAGTGGTACGACTTGTGGCATTGTAAGGTAGCGGAATGTTGGCCGACCATCCTGAAGCATGAGCAGACCCTCCATGCAATAGAAATGCTTCGCTGGGCTCACGCGACTGGACAGAGTTCGAAAACAGGATGTGCGCTCGATGTTTGAAATGGCGCCAACCGCGGCGAAGATGCGTGAAGTTTGGCTACGTTGGTATTTTTACGTGCTGACAAGTGACGACAATTTACTCTCCAAATCAGCTATGAATATCACCGTGAATGGATGTAAACCGAGAGGGGGACAGAATTTCGATGGCTGGATAGGATAGAGGAGGACATGCGGTTACTGAAGCTCACAGAAAGCGACGCTTTCAGTTGAAGGAATCGGCGCAACCACACGAGACGTCATCCCCAGCTCTCGGGAATATGGCTAGGAAGAAGGAGAAACGAATATCGCATACGTTTTGTACTGTAATTTCAATTTCATGTATTCACGGCAGTTCTACCGTAGACCCGGAACTTGAGGTGATGAGCACGAATATCGCATCCGTTTTGTACCGTAACTTCACCTTCTTGCGAATACGGTAGGTGAGTGGTAGGAAATTTAGAGATGAAAAATTCGGCTTCTGGGAAAAACTGAAAGTGGCTTTTAAGAGAATGTTGATGGTCATGACCTGCACTTAAAACAACCACGCTGCGCGAAATCCGAGAGCTTTTTCTGTGAGAGGCTGTGCCTAAAGTAAATCTTCCGTAACCTTACAAAATGGGGTTACGGTACAAAACGTATGCGATATTCGTATTCAGTTCCTCCAATCCTCCCCCCTCCCTATGCGAACCTTTTGTGAAATCATGTCTCAAATTTTTCGGACAGAACTAGCTAAATAGGGCCACTTTCCACATATCCTGAGGTCACGCTTTCTCAGTCCTGATTGCATCACTGGCACTGCATTGCAACCGCTCAGCAGGACGTCTGCGATGTCTCTGGGGTGATTTATTCACAATCACTTGTTCTAACGAGGACTTCCTCACGGTCAGTACAAATAAATTTTGGTCATTCAAATGTCTGTTTCTGGCGAGAGAATTTAAGTTCTCCGATATATGGATTGAGGGTATACAGCAGAACCTTTCAAGCTCTTTGTACAGCTGAACATTCCATGCTTCGTATGCATTGAGCGATCTAACTGCTGACCCAAGAAATTATAGTGCAGGTGAATCAGCGACCAGCTTCTTAGAAAGGTGTATATGAGCAAATAGTTGGATGTCAGGGCTCAGTCGTGGTTCGACAAGCCTTGTGGTACTCACCTGGTTAGATGAGGCCCGACTAAACCCGTGGCACAGTACACCAATGATGCGGACACTGAGCGAATGGAACAATCGCTGTGGAATCGCTGGGCCCGCCACAAAAATCGCATCCTTCTTCAGACATCTGTGAACAAACTCGGGTGAGCTTGCCCTGATTCGTGGTAGAAAAATTATTTTCCTTGCTTCATGTTGAGATATAGTTGCCATAATTGCTCCTGGTTAACAAGACCCGGAGATAGGGTCTACCCCGAACAGCAACCGTTACGGAAAGATAACAGCGTGCAAGGAGCGAAATAAACTCGGAGATCGCGGCATGACCACTGTACCAATGCTTTTAGCTGTTAATATTTACCGTCCTGGGAGCTCGAAAATCCGATAACTCTGAATAGCGGGCGTGTTAAAATCAGATAGTAGTAACCCATGGTACCCATAATGCGGACGTGTTGCGACACATCAGTGGTATACCGTCATAAATTGTTAGCGGACATGTTACAACACGATCGTGAACGTGTTACCACAGGTCAGCAACTGAATAGCAACCGAACAGCACCTATGGTAACCCGAATAGCACCGTATGGTGCCGATTCCCGCCCATTTTGCGGATCGGAGCCGAGGTGACATGCTGCTCCAATCCATATCGGCTCCGATCTGGCGAATGTCTGTGTCGCTAAAACCGGCCGCTCACTGAGTGCTCCATAAATGGTATGGCACAAAAGAATCATCGTATACTGTTTGCGGTTTGCGCAAGAATTTCCGTCACATATCACAATTCAGGTGTTCAAACCAACTTACTTCAACGAGAAAGAGTTGTGGTGGGAGCGACAAGTACGCCCACCTGCTGTTCCAAAATGTGGTTTTTCCGGACTACAGGTTAGATTCTCTTCTTCATTTAGATTACCACTTTGTTCGAAAGAGCGTATTTTTCAGTGTCCAATGAATGTATTTCAAGCAAATTTAGCTTGGTTCATAGTAGGAATCTTGTTAGTGGTCCTTGCTATCGTTGCAGGAATTGCTGGAATTGCTTACTCACTAAGGTAACTTAACATTTGTCTTCTTTTTATTCACTAATGTTCGAGGTTTCGATTCCCCACAAATGGAAAACAAGGTAAAGCGGGTATTCTAAAAATTCGTTACAATTTTGTCAAGAGTAAAACAGGTGCTACAAAATAATCTATGATATTCAATCGAATGGAGCTCAAATCCCACCAAAGGAACAAGTTGAAAAAATAACCCAACCTAATAATTCAAGATATTATACCAAGACAATCGAAATCGCGGAGAAGAAAATTTCCGTGGATTTTGCCTCTAGTATGTGAAAACGCAGTGGGAGCACATCTGCGTCAGCCATCTAGGCGCGGGGCTACAACTGCGTGTGATATTGTTTCATGGAAGCCAACTGTTGGCAGCTATCGTTCTTCCTGGCGTACACTCCGATGGTGAGATACCTGTAAAGTTGGTGCTATTTTAGAATTCTGTAACTCTTCGATCGTACGTTTTGCATAAGTTCACTGATCAACTTCAGGAATTACAAGTACATATCTACCGCTACTTCTGAAACATTTGTATATGCAACAATTCAAATATTCTATGAACACTACTTCTCATCACTGAAACTTTCTACTTTCAGAGCGAGAAAGCAAGAAATTGAGCGCCTCAATCGCATGTGGCAAATCCCATTCAATTCATTGAAATCGTCGCCAAAAAAAGTGCCTATCATTTCCATTTTTCTTCTCACATCCACTCATTCTGGATAAAAGCATGAATCTTTATGCTCATTTAGATCAAAAGCGAGGGCAGTTTCCGTTCTCTGCAAAGTGGACCAAGTGTGACATCATCAAAAGTCGATTTGCCTGAATCGCGCAACTTTATATTCTACTCGTTCGAGGTAAACACTTCTGTAGATAGCTTTTGCAAACTTGAAAAGAAAATTAGAATATGCAGGATGTACCGAACTGACGCCTTACACTGCTTGAATTTCGAGAACTTAAGACGATTAATGAAAGCACGAACTTTTTCGGGGCTACACACCTCAGGGCCGAAGGTATTCAAGTCTCCGCTGATGGCAGTACTGCAACACTATAGGGTGAGGCTGACGCCGTGAGACAGGCCCACTGCTGTGTGGAGAGGATGCCGGGGCTTAGTAGATATGAGGACCTGATGGTCCCACTTCTTTCTGAAAGTTAACCCGTCACACACGGGAGCCCAAATGTAGATGACATTCTGAACGTTTGATTTTGCTGGAACAACATTTCCGCCCATGTCCTGTTCCTCTTAAAGCAACCTATCCTGCCCATTGATCCAGTGCTCCTCCCTATTTGTGTACCATTTCCCGAGCGGCGCTCTAACTACGAGACGCCGCCGCAACCTTCACCGTCAGTGAACCCGTTTCTCTGCATCTTCACTACTGCGAAGTGAACGTGCACCCTCAACCCGATAGTGAACCTGCCAATTGACGTCTTCCATAGTACGAAGCGCCAGCGCACCATCGGTGGATTTGTTTCTTAGCATCTTCTTCCCATCCCGACACAGGTGAATAAAGAGGTCACCAGACAGGTCTGCAGTGGTGTGGTAGGTGGATACTGCACCTATCACACCACTGCGGACCTGTCTGGTGACCTCTTTTTTCACTACCAACTTCGTGTCCATCCTCACGTAGCTGTGGAACCACTTCTAGCCCTCTTCTATGAACTGACAAGGGAAGGATACAAGATGTCACTTCAGAATGAAATGTGCCATATAATGTGAAGTTGATAAAGCTGATCTCGATTGTGCTTTCCCATCACAGGTTAGTGACGCTGCGAAAAATGTTATGACCTTATCTACGCCTATATATGTACGTGCAGTTTCTGCATCCATTTGCCTTAACCGTACAAAGTGAGCGTTGCTGTACAAAATGAGTATAGAATTCACGACCAGCAGTCCAAATAAACTTGCACCCAAAATTTCAGGAAAAATTGAAAGGTTACAGAATTACGCTTCGACCATTTACACTCATTACGCATAAGGTAGCTAAGACATCTAGCAGAATCCTTCAGAATTTTGCACAGCGGGGTAATTTCAGGCGCTGATTTACGATGTCATTTTCAACAGCACTACCATTTTAATGTCGAAATCAACTATGTATTTACTTCGATTTTCTATTGTAGTTTCAGTTAATTCTCGCTTCTCCCGTAAACCAATAAAATAGGGTTGCGTCACAAAATGGATACCATATTCGGGTTAAGCAATTTGACTAACACTATTATGGAAAAATTCAGATAAGAATTCGGCTAGCGATAAGATTTGGGCTCACGTGAGCACCATCAGCAGTTCCACTGTTAACAAAGTCAGGGTAGCGAGAATAGTTCAAAATCCTTCTAAGCCCTTAGAATATCTATCACGTTGTCTGGAAATGATTGAAACACTCTGGATTTTTTTTTACTTTACAAACTCTTTAAACTTCAGGAGATGCTGTAGTGACCATGTACACCTAGTATCTGGGGCCATCTATCAGGGACAGTTTCAGCACTACGGGTAAGTACTCATGTCAATACAGGTCGAAGAAGTCATCAGTCAATGATCGAAAATTGGCAAAGTTGGCGAAGTACTGGTCGGCCAGGAACTGCTCAAGCTATCAGGCTAGATGTGCTCAAGCTATCAGGTTAGATGTTAGATGGAAAGTGCGAGATTGGACAAGAGTGTGCGGTGCTGCACAGCGGTCCGTGTCTGTTCCTTCTACTGTCGACGAGTCAAGAAAGTCAATTGAGGGTGCATTTTGTATCGCAAAATTTGCACCTCGACACGCGACACGTTGGTATTTCTTTTCTTCGATAGTGACGGCCATCGCCCTATATTGACTATTGTAAATGTTTTTGTTTCCCATCACGCTGCTTACCAGGAACTCCGGTCGAGCATACCCTGCTCCTCAGTTCAAAAGATCGCCGATTAGGAAAATGGCTCCGCGAAGCATCGCCCGAAAAGGAACGTTGGAACCGATCGCTCATGGTTGCATAGTTAACGAGCACCGAGCATGATGATGTTGTCGTCTCTCCTGCTCCCACTCGTGCTCCATAGGAGCTCCTACGAAAAGATTGCTCGAATTGCTTGCTCGTACATTTTCGCGCCTAGATAAAAATGCCGCAGCGCCATGTCCTTACGTATCCATGGCGCAGATGCTCAGAGGGCGGGGTATCATATACTCACATACCATGAAGATTGGTCACTTAGGGGGATGCTAGAAAGAATCTCTGGTGAAGTGTCTCAATCATTTCCCGACAACCTAACAATTATCAGTAGATTCCCTTATAAAACTGCGCAGAATAGATTTCCAGAGGGAAACAGCAAATGGGAGAAGAGTGCAAAAGGGCTAGTCGTGAGGGGAATTGAACCTGCGAAAAAGTCCTCTCAGGCACTTCTACAAGACCGCCCGCGCACCCTTTATTATTTTATCGGGACGGACGCGCACCTCTTATCATCATAGCGGAGCTGCCGCGCTCCCCATTTTGTGGGCGGAGCAGCTGCGTTAATAATTATCGTTGATTCAAAGATGGTGGTGGAGTTTCATGCTTGCCGCATGAAATGCTGAAGACTATGCAGTATACATACTTGTTCACTGTATTCGTTTTCACGCCGACTTCCCAATAGATGTGTCGCAGAGCTTCGTAGGTGAGTTTCTGCGTTCAACAAATTGATGAAGAACTAGTTCACACTTCACTTCTTTTCACGTCCGATGAAAAAGTGATTGCTGAAGTACCCAAACCTCTTATCTGCTGAGCTTGTTCATAAATCAAGCTTCCATGATTGGTTGTTATTTAATTTGGAGGCATTTCTATATTGAGAGTTTAACAGATTCTGGACCAGGTCGACGCGCTGGCTCCAATGATATGCGTGGAATGCTCAAAAATGGTCAAAAAAAAAACTTTTCCACGCGGCCTAACCAATTGTAGCTTGTACCAGCAATTCGTGTTTAATGTATACCGAATGCGTTTGCCATGTAAAAAAAAAACACAGGAATTGCATTCTATTTTCTGATGCGCTATCGATCCTTTCCACAGTCGACCCAGAAATTCAAAAAATAAAACAATTTCGAAAAAAAAGAAGTTGTTCTCTGCAGCTCGTGAGGATTGTATTGTACAAACGATTTCTGGAATGAGACATTGCCTTTGAAACTCACTATACTACCAGTACCTTGCACGGAAGAATCCGCCCGTTTTGACCATTTCTGTTTAAGGTAAGCTGCTATTTTGTACATATAACCGTATATTGCCTACATGGATACTTAGACCAAAAATGTGAGTGCATTCTTCCCTTATTTCTTTTCCCAGTTTTAAATTCGTGTTACAAACGTCCAGTTCTTTATGCAGTGAATGCCTTTTCCAGCTTATAGTCGAAATATGAAGGAGGAAAAGCCTATAATTGATTTAATTACACACCAGGCCAAATTTCCATATCAGGACTGCTCATTTGTACGATGTGTAATGTGTGATTGTAAGCATAGATATCTAGTGGAGTCAAAAGCAGCGAGTAAGGGAGCTGTCCAGAGCACTTCAAAAAGCGCGTGGTCCGTCAGCAACTGGGTGCTCGGCTGGTCGTCTTCAGATTTAGGAAGGCGGCTGGTCCCCTGAAAGTGCCTAAGCATGAGAGTCGGGACACTTACCATTGCGTCACACACCTTGGTCTACCCAACGTATTTCTACGCTTACAACCACATAATACACATCACATTCAGATTCAGATTTATTTTATTCCGGCAGATTCTCAAATGAAAATGAGCACCTCTAATAGGGGAATTTTGCTCTCCGAAGGTAGAATCAAAACAGTGATAGGCTTTTACTTCTTCATATTCCACCATTTAGCTGGAAAAGGCATTCAGTACATAAAGAACTAGATGCGTGTAGCACAAACTGTGAATTGCGAAAGGAAATAGGGATAGAAAGCGCTTACATTGTTGGTCTGTGTACGTACTAGTATAGGCCATACACTGGTAGCTGTAGTTTATAGCACCCTAAATATAAACATCCAAATGACAGGATGTTGGTACTGATTTATAGTGATCCTCAAAGGCTGTGTCTCACCTCAGAAATCGTTCTCAAGATTTGAATAAAAACGTAATCTTCATGAGCTGCAGAGAAGAACTTCTTCTTTCTCTTCTAGCAACTTCTTTTCTAACGACTTTCAAATTTTGAATTTCTTAGTCGGCTGTAGGAAATGATCGATAGATCATCAAAAATGAATTGTAGTCACTGTGTTTTTTACATGGCGGAACGCGTTTGGTTCACAAATTAAACACGGACTGCTGGTACAAGCTACGTTTGGACCCGCCCCGTGGAAGTTTTTTTTTTGCCATTTTGGGGCATTTCACGCATATCACTGGAGTCAGCACGCCGAGCTAGTCCAGAATCTATAAACATCTAATGATCGAAATGAGGTGAGACTCTGCCTTTGAATTAAATACCCACCACTCATGGGAACTCGCTTTATTCATTTTATTCATTCAGGGTCGGAGCCCGGCCAGTGATGGTAAAGGAGGCGGTGGGCTTCCGCCCAGCCGAAACTGCTCCAACTCAAGCGGGTATAGCCGCTACTGCTCAAAATCGCGTGCTCAAGGCAAAGTTGTCCGCGATTACCCGTCAAATGGCAGCGAGTAGTGTTACAACCTCTGGCAGCTTGGCGTCCGGTTGCGCAGTGCCTCGCACAGAAGAGCTCCGGGTTCTACGCAGCTGTGGATCTGTAGTGATAAAAAGGCAGCACAAATCAGCAAATTCTCGCCAGGAATTGGAAAAGGTGCCTCTTTGCAAATCCCTCATCTGTCTTCGCACTGATTGAACCAACCTGACCTATTTTTCTGGCTGTTTGAGAGTTCGCTGCTTCATTCACTTGGCCATCCGTGCTTCTGATCTGTCTCTCTCAGCCGATACTTTCACCCCTTATCACTACTATCACTCACAGACCATTCTGACCAGGTTGGCCGGAATGCTACCATCGTCGATCGGCCATCCGGAAGGTTATCATGTTCGATCGGGCCGGCCAGAAGGTTGTAGTGGTCGACTGGCTGGCCGGCCATGAAACAATCCCTGGCCGACCGTAGGTGTGGTAGAGCGGCCGGGCGATATGCGGTGATGATCTGGACGCTGGCCGGTGATCAGCAGCCGCTCGGCCGGTCGGCACCTACTGGTCGCATCAAGTGTCTGAGCGGATAATGCCGGACTCTCAGGCTTTTTTGGGCTCGCTTCGCTTGCCTCGCATACGTGTGTGTTCCTTTCTACTGAGAGGTGGCATAGTACTCTTGCAGGTGTGGACCCCTGCGTGTTATTTTCCACACTTTCGAAGCTGGCGCACACTTATCACACCGTTGGACTCAATTTCGGGCGTTTTTTCCACTTTGGCACTCCGGCACACCCTTACCACACCGTGGGACCCGAATCCGGGCGTTCCCACACTTTTGGACGCCAGCACACCCTTATCACACCGTTGGACCCGACTCCAAGCGTTTCCCCAGTTTTGGATGCAGGCGCATCCTTATCACACCGTTGGACCCGACTACAAGCGTTTCTGCATTTTCTAAACGCCGGCGCACCCCTATCACAGCGTTGGACCCATTTCCCTCACCTAAGGGCGCCGGCGTATCACTTACTGCTGTTCTTCCTTCAACGGCAGCTCCTCCCCTACCTAGCGCCGACACACCTCTGACATAGCCCTAGGCTTGTTTCATGTCATCTTCTCCACCACCTGTGCGAGCGCAACCCCCATCCATGTCATCCCTCGTCCGCCTGGTTCCTCCTCTTCATTATAAAACTGTCCTGCCCTTCTCTTTCCTTTCATACCGTCATGTAATCATAGGCCTATCTCATTCATTCCAACCTTGTTGAATACAACTGTCGGCCATTACCATGTCTGAGAATGAAAAACGTGGCCCAAAACACCTTTAAATCAAGGGAAAAGTCAAAATTTGCAACTTTTTTGTACATAAATCGATGCGCTGAACACGATGGTGTCGATAGTTTTTGACGACAGTGGCTGGTTTTCTTCCACACATAAATTCTACGATTTGTGCTGGTTTTCCTCACCAAATCTACCGATGCGATAGAGAAGGTGAGTTGACTGGAGGAGGAATAGTCGCTTTAATTAATATTCTATGATGCTGCCGTCTCGAAGTCTCATTTGATAATATCTTGTATTCAGCGTAGTGCTAGAACTTCTTCAACTTTTTTATTTGATTAGCTTTCGCCGCATAGCGCCTTCGTCAGATCTTAACAAAATATTTACAACACATGCAACAATGTCTAACTAAGTGAGTGGTGGTTGTTTTACCCACCGAACTCGCTGGCGAATGGGAAGCAATGAGTTCGTTTTAGGACCACGATGGGTATTCAAAGTTTCGTGATACCGTAATCCTATCACTGTATTTCCTTCTCTGATCGGTCAAGCAATGAATTTTAGAGAAGTTGTAAAAGCCGCCAAAGTGAGATGCTTTTGGATTTGTTCAGTCGAACAATCTCGAGCAGCTGGTCCACCAACCTACCCATGGCCAATATGTATTGGACCTATTCTTGAGTAACAACTCTGGGCTCGTTACTGACCCTGCTGTCATGGCTCCATTCTCGAATTCCGATCATGCAACAATCCTTTTTTCTTTATTCTCCGAGAAGCCGCCTTTCATTAATAAATAATAACTATAAGATGTATATAATAACTATAAAAAACTTTGCCAATGGAGAGTTCACATCAACTTGTCGCTTTCTTCTAGAAGTTAATTGGAGACGCGTTTTTGATGACGTTGGATGTATTGATAAATGCTACGATTTCTTGGTTGATTACTGTAATATATTGATTTCTGAGTATATTTCTCTCTACCCCAAAATGATCAAACAAACCATGAATCTCGCCGATACTCAAAATTGAGGGCCAACATAGAAAAATACTACTAAATTGGTGACATTATTGACCAAAAATATAAGAAAACTTCTTCACTCTTCCGTAAAAAAACTCTTCCAACTCCAGCTTTTGCGTGGAGAGCAAATAGCCAATTCGAGAAATCCCGAACGCTTCTGGAAGCAAAATACCAGCATGGTTTCCTTCCAAAGAGGTCCACTGCTACTGCCTTGCTTTCCACCATACCCCACTGGATGAAAGCAATTGACAAAAAAAAACAGAGGATTTATGCGGCATTTATGGACTTCAAAAAAGCATTTAACTCAGTTCCTTTGCCATTGTTGTTCCAAAAACTTAAAACCGTTGGCATCTCATTATGTTTGCTTCAATTTATTGAACATTTTCTTTCCAATCGAAGGCAAGTGGTTGTCATTAATGGCTCCACAGCTGAAGACTACAGTACACACGATGGTGTTCCGCAGGGCACTTGCCTAGGGCCTTTAATGTTCTTATTATACTTAAATAATCTACGTGACTGCCTACCGGATAGCATACAGTGCTCAATGTTCGCTGATGATGTCAAACTTTTCAGTGCCAACCAAGACACACTACTGCAGCTTGGCTTGGACGCTGTTGCAGCATTGTCCAAGAAGTGGGGGCTCACTATCTCCTTGGAAAAAGCGTTTGTATTATGCCTGGGTAAACAACCCACCTACAGTTGAATTTTCTCTCGGAGGACACTGCATCGCCTTAAACAGCAGGGTTAGAGATTTGGGGATTTTGTACTCCAACACTATCTCCTTCAACGAATACATAGCCAAGATAGTTACTCTCGCCACCTCCAGAGTCAATTTCATCCTAAAAGCATTTTTGAGCGGGAAAGTTCAAGTATTACTTCGGGTTTTTTGTACAATGGTTCGTCCTCTTCTTGAATATTGCTTCATGGTTTGGTCCCCGTCTACTCGCAGATCAGTGTAACGGATTGAATTTGTTCAGGCAAAGTTCACTGAAATAATTATTTCCCGGGCTGGTGTTTTTCATATTCCTTATAGAAGGAGATTAAAGCTTATGGGTGCTGACACGTTGGAGCTTAGGAAAACAGATGGATTATGATTTCGCTTCTAAGTCCGCTTGGAAAGAAGTGGAGTTGGACTTTGACCAGCTTCTCAAGAGATCGAATACCGTAAGAATAACATGTGGGCACAATTTCTGAATCCTGAGAGAAAAGTCTTCCACTAGATACAGCAACTCCTTTGTCCTAAGGATAGTCCCACTCTGGAATAGTCTCTCACGTGAAATCATTTATTCCGAATCCAGCCGTTCTTTCCACGATAAAGTTAGAACGCATCTGCGTTTGAGAGGATTATTCTGACGGTACTCAGTCCATATAATTCCCTGGCAAGGTTGCGGGACCTACTAAGATGATATCTGGAGCCTCGGCGTTATCTGCAGTGTTGGCGGTCACTGCACACCATCTCAACTCGACTTAGCTCGGCCTGCAGTGTTGGTGGCCACTGCTCTTCCTTGCAACGTGCACCATCCCACCCGCATTCGCATTAAATTCTATCTTTTCTGTTGTTTACTTAATATCGGACCCCTTAATTCCTTGTTTGTATTTAACTGTTTGTTTTGGTGTTGCCGATAAATACTCGTAGTAAATAGAGATTATGAACAAGTCCAATCTTGAACGTCACCAGAATACCTACTCACCTTATTAAATGTGACTGAAATAACTGGATGGCCACTCGATGGGACCGATAGGGCCCGAAATGTGTTTCTGGCGCAGTCCTGAACCAAAGGTGGCTGAACCTAGAGTAATGCCAGGAGCAGCGCTAGCCTTTAAATAGAGCTGATAGAGCGAGCTTGGTGGCAGAAACCTCCATAGCAGGCCTATGCTGAACTGCTATCAATCGCTAGGTAAGCTTCGCAGATGTCAAACACTGATCAGCGGATATGCATTGTCCACCGTCCCTGTTGAGGGAATCCGATTCGTGCTAAAATCAAATCGACAGACCTCATTCTCTAAGACATTGTGATCACCACCGAACGATATTAGGTTGGTATTAGGACGAAAGTCTTGCACCTAATTTCATACTTTTTTCAAAGAATGTTAGGTTAATTGTGAATAGATATCGTTCAACAAAATAATAACCTTCGTGATCCACGAGGTAATGCCAATGCTTCAGTGGAGCATCAGCTAAAGAAGTCGAGAACTCTGGCAGCTGCGAGTCGAAGAAGCTTGAAATCTCAATTTCGATTTGCTCCGATCAACGAATTTCTTTTCTCATGCAGCTTCAGGGCTCCGAACAAGTGGTATTCAGACGGGGATAAGTCAGGAGAGTAAAAAGGGTATGGTAGAACTTCCCAACATTGTTTGGCAAATTTTTGGCGGGTAGGCTTTGCACCGTGAGATCGGGCGTTGCCACCATGTGGAGCAACATGATCAGTTTTTCTCAGCAGTTCTTGATACAGCATTCACGCAGAATCCCACCAACAACACAGAAAAATCTTCTTTCGCGCACTTCTCCTTTCGGCTGTTTTGGGAATGGTTCGCCACGCGGGAGTCAACTTTTCTCTCACGTGTGGTTAAAATACAGCGCCCATCTCTCATCTGCAGTAATGGGCTGACGGGGCAAGTTCCTCTTGTGGACGCTGCAGAAAAAAAAACTGGCACACACATTTAGTCTTGCAGGCACTCAGTTTGTGGGGGGGGGGACCCATCCCGTTATATGTTTTCTACAACCCAGCGCTTCGAAATGTCTGGAGATTATAGTACGGCCCGAGCAGGTGTATTCTACAGTTAACATGTGGTTCACATGGCATTTTGATTTAAAGTATATGGAATTCTAGATCCTAAACAATATCTTGGTGCAAAACTTTCGGACCAACCTAATAGATTCCGACTTCTATGAACATATTGTTTTCCTAAGACAAGGAGTGCACGAAATGAGTGGGCTTCTGCATAGCAACATGAGCAGCTGCAACTCATATGAAAACTTGAATTGCCCAGGGCCGAAAGAAGTTGCGCACGAAAAACCATTTGTTGCAATACTTTCGACCACGACTGTATACTTAGATTTGCTCTCTCAACTCTGAAACTTGCAAGGAATACCTAAATCTTCGATAGCGAGAAGAATAAAGAAAAAAGAGTAGTGAAAGTTAGAATAGATGAGTGAATAAGACGTACAGTCGCGGCCAAAAAGATATGATCAGCGCCATTTCGACAAGAGGATTTTTTGCTGTAACTCATACCTGGATGAGAAATCCAGATGCAATTTGGATATTTAGTGAAGCTCTCCGAGTGCTTCCTAATAGCAGCTTATCTAAACAAAAACTCAATTCTCTTGGCTTTCTTGAGCCTTTACATCGATTCCCTCGGCTTCCTTCGATTTCGTCCACTATCTTCACTACCACCTTCTGAGGACAATAAAGAGTTCATACAGATTAGGCACATCGTTGGCCACTTTTTTCCGCCAAATGTCATTGCTGTACTTTCCTTTGCTGCACAAATGCGATGGCCAAAATATCTGATCGAATTTAACAAAAAATCTGTCTTATTGTATCTGAAGAATATTGACAGCGTTACAGTTCTTATATCAGTGTCAGAATAGTTGTTAGTAGTGAATATCATAGGAATATCCTCCGTAGAAACGGTTGCTTTTTATTCGAGATTATCAAAAACTCCTTCTTCTCAGTTTTCGAGTTTTTTTTTAGAAATCCCACTTTCTTAGGTAAAGATAAAAACTACAGAACATGACTATCGTAGCAAATTACTTACTCAAAATGAGATTTGGAATAACTCCTTTGCGTATCGAAATGGGACCATACAAACCCGGAACCATCATGTTGACACGAGTGGTGAACTGGGACCTGGAACGCAATAGTTCTGTTCGAAAGCAGTTTACTTCAATGTTATGCAGCGAAAAGAACGAGTACTTCATCACATTACTCATCACATCCTAAAATTTTGGCCAAATAGCTCGGTCGCACGGTCGTAAGTTATGACATGATGAAAAACTCCGCATTCAATATGCCACTGATCATATTTTTTGCCCGCGTGACAGAGAACGCAGAACGTCGCTGTTAATCGTTCTAGGACCATCTCTTCCTTGGGTAAGAATGAGCGGATGGAAAAGCTCGACGAGTAGGTGCAAACTGGACGAGTACTGGGCTGATCCTGTTTAAGAGGTCTACTTTGCGCCCTTGTATTAAAGAAATTGGGGCTCATTTCTCGATCAAATGTGATGAATGGTAAAGGACAGACCGACTCTCTATGACAAAATGAAGAGCCTTGCCGAATAGCCAAACGAGGAAGAAGCGCCGGAACACGGCTAGGAACCGAACACACCAAATGGGGGCCACTTTGGTTTTGTGATGCAATACTGCATGAATTTTCCATTTCGTTTATTGACTCTTTCGCATCGAAAAGTACTGATGAGATGCATAGGAAAAATCGGAAATTTGACTGTGTGAGCCCGACATTCCTCAATCAAATGGATTCAATCCTCCCACACAGTATCGTGCAGTCACGTGCCGCACACCAGACATTCCAAAAGCTAGAGCAGCTAGGATAGGGAGCTCTGTCTCATATATCATAGTCAACAAGCCGTTCGCCTATCGACTACCGCTTCCTCGAGCATCTAGACGAATTCTTCAGGGAGAAGTTCTTCGAATACTACAATGTAAGGCTACTAAAATTGCCTTCCGGTCCATTCTAGAAAACCCATTTCAGAATGAATGGTCCACATTATTACCTCCTTATTATTAAGGACTTGCGCATTGCAGTGTTCCTGAGATTTTTTGAAATGTCTGATTCTGAAGCGAGTTATTAAGCTCGGAATTGATGGTTTGAAAACGCGCCTTATTCTCGCACCGACCTAATAATAATTGTGGGGTAAATATGGTAAACATTATTATTGGTAAGAAGTCCGGCACAAATTGGGCATTGGGTAGACTGTTGAATAACATTTATACATGTTTTATGGAATTTTCGAGAACAGTCCTAAGAAATTTGGCAATACCCAAGAGTAAATGGCGGAAAAGTTTCGCGACAATTTAACACTGACTAATCAAACTGTAAGACAAAAACGTGTGAGTAAGAGACGAAAGCTTGCTCCAGCGTGTCAGTGGAGAGGAAAAGCAAGAATCAAAAAGCTGATATACAGGGTGCGGCAAAAGTATTGACCGCCTTTTGTGACACATAAATTATATAGAAAATTGAAATTGGACGGAAGACCAAGTGCGACCATTCTGTTGCCTAGAATCCTGAGAACAATGTAGAACTAAGACACACATGTATTCAATCCATTTTATCCCCAGATTTGCCAGTCGTCAGCAGACAGGACGGGAGAAGGCTTTACTACTGCGGTGCAAGTAGACGTCTTTGACTTGATCCAGAGTTCTTTCGGGGATGTTTTTGTGGAATAGGAACAGTGCTAAGAAATAGCACATGCTAAGCCTTCCAGAAAACCCCTAATGAAACGTACCAGCTGCTCTTGTCTATGCTATGGTTTAACTTTGTTTACGTATTTGTCAACGGCGTAGAAGAGCTTCTTATCATTTCCTTTGATTCTACAGGGTGACAACAAAGTCTTTGGCCAAAGATTTCATTGCAATTATTTCTTGCATTTTGTCAGGAAACCCAAGACTTTGTATTCGCGTTGACAACCCAAATGTCTCGAGCACACATGCAAAATTTCACAATCCATAGCCCTATTTCAACCTAGTATGATCTGCAAGCATGAAACCAGTTAGAGATGGAAATGGCCGCAAGTAGAGTCTCGGTGACATCTTTTCCAAGAACTTCTTTCAGTCGGCTTTTCAAATCACCAGTTTTCTGCCCAGTATTGAAGAGGGTATAAACTTTTTGTCCTAGGGAGACCCGTATGTAAACTTGTTTTATTGACCGAAAATGATCAATAGACTGTCACCACCACTTTTTCCTACTAGAATGCACAAAACAAAGGGCAAAAGTGGGTAAAGCGAAACCCGGGGAGATACATTATTTCTTACGCTTAAGCACATCTTACAGAAATAAGGTGGGATTTTGACAAAAGTTTTCCATCAAGTTTCAAAAGAAAAAGCAACAAAAAGTTTGTTCAGACTCTTCAGTCCCTGATTTCACCAAACCATCATATTTGCTTAATAATTGTCATGCTCCCTGAAACGGAGACCTCTGGATTTCTGATTTGTGGTCCTTAAATCACAGAAATTGAGCTAACTTTCGCTCAAACACCAGCTTCCCTAGCATAGACCTAACAAGAAAACAGGGTCATAAATTCTCGACCAACTTGCGGCCCTCGTGCGTTGCAGTAGCCAACGTTTTTGTCAACTTTACGGAGAAGCCAGAAGAGATATCCAAAATCCAAGAGAGGATTCTTAAAGCGCCTGGATTCTAGATAGCTCAGGTAAATTTCCAGACTGCTAGCCCATCTTATCCCAGTCTTATTCTAATTTATTATATTTGGCCAAAGACTTTGTTGTCACCCTGTAGCGCCAAAATCACCGCATGACCGAGAAACGATATTCGGCAGAAATGCACTTTCCGTAGGATCGATTACGCGTTTAGAAGTGGACCGTTCCTTTTCCTTGAAGATATTTTCTGCAGCTTACAACGTGAAGGCAGTGAAACAGCTTTGCACAAGAAATCATTCGTGAGCTCTTCAGTTCCAAATTAGCTACCACCGTTCTCCTCCAGTTTCGAATTGGAGGAGCAAGTATATGCTACACCAGACTACAGCATGGGCTTGCGTGTGGATTGTTTGGAAGAAACAAACGATGAAATCGACAACGGTCCCTACGGCGCATCACTCACGTCTTCCCTTGTGTTTTCCTCAGAGCTGTTCTCTAGAATGGAGATAAAATTGACCGGACATAGTCTCATATTGTTCGCCATATTGTTTTCTGTATGTTGTGAAGAAACCCGTCACATCTATGCCAAATACTGAGGCTTCCACGAGGCATTTCAAGCGGACAATACTTCTGCCGCACCCAGTATTTATAAATCTGCATAAAAACACCAATTTTGCACCATTACTTCATCTTAGCATTGATTGACCAGTTTTGGTGCAGGTCCAACTGTAGCCGAAGATGAGCAGTGCCACCCCAAACCTTCGAAAACTGTTTTTGTAACAGTGTGACAATAGTCGCAGAACCAGAATGCGAGAAAATCACTAGACACCATGCAGTATCAATGCATGGGATCAGGATGCACATAGCAATTGAATAAGTAGTAGCAAAGTACATTCTAAAAATTGAAGGCCTAAACGCACATGTTTTTCAGTCCACACCTTCAATCCTTCTTAACGACGGCCCGTCGCCAATTTTTAGCTACTGTCGATCGCCAATCTTTAGCGAGATTGAGTCCGTGCGAGAATAGCACCCTCCCCCCCCCCCCAGCGATGTGTCGTGGTCGACGTTGACTACTGCGATTTTCATCGCAATACGCCCACAATCAAGAAGTATCAAACATGAGGTCGCCAATCTCTGACAATGCTCGTTCTGTACTCCTCTAGAGCTTAGCAGAGCAAGCTTAAGAGTGTTGTAGTCTTAACTTGCCATGGTAATGGTGCAGCATGAACGCAGCTCGAGCAGAGGTATATGTTGCCTATGGGCATCTTCCGCTACTTGCTGTCCTCCTCCCCCAGTTGCTGCTACCAGGATGGAGCAATTTAGCAGAAGATGACAGCAACTGAGGGAAAATGGAGTCTTTGAGCTCGATGAATCATACTGATCGGGCTGTGTTCCTACTGCCCGATTTTCAACTGATTTTTCCACTCCATCATACTTCAATTTCAGAACGATCCTGTTGCCGCCCGGAAACACGAAACTCGATTCCGACCAGAACCTAAAGATTGCTTACACTTCCGAAAGGTTAAGTTTCTTACATGTTCAAGCTTCACTTCGCTTTCACTTTTTCGCGGCTTCATTTTTGTTCGAATTAGAGAGCCCTGTAAGGCGGGAAGGGGGGGGGGGGAGGGAGCCCATGAGCGCTTTAGACACCGATCGAGTGTGGTCACAATCCCTCCACTGACAGTTGAGCTTGAGCCATCCTGTTTAATTCAACAGACTGAGATTAGTGGGTGCAAAAGATCCTGCTGAACAGACTCTTTTTGGTGGTTCAGTACATTGACAGAAGATATGAGTTGAGCGAGAGAGCATACGATTCGAGCTATAATGGGGTTATCTGGCAAAACCTTAACAGCCACACTACGCCCACTGTAGCAAAAGTGTGGGGTAAGCCCCGCCCATCACTGGGACCATCGACAGGTCGATGATACTGCCGACGGCCTTACAACACGATCACGCAGTGTATTAGATTGATGCAAAAATAATGCGCGTTTTTTGCTGCTTCATGTTCGGTGCAGAAAACTTCCGGTGTTTCTTATCGGCGGTATGAGAAATTGCAAATGGTTTTGTAGCAAAGTTCATGGCCTTTTTAAATATCTCATGCATTTTGAGCGAAGTTCATGTTTTTGTTGAATTTTTAGTTGTGGAACGAAGGGCGCCAAAACAAGTTTTTGCCAAACTCACTTCAGCTGATGAGCTGATACTCGATGGCATCGCACCAGGAATCGCTCGGAATAACACCATAGTTTTGGCGAAGGGCGTGTGAGCGAATGCATTCCGCCGAGCTGATTGCGGATTTTTCGGCTTCGTGTGTCTTGCTTCGAAAGTAAGGAATGTCGCATAGGTCTTCCTGGGGATTGCGATCCCCAACTGATGACAATTATTAAAGAGCACCCACCCAAAACTACATATTTGGTTTCGCAGAACATCGCCGGCAATAGTTATCAGACCATCCCTCCCTTTAGTGAAAATAGGAAGATGAAAAAGCTCGACGAGTTGATGTCGCGCATACTGAACGAGTACCACATTGATTCTCGTTGAGAGGTCTGCTTCGCGCCTTTGTAGTGAAAGAATTGCGACCAGACACTAGGTCGCTTAGTAATGAAATCTGAAGTATAGACCCTCTACAAAGTTAAGTGCCTTGCTCAACTGTTGGACGAGGAAGATGCACCGAAACACTCCCAGAAATCGATGTAACACCAAAATAAGGTCACGTCAAATTTGTGGTGATCTGCTGCAAAAATCGCTCACTTGAGCTCATTCATTCTTCTTAATCTGATAAGTGCTTTCAAGACGCAAATGAAATAAATTAGAAACTTCACTGTATGACCCCCTTCACTCCTACACGGCACCGTCCAGGCACACCCTGCACGAAAGATTCTTCACAGGTTGGAGCAACTGAGCTAGGAAGCTCGGACTCCTAGATCATAATCAGAGAGCTTCTCGCTCACCGACTACCACTTCTCCGAGAAGCTGAACGACTTGTTCGTGGAGAACTTACTAAAGTGATACCAAAATTGCCCTCCGGAAGTTAGTCGATTCTAGAAGGTCCTGTCAGAATGCACGGTAGTCTGAGAACAAATGCTGAAGATTTGCGGATTACAATAGTTAAGCCCTTTGCAAAAGATCAATTTTGAAAAGAGTTATGAGGTTCGGAATCAAAGGCATGGAAACGCGCATTATTTTTGCACCAACCTAATAAAATATCAGGTTGATTCATAAGTTGTCTCCCTACTTGCACTCTTTGCTTCGAATTTAAATAACTTTGAGAAAACGCTATTCCAAGCAGGTCTATGTAATCGACCATACACTATCCGATAAGCTCCTCGGCGATCCTGCCGCTTTAGAAGGAGGCATGCTTCGATCGGGAAACCGTCAACACCGTTGCTTAGATGTGTTTACGTTTATGGATGAATTTTCCAGGCACATCGGTCTCTAGTGAAACAGCCAGCTGGTTTTCTTACAGGGCTTGGTTTGAGGAGTAAGATATCTAGGAAGTGACCTTCCAACTGGAGGTCCCCGAAAAATCCCAAGTAAAATTTTCAGGGTAGCGTTGGGCCTTGGCCAGCGTGAGGAAGATTTTGACGTTCAAGTGCTACTCCTGACTGAGTTCTTAAATGGGAGTGACTTGGTTGTACTAGGTTTTTGCATAAGTTTCCGCTGTTTTGTAATTTTCGACTAAAAAGTTTCATGTAAAATCAAACAACGATAGATATCAGTCCAAGTATGCACCACAGTAGTCGCTGATCTTTTGCAGTTTTTACAGCTGAAGCTCGACTCCACTGCTGAAGAAATCCATGAGCTACGAAGCAAAGAAGTGAGCCGGTCAGTGCTAGAGGTCACTGAATTTTGCTTGCTCAGTAGACATTCTTCTATTAGGTTGGTGCAAAAATAATGCGCGTTTTTTGCTGCTTCATCTTCGGTGCAGAAAACTTCCGGTGTTTCTTATCATCGGTATGAGAAGCTGCACATGGTTCTGTAGCAAATTCCATGGCCTTTTCAAATATCTCATGCATTTTAAGCGAAGTTCATGTTTTTGGTGAATTTTTAGTTGTGGAACGAAAGGCGACAAAACAAGTTTTTTGCCAAACTCTTTTCAGCGAGCTGATACTCGACGGCATCGCAGCAGGAATCGCTCAGAATACCACCATAGTTTTGGCGAAGGGAGTGTGAGCGAATGCATTTCGCCGAGCTGCTCCCGGATTTTTCGGCTAGGTGTGCCTTGCTTCGAAAGTAAGGAATGTCGCATAGGTCTTCCTGGGATTTGCGACCCCCAACTGATGACAATTATCAAACAGCACCCATCCAGAACAACATATTTGGTTTCGAAGAACATTGCCGGTGATTGTTGTCAGACCATCTCTCCCTTCAGTAAAAATGGGAAGATGAAAAAGCTCGACGAGTTGATGTCGCGCATACTGAATAAGTACCACATTTATCCTCGTTGAGAGGTGTGCTTCGCACCTTTGTAGTGAAAAAACTGCGACCAAACAGTCGGTCGCTTAGTGATTAAATATGAAGTATACACCCTCTTCGACAAAATGAGGTGCCTTGCTCAACAGTTGGACGAGGAACATGCACCGAAACACTCCCAGAAACCGAAGCAACACCAAAATAAGGTCACGGCGACTTTGTGGTGAACTGCTGCCAAAATTGCCCACTGCAGCTCATTCATTCTTCCTAATCTGGTAAGTGGTTTCAAGACGTAAATGGAACAATTTAGAAACTTAACGGTGTGACCCCCGCGTTGCTCAATAAAATGGATTCTTCACTCCTACACGGTACCGTCCAGGCACACCCTGCACGACAGATACTTCACAGGTTGGAGGAACTGAGCTAGGAAGCTCGGACTCCTACATCATAATCAGCAAACTTCTCGCTCACCGACTACCACTTCCCCGAGAACCTGGACGATTTCTTCCGGGAGAATTTTCCCGAAGACTAAGGTGATACCAAAACTGCCCTCCGGAAGTTTGTCGATTCTAGAAGGTCCTGTCAGAAATGCACGGTAGTCGGAGAACATCTGTCTTATTGCTAAAGATTTGCGGATTACAATAATTCTAAGCCTATTCAAAAAGATCGATTTTGAAAGGAGTTATGAGGTTCGGAATCAAAGGCATGAAAACGCGCATTATTTTTGCACCAACCTAATAATTTGATAATCGGCGCATGATTAGGGCTAGATTTGCGCTACATAATGCGCAATTAAAAATTCCTCTTCGAGCTCTTCGCCTTTCCGGAGAGTTCGATCAACAAAATTAAGGCGCCCTCCGTGGTGTGGCAAAATAGTGTGATTTTCTCAGAGCACATCGAACCAATTCCACCGATTAGTGTGCGCAAACGGTTGATGTTCGTAGCCACAGTGGAAGAAATCCCACTTCAATTCGCTTCAACTCCACAAAGAAAAACAGCACAAATAAAATTTTGGGTTACCAAGTTTGGTGCTTGTGCTTAAGACCGTTCCACAATAAGAGTATCCCCAGACTTCGCCAGTTCAAAATGAACCAGCGATATAAGAGATAAGGACCGTGGAAGTGATACGTATCGATTGCCGCATTACATCGCCATGGATCGCTGCCAAACGGAGCTCATCGCCCGTACTCTCGAAGATGTGCCCAAAATGAACTGGCGATGTGAGTGATAGCTATAGTGGAATCGCCGGCGGTCGTGGCGAAAGCGATGACAGCCGGCTGTCAGCCACGATTGCTGGCGAAGTCTCGGGATACTCTAAAATGCAGAGGGATATTACCAGGAGAATAGGAATGGCCTCGAGATTACTCGACCAAATCTGGTTAGCCTCATGCAACGTTATGTTGAAAATATTCTTCATGCAATGCAGTTACCAGAATTTGCATTCTTCGAAGGTTCACTCCGAAGTTAATTACATTTTCAAAACAAGAGGAAAAATATGGTTCACATTCCGGAATGTTCGCGAGATCATAAACTTTAAAATGGTGTGCCGTATCGTGGTATTCTCCATTTTACTTAGTCAGCGGACCAATCCTGTATTGGCGGACCCGTATCCTGGCGTCCCCCACACCAGCCACGCGGACCCGTTCTCAGTCGACGGACCCGTATCCTGGCGTTCATCAGACCAATTGGCTACGGCGGACCCGTTCTTGGCTACGGCGGACGCTTTCTCCATCGGTGGACCCTTATCCTGGCGTCCCTCACACCACTGGGCCACGCGGACCTTTCTCTCGTGGACCCGTATCCATGGCCACGGCCGGCGGCCCTTTCTCCATCGGTGGACCCGTATCCGTATAACGTTGATTGGTTACACAATGTCATGCCTTGATATATGGGAGGCTTTTACTATGTGTTAGTGCAGACGCTTTCTCGAAACGAACGGATGTCGTGACGAAGGAATCGCTACCAGAATTCAGCAGGGGATGCGTTAATAGCATCCACCAGCTGGGGCGACCGCTTAGCTCCATCCTCTCCTTAGCCTCCTAGACGCTGCAGCTCTCATAAAACCCGCCCAATATTACAGTGGAAGTGCGCACAGTGTCGCAACAGTGAAAGGGTGATTTTCCTGCTGCGTACATTGTGTAGTCTGAAAGCTTGTAACATTCCCTCACCCCTATGCTACGAGACTGCCAGCGAAGGTGATGAAATCACTACCTCGTGCATGCGGGAGAGCCAGCAGTGACGTAATTGCGAGTTCCGAAACGAATGTGTCTGAGTCCCTAAAAATCGGCCATTTCGCCCCACAGTCTGTGCCTCAAGATTACGGTGTCTATGAGTGCCGCCGCTTATCTCTAGCCGCTCTAGCCCCCTTACGGCGCTTTGTTTGATATATGTATATTTAATAATATGTATAATAATTTATATAATAATATATGTTATATATATATATATATATATATATATATATATATATATATATATACTAGCGCCCCTTCGGGACGCTAGAAAGTGGAGTGGGGCAGCCACTTGGGGCATGTGCAGAAGCTACGCACTTGCCTAATCCTAGAGAAATTGAGAAAGAAGCAAGACTAATCATTAAATGGGCTAAAATATGAAATCTTTTTTATCAGTTTTGTATGAGCATGACAAGTCCATTATCCATTGTAGGGCGTATTCGTGCGTTTTCACTCACAGCTGAGCCAACGCAGACGCGTTTTCCATCTGCGGACCTATATTCTGCCGTCCTTCACACTGATAGGCCAGAGCGAACTCGTATTTTGGTGTCCTCCACACTATTGGACCACAGTGGGCCTGTCTTCCATCGGTGGACCCGCAAGCTGGCGTCTTCCGCACTGTTGGATCAAGCCGAACCTTTCCTCCATTGGTGGACCCGTACTCTGGCGTCATCTTCACAGTTGGGCCACAGCGGACCTATTGACCGTCGGCTGAACCGTACCCTGGTATTCTCCACTTTATTGAGTCACAGCAGAACCCTATATTGGCGGACCCCTATCCTGGCATTCTTCACACCATTGGGCTACGGCGGGCTCTTGCTCCATTGGAGGACTCGTAACCTGCCGTTCCCCGCACCATTGGGCCACGGCGGACCTGTTCTCCGCGGGCGGACACGTATCCTGGCGTTCCCCGCACAACATAACCACGGCAGGATCTTGCTCCATTGGCGGACCCGTATCCTGGCGTTCCTCGCACAACATTGCATGACGGGCTCTTCCTCCATTGGCGGACCCGCATCCTGGTATCTCCACACCACTGGGCCACGGCTGACCCTTCCTCCATTGGGGACCTCTACCCTGGCGTTCCGCGCACAACATGGCCACGGAGGCTCTTCTTCCTGGTGAGTGCCCGCATTCTGGCGTATTCTTCACGGTCAGGCTATGCCGACGCCTTCTTCTTGGGCGGACTTGTATCCTGGCATTTTCCACACTACTGGACAACAGCGAGTCCATATACAGGCGTTCTCACGCTGGAACCTTCTTCCATTGGTGGACCAACATTCTGATGTTTTCCTCACTGTTGAGCCACACCAGACCCATATGCCATCGGTGGATCCATATCCTAGCGTTCTCTACGTTATTATATATGAGCCAGAGCGAACCGATCCCATAATGGCGGACTTGCATGCTGGTGTGCTCCACACTATCGGGCCATTCAGATGTCGGTCAACACCTATTCTGGAGTTTTTCCTCACAATTAGGCCAAACCGGACCCGGTACCCTTTGTAAATCTCGAGAGTAAGGATATCCCCAGACTTCCTCATTTCAAAATGAATAAAAATGAACCGGCGATACAAGAGATAGTTATCGTGGAAATGATACATATCGATTGCCACGTTATATCGCCATGGATCGCTGCCAAACAAAGCTCATCGCCCTTTCCCTCGAAGATGTGCCCAAAATAAACTGGCGATGTGATGATAACAACAGTGGAAATGATGTCTATCGATCGCCACCCCACATCATTTATCATCTCTCTCACGTCTGAAGCCCCCTCATTCACTTTATCCATGTAGTGATCGCCGGCCGTCGTGGTGAATGCGACGACACCCGGCGTAGTGGCGATCGCCACGATTGCTGGTGAAGTCTGGGGATGCTCTAATGGTAAAGGCTTGGGAGTTGCTCAGAAATTTTGATTAACTATTTGTTGATTTTGAGCAACTATTGGAAACGTTTACTCAGTATGTTAGTGCACAAGCTTCTTAGAAATGAACAAATATCTTGACCGCACAATTGCACCGAGACCTCATTATGGGACGCTGCTGAAGCATCTACCAAATGAGGCGACCGCATAGGTCCAAGCATCCAGCTTTCGCATCACTACAGGCATCCTTTCAGTGGAGGTGCAGACATCGTCGCAATAGTGGAAGGGTGGCTTCGCTGCTGCGTACATTGCGCAGACTGAAAGCTTGTAAACACTCCCTCATCCCTATGCTCATCCCTATGCTGCGAGACCGCCAGCGAAGGTAATGAAATCACCATCCCGTGCATGCGTGAGAGCCACTAGTGACGTAATTTCGGGTCCCGAAGCGAACATGTCTACGTCCATGGAAATCGGCCATTTCGCCACACAGTCTGCGCCTCAAGATTGCGGTGTCTATGAGTGCCGCCCCGTATCTCTAACCGCTCTAGCCCCCTTACGGCGCTTTGTTTATATATATATATATATATATATATATATATATATATATATATATATATATATATATATACCGGCCTGGGTGAAATAATGTGGAACACTTTGACCCAGCAGATTGACGAAACCAATTCCTTGCAGTCCACACGCTGCATGTGGTTGAAAGCGCAGGAGAGCATTCATCAATGAGCATATGGTTTAACAGAGGATGCCTTTCAGCTGCTTCTTCAGTTTCCTCAAATCCAACTCGAATGGATCCTTCGAACACGGTTTATTTTGAGGCTTATTATCTCGGCAAGAATACTCATCGAACCTTGGCGTCACAGTTCCAAAAATGTGAATGTCCTCAGCATTCTTGGTGCACATACGTTGATGAGCTTCGGGTTCCTCAACGTTCGCAACAAACCGGAACAGTATGCACTGCTGCAAATGAGTTTCAATCGGTGCAAGGTTCTTGCTTACCATGATGAAATTCAGGACGGGTGACAATTCGTTCAGTAGGGCGTGTATAGTACTTCCTCATGATCTAGATTAGGGCAGCAATAGCTCTTGCGATTATATGATATAATGCGACAAACATATAGGGAAAGAACTTATGAAACAACCTAATATATCACATCAGATGTCGACGGGGTTTGGCATTGTTTGGCACGTTGTTGTCATTCAGCTCGGCTCAGCAGTTTCGCTGCATTGTCGGCGAGGCAGTTGTAGTTGGCGATGCGGCTTGGTGGAATCGGCAGGAGAGGCGAAGAGAGGGAGTGCGGAGGCAGGTCGAATCGTAGTTGGCAGATGGTTGAATAATAGACGAGGGGCGGAGAGTAGGCGATTGTTGCTCAGAATCGCGGCCGCTTTTGGGAAGGCTGTTGGGGTGTTGACAGAGCAGTACAATACCGTCGGTAATCTTTGGAAAAAAGACGAAAAAGACGCGAAGGCGCGTCTTTTGCGTCTTTTTACTATAACTCAGCTCAGAGCAGAGATATCCGCATAACTTATATATTTTTGGAATCAGCGTCTCGAGACCTATAAGATGGTGCCGTGGTGGTTTCCGGATGCGTTCAAGTTTATGCCCTCAGGGCACTGGCACCCAGAATTTCATGAAAACTAAAAAATATGGAGCAACACACAAGTTTTTGGAGCCAATCTTAATAAAATGTTAATGTATTGATGTAATGGCAGCACTGGAACGAAGTTTCAATACTTTCGCTTCATTTGGTATACTTCGAAATTTTCGGAAATTCGCTAAATTAGCGCCTTGTAACTACAGAATGGTAAGAGCTGGTGAGCTCTTGCTAAGCAAGTTCAAAGATATTTTTCTTGTCGATATGCCGAACCTTTCAAAACTGGCATGAGCTCCAGCGTTTGTAAATAAAACGTCTTTTATATTGCACCGCATACTACGTCACATCTCATGGTACAGTAATGAGGGAGTCATAGCATCCCAACCAGAAGGGCTATGAAAGCAGGATTCCACCACGCAATACAACACATCTTGGTGTTGTAGAATGCGCAAGCTCACTGGAATTCATCCATCCATTTTCTAGCTTCGGACCGCTGAAATTTCAAGATTTCCGCTACTGCAGCTGAAAACACACGAGTAGAAGGCTTGATAAGCGGCTATATGAGCTGGTGACCAGATTTTTCGTCTCAGCCTGGCATGGTCTTTCAACTATTCAAGAAACAGCAGCTTTCGACTCATGTCAGTTTTTGGCTCTTTTTTGTCATCTGGTCAACAATGACTGGACACCAGATGCTATATAATCCGAGCGTCGGGGAGAAGGGCTGACGTGAGGGGACCAATGCCAAAAGGTGGCGTGCAGCCGGGGCGACTGAGATGGGGGGTTCTGGTCGTCCGGGGGTTGCGGGTCATGCCACGAAAATTCGAAAGCTGCTTCTAGGTCATAGATTAGCGCTCTTCAATGGAGAGATATAGCTGCGGGAATTTTACCATCGAGTTCAGCATCGAATTCTCGAAATTCTCGATCAAGATTTCTAGGTCCTGTGCTGGATCTTGGATGCGTGCAAGCTCATGCCCTCGGGGGATTAGCGTCCAGACTTCATTGGAAACTAAATTATTAAGGGCAAAACACAAGGTTTTGCTGCGAATGTTAATAAAATGTTATTGCGATGGTGTGCTTAGCAGAGTAGAATGAATTTTCACTACTTTTGCTTCATTTGGCAAGCTTTGAAATTTTCGATATTTTGCTCAAATAGCGCATTATAACTGCGGAATTGTTGGGCCCAGAGGGCTCTTGCTCCACGAGGTTTGAGTAACTTTTGTCGACCATATGCCGAACTTTTCGCGACCAGGAGGGGATTCCATCGGTGGTGGAAAAAGTGTCCTTCAGACCACACCTTACATTACGTCACATAACATGGGACCATATTGAGAGCCTCCTAGTTCCGCAACCAGAGAGGTTGTGGGAGCGGGGTTTTGTCACTCACTAGAGAACTTCTTGATGTATCAGAATACATAAGGACGGCGCAACATGTCCGCCCATTCTTTAGTTCCAACCCTATGAAATCGAGATTTGCATTGCTGTATTTGAGAATACTTCAGTAGAAGAGTTGACGAGCGGCTACAGTGTTGAGGATCCACTTGCAAAAACAAGGCGGGAACATATGGAAGAGCAGTTCAACAGAAAGCACGGAGTATTAGAGAAACAGTTTGAAACTGGTGACCTAGTTTATGCAAGGCAGTGGAAGGCGCCACACTTCCACTGGGTGAAAGGAATCGTAAGTAAGCGTATCGGTTCCGTGAACTACGAAGTTGAGATCAATGGAAAAGTTGTACGGAAACATGCAAATCAACTTCGTCGATGTGATGTAGAGGAAGATCACTCCAAAGAAAAAGACACTGTGAAGGTGTTGTTAGATGTTTTGTCAGGAGACGACTACAAGAGAAGAGAAAATGTCGAACCCGAACCGAATCCGGACAGTACAATCCCTGATGCGCGATTACCCTGTGCAACGACTAGTATGCAACCAACTCAACTCCAACAACCAACGAAGTTAAGAAGATCTACAAGGATCAGAAGACCTGTCCAAAGATATGATGCATCTTGTGTGTAGTGTTATTGTATGAGTGTATGTACGCATTATTGTTTGAGTTCGTTGCTGATTTGAAGTAGTAGTATAGTTTTGTGATAACTATCATACTGGGGGAGGTGTTGTGGCTTACCGGTTTGCTGGTAGAGACGATGCAAAATGGCCATACCCGCGGGCGATCCTGATAGTCGCTTGATAGCGCGACTACTGGATAACAAGCCTGCATATAAACCCGGGGTTCGGTGGGGTCAAGTCAGTTCACGTCAGTACTGGTCCTAACCAGTAGCTCCAGCCAGCAGTCCAGCAAACCGGGAAGCCACCGCCTTCACCACCGTCTCATCGTCGTCTACCGCGTCTGTGTCGTCTACTAATAATTCTGTTCTGTAGACAGTGTGTTACTACAGAAGTAGTAACTGAGTGCACCCTCGTGGAGTTAGAGGGTTAAGGCAGAGTCACGAGGAAGACTCTGAACCTACAGACCATTTGTGTACAACCATCGTACACAACATATACCAAATGAAGCGAAAGTATTGAAACTTCGTTCCAGTGCTGCCATTACATCAATATATTAAGATTTTATTAAGATTGGCTCCAAAAACTTGTGTGTTGCTCCATATTTTTTTAGTTTTCCATGAAATTCTGGGTGCCAGTGCCCTGAGGGCATAAACTTGAACGCATCCGGAAACCACCACGGCACCATCTTATAGATCTCGAGACGCTGATTCCAAAAATATATAAATTTATGTGGATATCTCTGCTCTGAGCTGAGTTATAGTAAAAAGACGCAAAAGACGCGCCTTTGCGTCTTTTTCGTCTTTTTTCCAAAGATTACCGACGGTATTGTACATTATGGCCTTGGCCACAGTTGCCGCACTTTACATAACATTCGTCCCTATTCAACCCCTTCAGGCAGCGGAGACATGGTCCCAGTCTCGTGGCTTGCGCCGTGCGAGAGACTAGGTCTGGATACTGTTAGCATCGACCGCTGTGGTGAGAATCGCGGTTCTCATGAATCTCGCAGAAGGCGCAGTCATATTTTGCAGCAGTGCTCTCCAAAATCTCCTCCAGCGCAGCGTTCGAGGTGTCGTGGCCGTTTTTGATTCGGCTGTTGATACCATAGAGACGAGTGTTGATGGCGTTGAGGCCACTTTCCATAGCGTCCACGGCTGGGATTCATGACGCGCTAACCCCGCTAACCATGGCTAGCTAGCGTGGTCAGCGTGCCTTTTTTGATTCACGACGCCGGCCAGCCGAAACTTTGGTTTTGTTAGCCAAACCAACGTAGCCGGCGCGGCTAGCCTAGCCATACCCATGGTTATCTCCGAAGACGTTCCGTAAATGTAGTCTGTGCTTACAAAAAAACTCTTTTACAGTACGAAAGAATTGCAAAAGAGTCTGTTATAACTGAATTCTAGCATATTTTTCAATGGAATTAGCAAGCAATTTCAGTGTATGTGTTCCGCAAATTCTAGCTTAGTACGCTAATCTTTTGCTTACAGTCCATGCAAAGTCTCCGGAAATGAGAGCATTTACTCCGGATTTTTTTTTATTTTTAGGTTTTTTTTCAACGACGAGGTTGACACACAGGAAATATAAATCTTCACGGTTACCACAATACTTAAAAATGTGCTTTTTGTTCTAATCCAGCTCTTGGTTTTTCCATCAAATCGATACTACCTCCAAATACAGAACTATGAGTTTCAGCGATCGATGCCGGAAATCAAATCAGCTGAGTTTCCGCGGAGTTTCTGATGGTTCTTCTTCGCTTCCTTTGGTATAAATCAATTATAGACGTTCGTATTCTCCTTTACTGCAATATCCGGTCGTTTTCTTTTTTCTATCATTTCACTACGATTTCATTTTTCCAATGCAGGTGTTTTGAGGCATGATTTCTTTTTGTCTCTAAAAATGGTTTTTTGTTATCACTCGCTTCTGGCTCCACTGTATATTAGTGGACCCAGAAATAAGCGCGCGGTTCTGGTTCTTTGTGTTCTTTTTTTTTTTTTTGAGGGACTCGGAGGCCTCAAATGTCGGAGACGGTGTTCCAGAGTGATTATTTGTTGGAAACGCTTACTTTTTCAATGCTATAGTTTTCTTTCACTTAATCGGTTCTTACACGACAGCTCTAGCGCCTTGCAGAGAGAGGGAGGGAGAGAGAGAGCTAGCCAGGTAAAGGCCGAATAAGTTGGAACAAACCATAACATCGGGGAAAAAAGTGTTTCTAACAACTAACCATTCAGATAGGAACTCGGTTGTCGACAATTTAGAGGAAAGCTCTCCGTGCCATACAAAAGAAAAAAAACAAAGGAAATGGAACATCCGCCTGCTTTCTGGGTCCAGTACCACAGTCAAAGTGAGCCCAGAAGCGGCGAGTGGCAACAAAAAGGGAAGTTTAAAGGACGAAGTATAATCGTTGAAGACCTGCATGGAAAAATAAAATCACGATGAAATAACAAAAACCAACAACTGTGAATCAGAAAAGAAGAATACAAGCGTTTAGGATTGGTCCCTGTAAAAAAGTGGAGAAAATCCGTAAGAAACAGCGAAAACTCACCTATTTCAAATTTCGTGCGCCTTCTCGTTTGGAACTGCCCTGAGGGCAATGGTCCTGTCTATCTTTGCTTCGAGCGTTCACAAACGCTAGAACGCACGCATTCTCGTTCTAGAGCTCTTTTCTTCTCGTAGCGGTTGCAAAAAGCGAGCTGTGGCAGCTTTTCGGGAGATTCTAACTGGATGCGCATGTAGGTACACACAGTACGGCCTGGGCTAGCCAACCGCACGGCTAAAATTGTCATGAATCACTCCGCTGCTTAGCCCACGGCTAGGCTAAGCACGCGGTTTGCTAACCCAAACCGTGGCTAGGGTTTGGGCGGGCGGTCATGAATCCCAGCCCAGTAGCAATGCCGCAGCGAGCTTGAGTGCAGCACGGATGTCGCTGGACGATGACATATCGGTATGGAGGCAGCACCAGCTGCTCTGCTTATATATACCAGAGTTTTCGATCTCCGCTTTTCAAGCAGCCGAAGTCTCTACGTGCTGTCCGCAGGTATCGCCTAATTACCCCCACTGTTGTACAAAGTATGCCTCAAACATTGTCGGAAAATTCATTGCTATGTCGGGGCATCATTCTGATGGGCAAGTGTACAAGTGCTGATAGGAATATAGCTAAGGGTGCTAATATTGGAATGGATATGGTTTCTCTAACCCGCGAGAGACACGAGAAAGAAAAATCTCGTGCGTGTGCCTTTTATATTTTGGCCAGGATTGCATAATGATCAAGCTGAGTACCAATAAAAAAACATGGTAGGAATAGGTCATTCATAAGATCAACTGATTTCTTTTCTTGAATTGATTTCTTCCCTGTCCCTGCCTCCTCTCTTTTTTCATTGATCCAAATTGAAGAGGATGGTGTTTTGCCGTTTCTAAGCCACCTACTGACTTAATGACTGATTGCCTATTGTGGCAAAAAGGTGAAAACGAGTGGAAGTGGGTTTATACATTTAGTACATCGAATGAAAATGGCGAGTCACTTTGCTATCCCTTCACACTCCCGCATTCGCAGAAAATTCAGGATAAGTTTGCTAGTCCGCTTTTAGTGATGCAAAATAGGGCTTTTGCTAGGTAAACAAGCAAAATTGGACCACAAATATGCGTGAAGACTGTTAACGGCAAGGCCGATGATGCTGCAACAATGATGACTTTCTAGTGCTGTCGTGTTGTTCTTAATAGTGCGGTAATGACTGGCATGCTGATATCGGAAAATCTTCGGAATGGATCCTTTATTGGCACTTGATGGTCATCTAGATCAAAAAACATCATGTTTGGTAAGGTTATGTATAGTTCAGAGTGCCTTGTAGGATGAGTACGCTCAGTTTTTGTATATATTCGGCTGAACACCTTTCGTAAATGTGAGGTTTTCCGAAGAAGAGTAAAATGGTAGTGTTGACTTCGTTAGAACCACATTCTACTGCTTGAATTTGACAAACTATAACTACCCTGAAATTCTCTTTCATCTGACAATTTGCAATTAGTTTTGTCCCATGGGCACAGCTACAGCTATCGCTGAGGTTGGCTAGTTTGAGGTCACATGTTTCGTCGTCCACGAATTCAGCAGTATTGAAGCCGGACTCGAGGGCAATCACATATTCTTCTCTGCTGGAAATTGCGATGATGTCCGTCTCCACATGTATAATTAAAGACTAGGGAGTCTCTATAGGTGCAGGGGACGGCGGTGGCCCATCTGCGATATCGATAAGGACGCAACGCGACTGCGCTTCGCATCAGAGATCGGTGTTGTCTGCCGCCGGAATGATACTCCTAGGCTCTTTTCTTCCCGATTTAGTCGAAAGGGCTGAAAATCGGGTAGAAAATCCGTTAGAAATAGTATAACAGCAGCAGAAAACTCGGTTACTGGGCGCGCGGCGCGGTTGCGCCACCTCTTTCTCGAGGCTGCGGATGAGCCAACGCCATTGACGTCCCCTCTAGTTCTGCTGGTGAATTACGCAATGAGTCGATCGATTGATCTGGACATTGGCAATGGTGTGCTGAGTTCTCAGAGTTGATTCGATTGGTGCAGCTAGAAAACGTTGTTCTAGTTTGCGCTTCGCTGTAGCATTCGACCGGTACTACGAAGCTATCCGGTAGCACAAAACTTTCGTTTTCGGAGATAGCGAATGGTTGACTCAACGTAGCGAAAGTATCTCCATGGTAATCATGGTAATGTTGAAATTCTCGGTTTTTTCCTTTGCGTATGATTTCATGGAAAGGTTTCTGATTGTTCTGTTACCTATCCAGGTCACCTCGAGATATGAACTCACTATTTCATACACTGCGCTGGAGATTGGTCTATTCACTATCCTGTAAAATTGGTAAGCAGGGAGGGAGTAGACATCCGCAGGGAATACCGCCGCAAACACTCAGAGGCATTTTCTTCCGAGTAAGTGCATGGATGCGCTTCTATTGATTGTTATAGCGGCATGATTGACCTCGCTGCTGCGCCTCACCCATTCCTCCCAGATATTTTGCGGTAGAGGAGTTTTCCAGTCTATTTCTGTATTGAATAATTGACGCATCATTGTTTTTAAGCCGACCATAAGGGGAGCTGCGATACCAATTGGATCAAAAATAGTGTTAATGTGGCTTACAATATCCCTTCTTATCAGTAGTATTTTCTGAGGGAAAATCGCAGCGACTGTGAATTTACACATACTCACGTAAATTCATGCTAATTCTCGAGAAAAGCTGTTTTGTCTCATGGTGTTTCTGCCCAGCTTCATTCACTGTCTCTGCATGAAGGAGAATGTTATTTACGTACAGATCCTGCGTAATTCAAGCGACAACTCCTAGTCTGATTGTAAGGCTTTTATATATGTCAAAAATGGCCATATTCAAGATACTCGGAGAAGCTCTCACTTCAAACCGGAGCCTATTGAATTTGTGTCCGATTATATTGTTCTTCGTTGGAGGCTGGTCCACATTTTTGACCGACAGAAACCAGCATAAGTCTTTATTGGACTTTGTTAGACGGGCTTGGGTAAATGCGGCTTCAATGTCGCACACTAGAATTTTATCCTTTGAAAACGTGTAGAAATGAGAATGACATGAGTATTATTGACACACGACTCTCCCTTGTGAATGACATCGTTCAGGCAGAGTTGTCCCTCTCTTTTTGACGATTCATCAAAGGCTATTCTGAAGCCTCTTAATGTTCTCTCCATCACCTGAGTGAGGCATACAGTAAACTCCTGCGGAATTTTGATTTGCGCGTTGGAATGTTTCGATTACATCCTCATCTGCATATTTTTGCATGAGGTTTTCGTACCATTTTAGTTGGGTTGTTACCAGAGTTCGGCACAAGCTTAACTGAAGCAGAAAAATTACGAAGCCCCCTTTGACCTAGCCAAGAATCTACGAAGCTCCCGTTGTAAACAATTTAGAACAAGTTCGTGCGAAGGTTATGTGTTTCGTGTTTTCAATGCACATCGAGATGTCCACACGAGTTACCAAGCGTTAACAAGTACACTGGCGGTGGAGCACGTTAACACGTTGGCACCGGCATATAATTTTTGAATTTCCAGCTAAAATATGAGAAGGGATGGAGATTTTGGGGGCTTCTGCCATTAGTTTGATAGAGCAATATTTCGTGAATACAACAGTGCTAATAAAATTGGATATAATTGATTCTGGAAGAAGTTATTTGAAGGAATTGTGTCCAAGTGGTGTTGAAAACCGTTTACTAGCTATTTTTTCCGCTGTAACTGAATAAACGAGGCAATTTTATTACTCATTAGAACGGGCAGCCTCTCCTTTAGCTAACCGCGGTAGTACAATTGGAAATCTTTGATTTCAGAGGAAGTTGTTTGACGAAAATTCTCTGGAAAGGTGCTGAACCCTAAATTTTAGGCAAATTTAGGGTCCCGAGAAAGTTTGGACAGGATCCAACCAACGGTGCTGTGGGTACTGCGAGGTGTAGCTCCTCCCAAAATCAATTAAATCAAATTATCTTTCACAATCAGATGGTACATTGCCATTTGCAGTCATGTGCCTGTTCCCAGAAATATCCGTGCAGAACCAGTCCCTTTGTAAGCGCTGGAAGCAGGGCTTTTGGCAGAATTTTCGCATGATTACCCCACAAACTCTTGCCAAAATCAATTGACCCCACTAGATTGCTTATGGCAGAGTCTGCTCTCGACTTAATTTTTTGCCGCTATCTCTTCCTTCAGAGTGCCATGAGCTCATCAATGGTCCGTTTCTCTTCAGACTGGCTTGCCACTAGTACTGGCTTAACGGTGTCCTCAGGGAATTTGGACAAGAAATTTCGCATCACATTGGGTCGTATGTTTTTCCATCATCATATCCTGCAGAAATCATGTGATTGGTCAGCATCCCAATTTGGTCGAAAACACCTTAGCTGCTGTCTGCTTTATTGGTTGCGGCCCTCACGTTGACAAGTTTCTGGACTATCTACGATCTATTAGTTGTGTGGTTGCAATAGTTTGCCTTCAGAGTATCAATGAACCATGTATTGTTTTCAGATACGAGTTTGATTCGATTCGAGTTTGATTTATTGGCTGTTTGTGCATTTCCACGTAAGCTTTCTTTGAGTAGTAGAATTTTTTCCATAACGTCCAGTTCATTGCAATTATGTACTAGGGCTTCGAAAATGGCCCAGTATTCAGGAAGCTCATCGGGATTCCCATAGAACTTAGGTAGTAGTGCGGAGGTTTGAAGGACCGTTTGTCCTGGCTATCTCAGCTTGAATTCTTGTATTGGACGATGGATTTCTAGAGCAGGACGGTATTGAGTCATTTTGTGTACTATTAGGTGCGTGCAAAAGTTCCGGGGCAGTTGGTGGTATTTCACCGTTCAACGTCGTTTTGCTCCTTGTGCTTGCGATATCCTGCAACGGTTTTCGTGTGTGCTGGTAGCCTAAAACATCTGCTGCCTATATCACTTTTGGCTCGGATCTACGTCAAAGCATTGCTCTATTTTGGATGTAAAACCAATACTATGAGCTGTGCAATAATTTGGGGAATTTCGCCTTATGAAATCAAATCTAGACGATCAACAGGAGAAGCAAACCATAGCATCAATATGTGTTAATGGAGAGCATATTCTCTAAAACGCCAGGTGCTCGAAGGTTCCTAGGAATTCTGAGCGTAGATGAGAGCCTGGAAAATGTTTCACAAGTTGGTCAGAGAAGATTTGGTCATCACAATGGCGACAGGAAAGAGCAGGTTGAACCAGACCTTGTGCAAAGTGTGCAAGACATTACGGGGAATTTAGTCAGAAATGTCTCGTCACTTGAAGAAAATCGATAAGAAGGGGAAGGTGAGAAGATGGATTTTGCGTGAGTTGAGTGAAGAGCACCAACGTCCACACTGGCAAGCCTGCAGATATTCGACCTTCAGATTATCTAATAATTAGTTTCATGCGAGGATAGTTATTATTGATAGAGAATGGGTCATGTGCGACAATCGGAGGAGGTCATCCTAAAGTTCGAGCTCCTGCCACCCACCTAGAAAATGGCTGAACCATCACTACCATCTTTTGAAAAATTTTTGCTCTTTCACGGTCAGCAACGTGATTTATCTGCGAGGAATTTTCTTCAAACGAATGCACAATAATCGCCTTATAGTAGTTTCTTTCCTCTAATGTAATCACGGGAAAACTCTCAAGCATAGGGCCGACACAGGCGAAAATATGCGGTCTGATCCGGCTCTGAGATAATGCAAACCAGCATGTTGCAGTGTCAACCGTATAGAGAATAGGCCATTCATGCTTCGAAATTTAAGCCTAACCTGTACAGTGCGTGTGAAAACTTTACGCCCACCCTAAAAATTCGTCGTTTCGGGCAGGAATCAAGCTTTTTCGAGAAATGGCGTTCGCTATCGTTTTCAGCGTGCTTGAAAACCCCAGAAACTTTCACCAATTTTTTCTAGGTGATCCTCTAATTTTTTTATTCGTTTTTGAAAGGAAAATGCCGTGGTTCAAAACTCTACGCCACCCTTGAAAATGCGGTTCCGAGGAGAGAAATTGCGAATAAGCAGGGAAATGATACGAACTAATGTAGTAGCGCTCAAAAAGACTCTGGGTAACCTTATGGAGAAGTCATAATCAATGCCGAAGGTATTTTACCTGTCACTGACTGAGCAAACTCTCCCCCCGAACAAGTGTGAACAGAACAAATTTTTTTAAAGACTTTGGGTGGTCGCAGATACGTAGGTGATATTTCCATGAATAATCTTAATACGTATAGATGGAAAAGGGAACACTAGAACACATTTCAAGGTCGACACGACGGCCATATCACCCATCTGGTCCTTCTCCTTCACAGTGTCCACCGAGAAAATCAGCATTAAATTCCCGCTAACTGTATTCAAATTGACCAGTCTCTTCGCATATCAGCATTTGAGGACATTTGAAACAAGAGCACCATGCATGTTCTCCGGCGGACGCCACACCACCCTTGGGGTCGATTGATTTTACTAGGCACAACATGAATAGCATGTAGGCTTGGGCGGCATTTTTCGTAGTGTTTATTAACATGCAAGATTTCACTCATAAATTTGAATGCGCTGTTTATTCATGGGAGTAGGAGACAGGCAACGATTTTCCAGACCGGATCTTGCATTGCTAATAGGGATTTATGAGGGGAATGGGAGGTTTCTTTTTTTGCCGCAACTTTGGCGGTTGAACATCGATGGTCAATACAGACCACTAACATCGGAATTGCGCAGATAGGATTCCGATGGACTTAGCTATTCATAGCAGTGCTCTACAAAGGCCTTTGCTCTCATATTCTCTCCAACAGAGCGTCCACAACTCCGCTAGGATCACGACTTGGGGCATCTTTCTCGGCCGACACTGTGGACGAAGAGGACCAGACGGATGACGGATGACCACCCAAAGTCTTTAAAAAATTTTGTTCTGTTAACACTTGCTCAGGGGAGAGTTTGCTCAGTCAGTGACAGATAAAATACCTTCGAGATTGATTTTGACTGCTCCATAAGGTTACCTAGAGTCTTCTTGAGCATACATTAGTTCGTATCATTTCCCTGCTTATTCGCAATTCCTCTCTTCCGTAACCGACATTTTCAAGAGTGGGCGTAAAGTTTTGAACCGCGGCATTTTCCTTTCAAAAACGAATAAAAAGTTAGAGGATCACCTAGAAAAGACTTGGTGGAAGTTTCTGGGGTTTTCAAGCACGCTGAAAACGATAGTGAACGCCATTACTCGAGAAAGCTTGATCCTTGCCCGAAACGACGAATTTTCAGGGTGGGCGTAAAGTTTTGACACTCACTGTATTACTCCTTGTAACTATCTGTAACAGACTACCCCCACTTCAATCTTCTATGGCTTTACTTCCGCTCTAAAACTTTTAATGAACAGACCCTACTCGAAAACGACGTGTGCCACTATTACAGGTGTGAACCTGTCAAATTTTTGGCTTCTGGAAAAATCTTTTCTGTGCCATACTGGCAACATTACGCAGATGCCAATGCTTTTTGTTATGAACTAAATTGCTGACCTTGAGTCAAGTTATGGCGTTTTGAAAAAATAGGTGGAACTGCCCCGGAACTTTTGCACACACCTAATACTTTCCTCAGTATCTATGTCCTGGATTTCTCTGCCTCACGCTCATCAACGTTGCTGTTTTCATCACGTTGCGACCTCATCTCGAACACTTTTCGTTTCGTCGAGCCGTGCCGTCAGCATAAAAACCAGATCATTAGCGTCGGCGATAGCTGTTTGTGATTGCGATTTTTCTTCGATCTGTTCGATTTCCACCAAGTCGTCTTTGTCGGATATGTTTTTGCTTTTTTTCTGAAGAGTTTTCGAGAAGTGCAGAGTTTCTGAAAAGAAAAGTGAAAGTTTTTTCTTTGAAAAGTGCAGAGTTTTTGCTCCAGGTGCTTGGTACGGGAGACTTAGCCCCAAAACTGGTTTGCATCAGCTGACTCGAGGTGTTGAATTTGACCGTAAATTGCTAAATTGAGCTTTTCTCTGCTCCATGGGCCAAAGATAATTTTGACAGGGGACAAAGTGGCTTATTAGGCCGATGCATCAGACTATTAGTGGGTGCGAGAGATGGTGGTTGGAAACCCTGCTGAATAAACTTTTTTCGGTGGTTCGGCTTATTGAGTGATGATATGAGTTGAGCGAGAGAGTACAGAGATTTGAGCTATAATGGGTTTATCTGGCCAAACCGTAACAACCGCCACGCTGAGGTGAAGCAGTAGTAAAAGTATGGGACAGGCTTCACCCACCATTAGGACCATCGACAGGTCAATAATACTGGGTCGTCCGGGTTAACTGAGAGAGCCGCAAGCAGCTTTTTCAGCTATAGGGCAATTACTACTAGACAAGTTCGTTCATTGTGGTGATATGTGGTGAAAGATCCAAATGCCCTTTTCCACGGCGCCCAGACGCAGGGTAGACGTACCTTGCTTCTAGGCGTAGACGTACCTTGCTTCTAGGCAATCAATGACGACTTTGCGTTTTTCACACAATTCTTCAGCAGACTTGCGACTGGCGCACGCGCATGGTTTAAATCGTCATTACTGTGTTTTTTATTCACAGTATGATGTCTCAACCTTCATCGATTACTTTTCGTTCATTATGCAAGGCAAGGGTCGGTAAAGAGTTCTTTTGCCAGCTGGAATTTCTCGTTTTCGATTGTCTAAATCCTAAAAGTAGCACGCACAATAACTTCTCAAAATAAGTCGTTACCATATAGGACTTCTGATGGAATCGTATTAGCAAATATTAGGTTGGTGTAAAAGTGTTGTCGGTGTTTAAGAAACTAGTTAAGGAACCATAACTCACCCTAATTGTCATGACAGCCTAACAATCATAACAGCTATATGTGGCAATGGACCTGTAGAACAAATATTGCTCTCTCGCTGTTGGTATAAGAGGTGCCCACTGCAGTTAAAAGGAAAGAAATAGAAGAAATGTAATAATAAGATCACAAAGGAAGGAACTGGAAGAAATATAGTAACGAGATCACAAATAAAGTTGTGCAAAACACTTTGCATTCAATCTGAAGTCACTATCGATTCCACTGCCGAGCTCCGGTTTGACGGTTTCCGTCTCAGTGAAACGAAGACAAGCATTCTTTGGAGCATTTTCTTTGCTTTTTCTGGAATTCTTGCCAGACGACCTAGTCGTTGGTGCTAATTTGAAGCAGTACGTTAAGCATTATGTGTAGCTTCACATCCGATCACGTCCTTATAAATTTGTCGTTTCGGAGACCGCTCGCAAATTCACCCAGGCTCGGCCACTTGTGCACAAGCACGCCTGGTATACCCGTGGCGGAACACATGAACGTAAAGAGGTGCGCAAGCACATGTCAGACAGCACCTCGTTTCCGTGGATTTCTTGAAAGTTTCACACTACGTCATCATCACATATGAGTTATGTGCTCCATCGTACGCCAGAATACAGCGAAATTTCCAAAACGGAGATTTCCGTGGGTGCTGCCTTCGAATAACATGAAGGTGTTTAGAACAGCTATTTTAAACGGCCTTTAAACTAAAAAAACTGTTTCGAATAGTTACAAACATTTGGTCAAACAATGGGAGATTGAGGAAATACAATCAGTTCACAAAAGCCATGAAAATTTATTGCACAACGCAAGAACGGGTTTTGTCGCGTCATGTGGATCTACAATGATCAAACCCTTCCGGAAAGCTGCACTCTCTCATGACGATTCTGAAAATTTCCAGCTTCGACAGCTCGAGCACGATAACCTGAACCGCTTCATTGGTCTTTGCCTGAATGGACCGCAGACGCTCTCTGTATGGAAATTTTGTTCACGAGGAAGCCTCAACGATGTGATAGTGGAAGATTCGATAAACATGGACAACTTCTTCGTCAATGCTCTCCTAAGAGATATAGTGCAAGTAAGATGTAACCAAAGATCTGGTCTTTCTTTTCTGTTTGTCGGCTGCGAGAACTTTGAAGATGAACAGAAATTGGTGTTTCAGTTTCTAAAAAAAATTTCACTCTAATTTTGATGGTCGTGGTAGTTGGCTACACCGTTAAAGGCAGCAGGAGCTGAAATCATCGACTCCGAGCTGAGCTGTGGGTGATGAAGTACAGACTCAGCACATCATAAATGTGAAACGAACACAGACAATGATGACTTACCTGCAGAGAAAATGGAACATTCGTCGCGAACACCCCTGGCCGTGTTCGTGCGCGGACGAGTTTTCCCGGCGCGAAAGCCATTGCGGCGCGTGGTTTTGGCCGAGTCCCGCCATGAAACCCTGTGAATTGAATGCATTTCGTTTTCCTTTTGCGCCAAACCACGCACCGCAATGGCTTTTTGCGCCGGGGAAAACTCGTCCGCGCGCGAACACGGCCAGGCGTGTTCGCGACGAATGTTCCATTTTCTCTGCAGGTAAGCAATCATTGTCTGTGTACGTTTCACATTTATGATGTGCTGAGTCTGCACTTCATCACCCATAGCTCAGCTCGGAGTCGAGGATTTTAGCTCCTGCTGCCTTTGAAAGGTTTCATTAGCAGCACGGTCGAAGAAAGTAGATAGCAGTAGTAATCCGAACTAGGGGATTTGTACACACGAGATTGGTGGCGGTGCCGACCTTGTTCGTGGGAATTTTCCACAGGGGCCACTTAATAGATACCTCTAAGTCTCCCTTTCGCATCTGAATAAACAAAAACAAATCATACCCCGATTACTTGAGAAACTAGGGCACTCATGAATGCCTTCAGACATTGCCTATGGATAGCACCTGTCCATGACACAACAATATATTTACATGACAAGAAGAGTATGAAATGTTATACATACTAGCGCCCCTTCGGGACGCTAGAAAGTGGGGTGGGGCAGCCACTTGAGGTATGTGCAAAAGCTTCACACGTGCAAAAGGCTTAGAAAATCAGCAAATAAGAAAAACTAATCATTAGCTGAGCTCAAATACTAAATTCTCCGTATGAGTTGCGTATGCTCTACGGGTCTTGCCGCCTCGCCAATGTCGGGCTTCTAGTCTTCTCGCGATCCTAGCCTAGCCTGCGAATTCCTGATCACGCATCTAAATATGAAGCTAATTTCCGATGCAGTGATACCACCTAGTCTTTTTGTCACATTTCTTACACAATGCTGTGTAACCAATGACGTGCGAATAATCACCTGAAATGATTCAGATTCAGGCATCACGTTACTCAGATGATCCAACAGATGAGCATCTGCTTCAATATACAGGAAGGAAGAAGAGGTGGTCGACTAAGACACAAATGAGCAAGTAGCGTGCCCCTACTCCACTCGCAGACGTGCATCTTGGCGTTTTCCCCACTATGGGTCACGGCGGACCCATTCTCCATCAATGCACCAGTATCGTGGCGCTTACCCCACTACTGGGTCAGAGCAGACCCGATCCATCGGTGGGACTCGTATCCCGGCGCTCTCCCCACTAATGAGCCCCTGGACCCAGTCTCCATTCGCTCCATTTGTGGACCCGTATCCCGGCGCTTCCCCCACTATTGGGCCAAGACAGACCCAATCCCCATCCGTGACTCGTTCCCTGGCATTAGCACACTAATGGGCCCAGCGGGCCCAATTTCCCTAGACCCCTATCCTGCCGTTTTCCCATTCCATGGGCCACGGCGGCGAACTCTTTCTCGATCAGTGGACAGATATCGTGATGTTTTCCTGAACTATGGGGCCCCGGAACATCTGTTCGTCATCAATGCAACCGCAGTCTTTGTAAATCTCGAAAGTAATCGAACAAAGCTAGGAAATATTTAGAAAGTTTGATCAATTGCACAACTGGTTTCAGAAAATGTCACAACAGATTATAGTGAACCGTTTTTTATTTGGATTGCAGTCAACAACAAAGTTCCAGTGCAGCGGCTACCCTGCTGCGTACCTAACTGCTATGCAACGTCAAATCGCTGTAAACACTGTCTCGCCCGAGGGCTTGAGACCGCTAGCCGCTGTTACCACTGCGAAATCCTAAATGCACCCGGTTTTCACTGCGTCTATGCACCTATGACGAAACATCGGCCGAATGTCCCGTTCGGCAACCAAGACGGCGAAAGCGCTGAAGAGCTTGTTTGCGAGGTATGGTCTACCGAAAACTATCGTTAGTGATAATGGGACGCAGTTGTCGTCGGAACTTTACAAGACGATGTGTGATGAATGTAGAATCGTTCACATCAGAACGGCTCCATATCATCCCCAATCAAATGGACAGGCTGAACGTTTTGTTGATACGCTGAAGCGAGGTATCAAAAAACTTAAGGGGGAGGAGAGACCAACGGAAGGAATCTTGAATGTGGTTTTGCAGGCGTACAGGATGACGCCTAACTCGAGTTTGAACGAAAAGATCCCAGCAGAGCTGTTTCTGGGTAGGAAATTGCGAAATAGAATGAGTCTGTTGGTCCCGCAACCGGAATCTGCTGAAGATCCTCTCGCGAAGGCAAGATGAGAGCGTATGGAGCAGCAATTCGCCAGAAAACGCGGAAGTTTGATGTTGGTGAAAAGGTATATGCAAAACAGTGGAAGTCGTCACAATTCCACTGGGTGAAAGGAACGGTGGTGAGACGTGTTGGCTCAGTCAATTATGAAGTTGAGATGAATGGAAGGATTGTTCGCAAACACGAGAACCAACTAGGTTGTTGTGACAAGCAGGAAGGTCATGTAGAAAAGAAGGAAGGTCTGAAGGTGCTGCTGGAAGTGTTAGCAGCAGAAGACGCCTACATGAGGCGTGAAGTGACCGTCGAGCCGAATCCGGACCGTGCCATCCCGAATGCACCTCTACCAGCTGTGTCCAATACAACGTCCACCACAGCATCGACTCAAGGACCACAACCACCAACGTTGAGAAGATCGACAAGAATCAGAAGACCTGTCCAGAGATTCGATCTTTCTCCTACGTAGTTAATTGTATAAGTGTTTCATTGTTTTTGTTCGTTTGTTACCGTAGTTTATTGCTAACCGTGTCGGAGTATAGTTTTGTGCTAAATATCCTACTGGGGGAAGTGTTGTGGCTGATGGCGCGTTGCCAGATTATGACTCTGTTATCGGCAGGCAGGAGACCGATGATCTTCCTAGGTGGCGTGGAGATCACCCGTCCGGATAGATCGCAAGGAAGTGCGATGGCGGGAAACAGAGGTGTATATAAGCCCCTAGGATTGAGCTTTAGCAGATCTCGATTGGAATCAGGCGACGCCGCGCCGCCCCCGCTTCCTTATATTCTGTACTAATAAACTGTTATTGCCCTAGTGTTGGTACAGAGGTACTAGCAGGAGGAGTTCCTCGGAAGTTAGGAGGGTAAGGTGAGGGTCGAAGGAAAGAGACCCTAGAGAGTCAGACGGATTGTGTTTTCCCGGAGACAGGCGGGACACAACAAAAAGATTTCGCTACAAATTCTTCCTGATATTTTCACGAAGTGGCAGGTCCTTTTAGAGTGAATATGAACATATGAACATATATCATGTTACTTCCAGGGACTCGCCTTTCTACACCACTCATATCTTCAGTTCCATGGGTTTCTCACCTCGAAAAGTTGCCTCATTGACGATCGTTGGCAGGTGAAGATATCCGACTATGGCACAGGGAAATGCCGAGTGGCCGATAAATTTACCAATAAAGGCAGGTCTACGAGTCTCCATTAATTGCGTTTCCTTACGTGTTTTAGCCGTAGAAGCTAAAGTGCTATGCAAACGGTATTCCCAAGAACTGTTGTAGACTTTTTATGGACAGCCCCAGAACATCTGCGCAGTGGCTACAGTGGAGGATCTCAAAAGGGTGATATATACAGGTAAGTGCAAACACCGTAGACCGCACCGGCTGATCAGACGGCTCATACCAAGCCGCAGCCATATTTGCATCTGAAGTACAAAACGCACTCTAGCAACTAGACTGTTCGGGATCGTTGCGTTTCTCACCCGGACAGCCGGCTAATTAGAGGTGCGAGCCAAGGGTGAAGCGCTTTTAGCAAGAGGTGGTACCAAGCCAGCCGGATAGTACCAGTTGATCTCAAGGCAATCTTAATCACTGTTGCACAACTCTACGCGGCGATTTCCCATTGAAAAAAAAAACAGCAGCAGAAGCCTGATATTCAAACACGGCGCCAACTCCTTTTTACATTTTTAATTTTCAGCTTTTTGGAGCTAACAACACGTGGATGGGTGAATTGTAAAGAGAGGACTTCTGAAAGTTTTTTTTTGACGATTTAGTGCAAAAAAGAAAAATGTCGATAAATAACTAAATGAATAAATAAACTTTGACAGTCATCATGGAAAGATTGCTGCCAGTTCTTGGACGCTACTACGCCAAAATGTAGAATCGACTAAAATTTGGGACGGAAAAAAGCAAATTCATCGCACCACTTTGATCGCATGCCGCAACGCGACACAGGGTTGGGATTGCTCTGAGATCAATCAGGCGAATCCGCCTGGTTTGATGCCAGCCCCTGCCAAAGGCGCTTCACACTTGGCTTACACCTTTAACAAGCCGGCTGTCGGGGTGAGAAACGCCACTCAGCCAGACTGTTCATATAACGTGGCCTTATTCAGTTTTGCAATAATCGCTGGACAACTTGTTACGAGATCAAGCGTGTGGGATATCGATAACCGAAAGGAAGATGCAGAAGGTAAAGGCAATTATATTCGTTTTCCTCCCTCTGCACTTCCTTCATCTCAGAAAAACTTATTTTATTCTCTTTAGTCCTTCGAATAGGTGTAGAATAACTCAATAGCCAATTATCTGCTCCTCCATATGTAGTCACGGTTAATCTGTGAGCTCTGAACTGCAAGAAGATGTTTCTTTGGTGAACATTTCCAGTGATGATCTCAAAATGCAGTTGCTTCGTAGTAGATTCTACAGTAGGCAACGCACTTCACAGCAATGACTTAATTGTTTCTTTTTCGCATGGAAAAGTGAATGGGAGATCGCAATAAAGTGGTGTGTTTCTTATCAACTGGAATGCTCAAATTGCGACGTCCTCCACATAGAAGAATTACGAAGTACACTGAAAATACGTATGGAGAAGCATATGACCACTCTGAAGTCCGCCGCCTAAACATTTACGGATCTCGTTGCCTGGCCAGCAGACGTGCTTACCTGCTTGCCAGGCACGCAAAAACCATAAACTGGTCAGGCAACACCCGGAAACTGTTCAGGAAATTCAGACCCGGAATGTGATCAGGCAGCCATGAACACCCGGAAACTGGGAGAAGTTAAGGGCAAATGCACCTAGCATGACCTTCAGCTCTAAATGTCTTCACACTGTGGGAAAATATGCTTGCGACTACAAAAATTGCCTATCAACACCCGCAATCTTGCCTGGCCTGCAGACGTGCTTGTCTGGTGGCCAGGCACGCAAGAGCCGGAAACTGGCCAGGCAACACCCGGGAACTGGTCAGGAAATTCAGTCCCGGAATCTGATCAGGCAACACCCGGAAACTGTTCAGCGGAAACTGGCCAGGCAACAACGGGAGGCTGGCAGGGCCGGGCATCATCCCGGACGTCCTTACAAAAATCAGATGACATGGCCGCTCGGAGTGCGAGGTCCCACGAAGCCCCATGCGGCTCTACCACCAAAAATCTCGAGGATAAAGCAGTCCATCCCAGCTTTGTGTGCACGAGCCACTTCATGACAGCCCTTTTTTTCGATCTTGAAACACAACTCCAACCTCGAGTCCCCCTTCATTTTGCTGCGTACAAGTTGCTGGTTGCAACTCATATGTTAATATAGAGAAAATCCATTTTGACCGTAAAATTGCGCAATTTTTGACATTATGGGAGGACGTTGAGAGGACACATCCATCTCGCATAAGCTCCACCTCTAAGTGTCTTCGCACTGAAGAAAAATATGGGTGGGAATACAAAAATTCTCTACTAGCACCCGCAATCTGGTCAGGCAACAGGCGATACCCGTAATCTGGTCGGGCAACACCCTTTTCCTGGTCAGGAAACAGCGAGTCCGGGAATCTGATCGCGCAACACCCATAAATTGAACCATATCGGATGTTGACCCGTAAAATGTTCAGGCAACATCTGAAAACGTCGGTTCAGCCGTAAACCTGCCAGGAAAACTTCAGATCTCCCGTTTCCTGGTCAGGCACACCCGTTCTCCCGCCTGCTGGTCCGGCGGCGGACTTCTCGTAAATTGAGCCTCGTCCGCTGTAACGATATGGAGTAGCGTATGCGGCCCTTCAACAGCGGTAGAAATACTGATGGGTTGGAATTCGAGTCCGGTTTGTATCCTGCCTATAACAACACCGAGAACTGGCTAAGTACGACGAGATCTTAGGCGGGCGCCGATAACCTGGTTGATTGTCTTGAATGTACAGGGCGGCCGAAAATTACTCGCGCACCAATACTTCAACGCTAGAACCTTACAGTGAGTCATAATTGGTTCAAATCCTGAGGACAGCTTGTAGGCCCTTCACCGATGAAGAAATGCTAGACAATTTTCTAAATTTTCTCTAATAATGGGGACACCGGGGCTCGGAAGCTGAAAGACGCCTTTGCGCTATTCTTGCAGACAAAACCGACATTCTATCAGGTTGGTGCATAAATTAATTGCCGTTTTTGGGTATGCATGAATAAACATCTCTCTTCCGTGGAATTTGAAGGATTTCAAGCCAATTTGTGTGACCTTCTGAAAGGGATTTCCCTCCTCTTCCAAAAGCCGCTTGAATATTCTGGCTAGCTCTTTTCAGTAGCTTTTTGTAGAGCCGCGAACAAATGATTAGCCGACGCGATTCTTGGGTGATCGTAGTTAATGACTTCAAACTCGATCATTTTGAAGCAGAGGTGTCCAGTAATCTTGCATTTGTTTTTTTTTTTTTGGAATCGCCTTTCTAATAAACAGTGAGCAAGGGAATCGCGAAGTTATCTTCCTACGATTTTAAACTGAAATGCAACAATGGTCCTGGTCATGAGAAGTCGCATGACGATCAGGCGTTGACGACAGCCGTAGAACCTGAATCAGATCTTTCCATCCTGACGTTGAGAACAAGATTCAACGCTTACTATACTACAGCCCCAAAACATCTGGCTTCAGTCAACAGTCTAAGAAAGGAGCGGACCTGAACACCACACGATATGACTGATGACCAGCGTCTTAATTGGTGTGACATCTTATCTAACTTGATTTTTTCCCAAGACAATCCATTTCAAGACCAATTCATTGCTATGGATGAAGCTCGGTTTCTGCGCGATAACGTGAAATGCGAATGAGTATACGTAGAGGCGATTTCACACTTCTAAGTTTTTCTAAACTAAATCTTCTCTCTAAAGAGGTTGTGTGAGGAGTTTGGTGGTGGTGTAAGGGTGTGATTGACTGCAGCCTCCTCCAACCTAGTCGAGCGTTGACACCAGAGTCGTATCATTGTAATTTCGGGTTGATGTCCGAAAATCTGCTATAGAAATGGTTGGCAGTGGCGAAAGAATCAAGTTTTCCCCTGCTCTAGGGTAGCGTTAATCCTCTCAGTTGAAAACTCATCCGGTAAAAACTGGCGCAGTAAGGCATCGAGGTTCTCATTTATTGTCCTTGTTTCTCAGACCTTTCCCATTCTGAATATCACTTCTCTTGCGTCCCAGATGCAAACCTGCGACACCAGGAGACTGCTGATCTAGAGTACGCCGAAGTCACCTTCTAAAAGTTTTTAGATTTTTGCGATCTCAGTTTTCATTATAGAGGCATATCATTTCACCAGGTTGTTAGAGAAGACCTAGCGAATTGAATGGGCATTAAACTGACGAGGAACGTTGTGTTTAGGCCAGTTTATAATACTTTGAATTGGAATGTTCGTTTCGTCAATTAATTTCGCACCAATCTGATATTTTGTGCCAATGCTTCATAATAATATCATTTTTCGAGACCACGTTCCTGGTGTGAACTGAGCAGATCCTGCACTGCACAATTCACCGGGCTAAGAAGTACAATGTATTCGAATACGGTGTACGTGGGGCAACATTGATTGCCTAGAAATGAAAAAATTCGGCTGGATTGTGTCTGAAAATCCATGCTGTAGTGAGCTGGCACTGGAGAATTTAAACTGCAATAACTTTACTGCCTTTATGAGAGCTATCCAATGTATGATGTGTGTTGGACAGAACTGAATTCTCCTATAGAATTTTAATCAAATTAAAGTAGGGTGGATTTTGCCCACCCAGTAGTTATATAAATATCACGTTTCGTCTCACCCGGCCCGGAAATTACAGTCAGACCGTTTGCTGATTGGTCTGTATTTTTCACTTTGTCTTTACTCTGGGCCACACTTAAATTTCGTAATTTTTTTTTCGCATTGACAAGCAAATGCACACGTACAGATAATTGTTGTCTCCAGTTGTATAGTTTTGGACATTTACTGGTCAGACTGTAGGTTTTACCTCGTCATACTAATTCCATGCCCTCGTGGTATATATTGGAGCAAAACAACTCACACTCTCCACTGTTGTTTCTTGGTGGGAGGCTAAAAATGAAAGGTGAGCGGTGATCTGATATGACTAGATGACGCGGTGTCGTGAGACACCGCGTCATCTAGTCATATCAGATCACCGCTCACCTTTCATTTCACGTGTGGAAGTATGCTATAACGAGTTTCATACAATTTCCGATGAGCGGCGCGGCGTGGCGCGAGAAGTGACTCATGAGCGGGAAACTTCTCGCTCTGGAAGTTGCGTTGGATTTTACTCGCGGCAAGGAATACCTCAGACCATTCGACTCCACGACTCGCAGGGCGATCTTGCAAAATGCTGCGTGGGGCTCTCTCTCTGAAAGCCACCCTGCTCGGGGCACTTGCCGCGTGAGATCGCTATGCGTTGTCGCGCCCTATCCTTCATCATATGGCACGGCGCTACCCTGAGATCCGTTTATCTCTCCGTCACTACCCAAAGATGTGATTTCTCTTCATCGCTACCCTACACCAAACGTAATGAGACTTAACTGCCATACATGACACGAATGGCAGAGAAATGATCAGACGTGGCAGTCATGAGTGGTCGGAATGGCAACTCAGTTGCTACCATTCCTTCCGCGCAGCAACGCAAGGCCATCTGCCGTTGCTGTGACAACTAAAAGTGCTATCGAGTGGCAAATGATAAGAATGGGAGGAGTCGGTTCGGGTCCAATCCATGAAATGTCCGGAAGTTGCAAAATTCGATTCCTACCTTAATTTACACGCGTTTCCATTCCCCTTTCAGTCATGTTCAAAAATGTTGTTTCAGTGAACCACAGTAGAGCTGGAACGAATGAGATAACCCTATGATTACAAGACCGTATAAAGGGAAAAGAATGGTAAGATGTATTCATAACGAAGAGGAGGAGGCAGGCGGCCAAGGCAGGGAGGGAGGGAGTGAGGATAAGATATGAGAGGTGAGTCAAAACGTACGTAGAGGAAGATAATAAGAAGCGCATCCATAGCTATGTATGTAATAGGTGCGGCGCCGTCCAGAAGTGGGAGAGTTGTCACTGGACAGCTGTGAGATTGATGTCTGGAGCTCAGTACTGGGAAATGTGCCACTCGAATGAGAGGTGGAAGATGCTGGTTGTAGATTAAAATGAACTTCTCAGCAGCAGCTGTCATCGAGTGAAGATATGTATACGGACGTGTTGCCGCATCCTTCTGCTAAATAATGAAACATCACGACAAATGGCCGACAATTTTGAGATCTTGGGTGAGAGGGTCTCCTAATTAACAGCGTACGACATTTGAACTATTGGGTTGGGCAACGCGTTCGTGCGGTTCCTTCACCTTGGGTTTTTAGTGGGATTTGAGCACCGTTCCACACCGTGTCATAAGCCGTTCAGAAGCTCTTGTTTTACTCTTTACCAGTATTATAACGGACTTCCTCGATTACCGCTACTTCTTTTTTTCTATAGCATGTTGTCCGCTCCAAAGAAGCCAATATTTGCTGGATATGCATCATTATGAGCATTCAATTTAGAGAACAAAGAGATTGTCTGGTAGACTTTGTTCTATATGTAAAGAAGAATCACTACTACAGGTAATTCTTAGCAACAACTGAATTTATCTGATCCACTTGGTGAAAAACATCCAAGGGCCTTGTAAGAGGTGACTGTTCTTAATGTGAACGCGCAACACTTCTGGGAAATTTTTGACAAAACCACAAATGAGAGTTGGAATGGAGTCTAACTCTGCTCATGCCAATTCTATGGGACTGAGCCAATAACCAACCAGCTATTTTGTTTACATTCCGAGCCATTTCTTAGAGTTCCAGTGAAGAGTTGCAGTCCAGGGTCACAAACTGAGTTGTCTCAAATAATTGAGGAACTACTCTGCCTTTAACAGCACTAATACATGAGGAAAGGGCTAAATGTTTGTTCACATCACATGTTTTGAGTTCTTTGCGAAATACAGTGGTTTTGATGACCATAAAAAATCGCCCAACCCAATATGATCAGCAACTCTGATATATTCAGTTGATATGGGAATCTCGAACATGATCCCTGAGGCGACATCGACACCGAAATCCAAATTCTCAACTCAACTTGAAATGGTCCGAAGACACACACACGAGATAGCGCTAATACAGCTACTACAGCCTTCCAGATAAAGACCATCGAAATGGCGCATTTGTGGCTTTTCTCTAGTGATATTTCGAACAGAAAATACCCCTTTGCTTTTCCCAATGAGTGGTCATATGTCCTTAATATGTAAGCGAAATGCTCCCAGCCATACCTGATCTTCACCAATCGATTTTCCACGTTAAACAATTGAAATAATGGTGATAAGGCCGTCTTTGTCGATCCTCAACCTGATGTCCCGTGCAACAGACAGTCACTTTCGGACTCTCGCTAGAAACTCACTACTATTCCATACTTTTGCTGTTGGCGGTCTCGCAGCATAGGGGTGAGGGAGCGTTTACAAGCTTTCAGCCTGCGCAATGTACGCAGCAGGAAAACCACCCTTCCACTGTTGCGACAACGCAGGCATTGAAGGGATACCTGATGTATCAAAAGCATGGTCGTTGCGTCCACAGCAAACGGTAACACTATACTCCCAGGGAAATATAGCTGCGATGTAAGCACAATATTCACCAGGACACTGAAGGGAAGCATAGATGTGACCGTGACTAAAAAGCCTGCTATTGTTCGATTTCGGAATTTGCGTTGAGCCACTTCGGAACTTCCGTCGGGTCACCCGCAGAAGTTCCGAAAGTTTGTCTGGGGAGGAGAGTAATATGTACAGCACTGGAAGCGGCATAGAAAGAGAAACAGGACTGTTTCTTCCCTAGAAACTAAGTTATTCCAAACGCTTGAACATACGCATTCGTTACAGTGAACGGCAATGGCGGTGGCCATTCTGCAGTCTCGAGAAGGACGCTATGCCGTTTAGTCTGCGTTCGTCCTGCACAGTTATCAGGGCTATTGGGCCAGAGCAGACCCAATCTCCATCCGAGGACTCGTTCCCTGGCATTCCCCCGCTGATGGCCCCTGTGGACCCAATCACCATCGATGGACCCGTATCCTGTTCTTTTCCCACTATTGGGCCAATACGGACTCTTTCTCCATCCATGGATTGGGCCACGGCTGACCCTTTCTCGATAGGTGGACACCTATCGTGACGTTTTTCTGAAATACGGGGCCACGGCACATCTGTCCGTCATCAGAGCACTCTTTGTAAGTCTCGAGAGCAATGGAAGAAAGTTAGGAAATATTTAGAAAGTTTGATCAATCGCACAACTGGCTTCAGAAAATGTCACAACAGCTTATGATGACGCGGTCTTCGTTCTATATCTATTAAACAAAGCGCCGTAAGGGGGCTAGAGCGGTTAGAGATACGGGGCGGCACTCATAGACACCGCAATCTTGAGGCGCAGACTGTGTGGCGAAATGGCCGATTTCTATGGACGCAGACACGTTCGCTTCGGGACCCGAAATTACGTCACTGCTGGCTCTCCCGCATGCACGGGATAGTGATTTCATCACCTTCGCTGGCGGTCTCGCCGCATAGGAGTGAGGGAGTGTTTACGAGCTTTCAGGCTGCACAATGTACGCAGCAGGAAAACCAGCCTTCCACTGATGCGACGCTGCGTGCACTTGCAGGAAGAGATGGACGGGTGCTATGAGGGCTGCCGCGTCTCGGAAGCTCGGGAGGGTGGACCTACGCGGTCGCCTCATCTGGTGGGTGCTATTGCCGCATGGCCTCTAAATAGGAAGGCATGACATTTTATATTCAATCAAATAAATACGGATACGGGTCCAGCTATGGAGAAAAGGCCCGCTAGGGCCCACTGGAGCGGGGGACGCCAAGATACGGGTCCACCGATGGAGAAAAGGCCCGCCGTGGCCCAGTGCTGTGGGGCGAGAAACGCCATGAGGTGGGTCCAGCTATGGAGAAAAGGCCCGCTAGGGCCCAATGGAGCGGGGGACGCCAAGATACGGGTCCACCGATGGAGAAAAGGCCCGCCGTGGCCCAGTGGCTGTGAGGAACGCCAAGACACGGGTCCACCGATGGAGAAAGGGCCGCCGTGGCCCAGTGGTGCGGGAACGCCGAGACACGGGTCCACCGATGGAGAAAAGGGCCCGTCCCTGGCCCAGTGACGGGTGGGAGAAAGGGCCGGTGGCCATGGGGGACGCCAGGATACGGGTTCACTTTAGTGTTGAGAATGACAGGATGCGAACCCGCCCCTGGAGAACGGATCCGGCTTGCCCTAACTGTGAGGAAGGCGCCAGAATGCGGGCGCTCTGATGGAGGAAGGGCCCGCCGTGGCCCAGTAGTATGGATAACACCAGGATACGGGTCCGCCAACATAGGATTGGTCCGCTGTGACTCAGTAAAGTGGAGAATACCAGGATACGGTTCAGGCCTAATGTGTGAAGATGGCGCCAGAATACGGGTCCACCGATGGAGGAAAGTCCGCTGCGGCCCAGTAGTGTGGAAAACACTCGGATACAATTTCGCTTTGTCCAGTAATGTGGGGTACGGCAGGATACAGTTCCGCCGATGGAGAACGCGTCTGCGTTGGCCCGATAGTGAGGATTACGCACGAATACGCCATACGATGGGGAACGAACTTCTCATTCGCATACTCAACTCATAAGAAGAACTTCATGTTTGGGCCCATTGGAAGATTTGTTCTGCTTCTCTGACGTAACTTATAAGAAGGTTTTTGAATTTGAGCTCAGTTAATGATTAATTTTGCTTATTTGCTAATTTTCTAAGCATTTTGCACGTGTGGAGCTTTTGCACATGCCTTAAGTGGCTGCCCCACCCCACTTTCTAGCGTCCCGAAGGGGCGCTAGTCTATTAAACAAAGCGCCGTAAGGGGGCTAGAGCGGTTAGAGATACGGGGCGGCACTCATAGACACCGCAATCTTGAGGCGCAGACTGTGTGGCGAAATGGCCGATTTCCATGGACGTAGACATGTTCGCTTCGGGACCCGAAATTACGTCACTAGTGGCTCTCACGCATGCACGGGATGGTGATTTCATTACCTTCGCTGGCGGTCTCGCAGCATAGGGATGAGCATAGGGATGAGGGAGTGTTTACAAGCTTTCAGTCTGCGCAATGTACGCAGCAGCGAAGCCACCCTTCCACTGTTGCGACGATGTCTGCACCTCCACTGAAAGGATGCCTGTAGTGATGCGAAAGCTGGATGCTTGGACCTATGCGGTCGCCTCATTTGGTGGATGCTTCAGCAGCGTCCCATAATGAGGTCTCGGTGCAATTGTGCGGTCAAGATATTTGTTCATTTCTAAGAAGCTTGTGCACTAACATACTGAGTAAACGTTTCCAATAGTTGCTCAAAATCAACAAATAGTTAATCAAAATTTCTGAGCAACTCCCAAGCCTTTACCATTAGAGCATCCCCAGACTTCACCAGCAATCGTGGCGATCGCCACTACGCCGGGTGTCGTCGCATTCACCACGACGGCCGGCGATCACTACATGGATAAAGTGAATGAGGGGGCTTCAGACGTGAGAGAGATGATAAATGATGTGGGGTGGCGATCGATAGACATCATTTCCACTGTTGTTATCATCACATCGCCAGTTTATTTTGGGCACATCTTCGAGGGAAAGGGCGATGAGCTTTGTTTGGCAGCGATCCATGGCGATATAACGTGGCAATCGATATGTATCATTTCCACGATAACTATCTCTTGTATCGCCGGTTCCTGGCGCGTGTGGCGCAGTGGTGAGAGGCTCGCTGCGTACGCACACGATCGATGGTTCGATCCCGCCCGAGGCCAACCAAGCCTTCCATCCCTCCGGGGTCGGTAAATTGGTACCAGAGGAGTCTGGGAGGATGAAGCACTGACTTGGTACATCGGGTGCCCCCCGCAAGTCACTGTATAGGGCACATACGCATTCAACGCCTCTACGATGTTCAGATGAAGTCGAATGCGTGGCGCATCCCTCGTGACGGGATTGATTAACGCCGACCACTTTATCCTTTATCCTTTATCGCCGGTTCATTTTTATTCATTTTGAAATGGGGAAGTCTGGGGATGTTCTTACTCTCGAGATTTACAAAGGGTACCGGGTCCGGTTTGGTCTAATTGTGAGGAAAAACTCTGAATGGCCCGATAGTGTGGAGCACACCAGCATGCAAGTCCGCCATTATGGGATCGGTTCGCTCTGGCTCATATATAATAACGTAGAGAACGCTAGGATATGGATCCACCGATGGCATATGGGTCTGGTGTGGCTCAACAGTGAGGAAAACATCAGAATGTTGGTCCACCAATGGGAGAAGGTTCCAGCGTGAGAACGCCTGTATATGGACTCGCTTTTGTCCAGTAGTGTGGAAAATGCCAGGATACAAGTCCGCCCAAGAAGAAGGCGTCGGCATAGCCTGACCGTGAAGAATACGCCAGAATGCGGGCACTCACCAGGAAGAAGAGCCTCCGTGGCCATGTTGTGCGCGGAACGCCAGGGTAGAGGTCCCCAATGGAGGAAGGGTCAGCCGTGGCCCAGTGGTGTGGAGATACCAGGATGCGGGTCCGCCAATGGAGGAAGAGCCCGTCATGCAATGTTGTGCGAGGAACGCCAGGATGCGGGTCCTCCAATGGAGCAAGATCCTGCCGTGGTTATGTTGTGCGGGGAACGCCAGGATACGTGTCCGCCCGCGGAGAACAGGTCCGCCGTGGCCCAATGGTGCGGGGAACGGCAGGTTACGAGTCCTCCAATGGAGCAAGAGCCCGCCGTAGCCCAATGGTGTGAAGAATGCCAGGATAGGGGTCCGCCAATATAGGGTTCTGCTGTGACTCAATAAAGTGGAGAATACCAGGGTACGGTTCAGCCGACGGTCAATAGGTCCGCTGTGGCCCAACTGTGAAGATGACGCCAGAGTACGGGTCCACCAATGGAGGAAAGGTTCGGCTTGATCCAACAGTGCGGAAGACGCCAGCTTGCGGGTCCACCGATGGAAGACAGGCCCACTGTGGTCCAATAGTGTGGAGGACACCAAAATACGAGTTCGCTCTGGCCTATCAGTGTGAAGGACGGCAGAATATAGGTCCGCAGATGGAAAACGCGTCTGCGTTGGCTCAGCTGTGAGTGAAAACGCACGAATACGCCCTACGATGGATAATGGACTTGTCATGCTCATACAAAACTGATAAAAAAGATTTCATATTTTAGCCCATTTAATGATTAGTTTTGCTTCTTTCTCAATTTCTCTAGGATTTGGCAAGTGCGTAGCTTCTGCACATGCCCCAAGTGGCTGCCCCACTCCACTTTCTAGCGTCCCGAAGGGGCGCTAGTATATATATATATATCAGTGGCGGACGCAGAAAGTGGGCGGGAGGGGGGGCGTGGGAAGAAAAGTGGGGTCTCCGCCGTTTTGGGGACCCAGACGGAAAATAAAATTAATAATAATATTAATTATAATAATAAACAATAAATAAAAAATATATTAAAAATAATAATAAAAATAAACAATTAAAAATAAACTAACACAAGATTTTTATTTGTATTGTAAAGTAATTTCGAAAATTTGGCGACCCATTCTCGGGGGGGGGGGCGCGCCCCCCCCCTGCGTCCGCCACTGATATATATATATATATATATTATATATATAACATATACAAATGTATATATATACATATACATATACATATACATATATCAAACAAAGCGCCGTAAGCGGGCTAGAGCGGCTAGAGATACGCGGCGGCACTCATAGACACCGTAATCTTGAGGCGCAGGCTGTGGGACGAAATAGCCGATTTTTAGGGACTCAGACACATTCGTTTCGGGAGTCGAAACTACGTCACTGCTGGCTCTCTTGCATGCGCGGGATAGTGATATCATCACCTTCGCTGGCGGTCTCGCCGCATAGGAGTGAGGGAGTGTTTAAGAGCCTTCAGGCTGCACAATGTACGCAGCAGGAAAACCAGCCTTCCACTGTTGCGACGCCATGTGTGCTTGTAGAAAGGAATGGACGAGTGCTATGAGAGCTGCAGCGTCCCGGAAGCCTACGGGAGGCTGGAGGTACGCGGTCGCCTCATCTGTTAGATGCTATTGCCGCATCCCCTGCTGAATTCTCGCAACGATTATGTAGTCACGACATCTGTTCGTTTCGAGAAAGCTTCTGCACTAACAAAGAGTAAAAGCCTCTAAATATGAGGGCATGACATTGTATATCAAATCAACTATATATGGATACGGGTCCACCGATGGAGAAAGGGCCTGCCGTGGCCCAGTGCTGTGGGGAGCGCTATGACACGTACTTTTAGCTATGGAAGAAAAGGGCCCGCCAGGGCCCTGATATATATATATATATATATATATATATATATATATATATATATATATATATCAGTGGTGGGACGCAGGGGCGGGGGGAGGGGGGCGCGCGCGCCCCCCCCCCCCCCCCCCCGAGAATGGGTCGCCAAATTTTCGAAATTACTTTACAATACAAATAGAAATCTTGTGTTAGTTTATTTTTAATTGTTTATTTTTATTATTATTTTTAATATATTTTTTATTTATTGTTTATTATTATAATTAATATTATTATTAATTTTATTTTCCGTCTGGGTCCCCAAAACGGCGGAGACCCCACTTTTCTTCCCACGCCCCCCCTCCCGTCCACTTTCTGCGTCCGCCACTGATATATATATATATATATATATATATATACTAGCGCCCCTTCGGGACGCTAGAAAGTGGGGTGGGGCAGCCACGTGGGACATGTGCAAACGCTTCACACTTGCCAAATCTCTAGAAAATTGATAAAGAAGCAGAACCAATCTTCCAATGGGCCCAAACATGAAGTCCTTCTTATGAGTTGACTATGAGTATGAAAAGTCCGTTCTCCATCGTATGGCGTATTCGTGCGTATTCCTCACTACCGGGCTAACGCAGACGCGTTCTCCATCGGCGGAACTGTATCCTGCCGTTCCCCACACTATTGAACAAGGAAAAATCGTATCCGAGTTTTTTCCAGACTACTGGGCCGCAGCGGGCCTTTCCTCCATCAGAGCGCCCGTATTCTGGCGTCTTCCTCACAGTTAGGGCAAGCCGGATCCGTTCTCCAGGGGCGGGTTCGCATCCTGGCATTCTCAACACTATCGGACTTAAGTGAACCCGTATCCTGACGTTCTCCACACCATTATGCTACGACGGGTCCTTCCTCCATCGGTGGACCCGTATCCTGGCGTCCCCCACACCACTGGGCCACGGGTGACCCTTTCTCTATCGGTGGACCCGTTCTGACGCCCTTCACACAACTGGGTCACGGCGGGCCCTTTCTTCATCGGTAGACCCGTATCCTGGCGTCAACCGCACCATTGGGCCACGGCGGGCCTTTTCTCCATCGGTGGACCCGTATTCTGGTGTCCCCCACACCACTGGGCCACGGCGGGCCCTTTCTTCATCGGTGGACCCGTACCCTGGCGTCAACCGCACCATTGGGCCACAGTGGGCCCTTTCTCCATCGGTGGACCAGCATCCTGGCGTCCTCCACACCATTGGGCCCTGCCGGGCCTTTTCGTCATCGCTGGACCCGTATCATGGCGTTCCCCACAGCACTGGGCCACGGCGGGCCCTTTCTCCATTGGTAGACCCGTATTTCGGCGTCCGCTGCACCATAGGGCCACGGCGGGCCCATTCTCATCGCTGGACCCGTATCCGCATATAGTTGATTGGATACACAATGTCATGCCTTCATATTCAGAGGCATTTACTCTTTGTTAGTGCAGAAGCTTTCTCAAAACGAACGGATTTCGTAACTACACAATCGCCGCGAGAATTCAACAGGGGATGCGGCAATAGCATCCACCAGATGAGGCGATCGTGTAGGTCCAGCGTCCCGGAAGCTTCCGAGACGCGGCAGCTCTCATAGCACCGATCCATTTCCTCCAGCTACTGCACACAGCGCCGTAGCAGAGGAAGGGTGGTTTTCCTGCTGCGTACATTGTGCAGCAGGAAAGCTCGTAAACACTCCCTCATTCCTATGCGGCGAGACCGCCGGCGAAGGTGATGAAATCACCATCCCGTGCATGCGGGAGAGCCAGCAGTGACGTAATTGCGGGTCCCGAAGCGAACGTGTCTGCGTCCATGGAAATCGGCCATTTCGCCCCACAGTCTGCGCCTCAAGATTGCGGTGTCTATGAGTGCCGGCCCGTATCTCTAACCGCTCTAGCCCCCTTACGGCGCATTGTTTAACAGATGTATGTATATATAACAAAGCACCGTAAGGGCGGCACTGACGGAAAAATGGATACAGTCTCCAATGATGAAAACGAAAGGTTTAGACAGTGCTTTCAGGGTTTCGTGGCGGGAGCCTACTCTAACGGTCTCGAGCCCTCCGGGCGAGAGAATGTTTACAACGACTTGACATTGCGTAACAGCAGTGTACGGAGCAGAGTAGCCCCTCTGTTGCTACACTTTGGCAGAATCGTCCACTCAAGGGCGGTGCACTGGAAGTGATCTACCTCTGAGAGGTCGCGCAGCGATGGGGCGCACTCGGTCCTTGCCGTAGGAATGTGCGTTTGGTGCATTTATTTACGAGGTCCCGCAGAGATTAGGGAGTCGTAGGATCAATGTTTGTTTTTAAGAAGGACAGTACAATCCAGCACACAGGAAGAACGAGTCATCCTAAGTTGTTGTGACATTTCCTGAAAGCACATGCAATTGGCCAAACTCGAAAAAGAGTCCGCCGTGCCCTAACAATGGGGGAAACGCCAACATACGGGTCCACGGATGGAGAACGGGTCTGCCCTGCCTCAATAGTGGGAAGAAAGCCAGTTTACGGGTCCACGATGAAGAATTGGTTTGTCGTGGCCCAGTAGGGGGGAGCGAAACGCCAGGATAAGGGTCCACTGATGGAGAATTGGTCAATAGTCGAGAAAACGCCAAGATATGGGAGCACGGACGGAGTAAGAACCCATCGTGGCCAATAGTAAGGAAAACGCCAGGATAAAAGTCCACAGATGAGGAACGGGTTGGCCATGGCCCTGTAGTGGGGGAAACGCCAGTATACGGGTCCACAGATGGAGGATGTGTTGGCCTGGCCTAGTAGTGGGAAGGACGCCAGTATGCGGGTCCACGATGAAGGATGTGTCTGCCGTGGCCAATACTCGGGAAAACGCCAGGATATGGGGGCACGGATGGAGGATGGGCCGATCTCGCCCAGTAGTGGGGGAAACGCCAGTATACAGGTCCACAGATCGAGGATGGGTCGGCCTGGCCCAGTCGTGGGAAAAACGCCAGTATACGGGTTCTCAGATGGAGATTGGGTCTGCCTGCGGCCAGTAGTGGGGAAAACGCAAGAATATGGGTGCACGGATGAAGAATGGATCCATCGTGGCCAATAGTAGGGAAACACCAGGATGAGGGTCCATGGGTGGAGAGTGGGTCTGCCGTGGCCATTGGTGGGGAAAACACCAGGATAAGGGTCCACGGATGGAGAATGGGTCTGTCTCGGCCCAACCGTGGGGAAAACGTCAGGATACGGGACCAAAGATGAAGAATGGGTCGTCCTGGCCCAGTAGTGTGGAAAAAAGTGATTATTCGCTCTACGTTGGTTATGCTGAGTTGTACACAAGTTCTTAAGCCATCTGGAAGATACTCCTGTGCAGAGTTGGGAGTGGCTGGCCATGACGGGTTCATAGGCGTTGAATGAATGCACTTTCAAAAAAAAACAGTAGGTAGTACCATTGTATCGGAGAATAGTTCTACATGTAAGTGTGTGATTAAGAATTTGCAAGAAGGCAAGGACCACGAGGAGTGTGGAAGCCCGACGTTGGGGAGGCGGCCAGACTGGTAGAATATACGCAATTTATAAAGAGGGTTCCGTATTTGAGCTCAGTTGATGATTAGTCTTGCTTTTTTGTTAATTCTTCAAGCATTTCACATGCGTGAAGCTTTTCTGCGTACCTCAAGTGGCTGACCCACCCCACTTTCTAGCGTCCCGAAGGGGCGCTAGTATATATATACCAGTCTGGCCGTCCGGCTGACGCCGGACTTCCAGACTTCTACTGGTGCTCGCTTCGCTTGCATACTACACTTTGAAAGCAAGCACAAAAGTGTAAATGGATTGATAAAATCTGCATCCTTCTACGCAATGGATCCGGTGTAGAACATTTTCTTCACTTCTATCGCTCTCCTGACAAACCTTTGATCCCATAGGTGGTGGCTTTCTCCCATATGAACGAAGTTATGCTCTTCCATATGAGCGAAGTTAGAGGCCGTGAAGAATTGAATGTAACCAATTCAGTGCAAATGTTATCTTGAAATGATTTAGGCTCAACTGGTTGTTGTGGTAATTCAAGTGATAAGGGTCCACCGGCGTATATAAATGGAAAGGAAGGAGTGGTTCATTCAGACACAAACGGAATGGGAAGAGAACACGGATCTGAAAGGAAACAATGTACATCTAGGTGATTCAGGTAGGAGGGTCCGCCGAAACAGAGTAAGCGTATCGCTCATGCAGAAATAGACCCGCCTAGTACATTCCTATTACTTGTGAAGCCGGCGCACCCTTATCACACCGTTGGACCCGACTCCAGGCGTTTTCCCACTTTTGGACGCTGGCGCACCCTTATCACACCGTTGGACCCGACTCCAGGCGTTTTCCCACTTTTGGACGCCGGCGCACCGTTATCACACCGTTGGACCCGACTCCAGGCGTTTTCCCACTTTTGGACGCCGGCGCACCGTTATCACACCGTTAGACCCGACTCCAGGCGTTTTCCCACTTTTGGACGCCGGCGCACCCTTATCACACCGTTGGACCCGACTCCCGGCGTTTTCCCACTTTTGGACACCGGCGCACCCTTATCACACCGTTGGACCCGACTCCAGGCGTTTTCCCACTTTTGGACGCCGGCGCACCCTTATCACACCGTTGGACCCGACTCCAGGCGTTTTCCCACTTTTGGACACCGGCGCACCCTTATCACACCGTTGGACCCGACTCCCGGCGTTTTCCCACTTTTGGACACCGGCGCACCCTTACCACACCGTTGGACCCGACTCCAGGCGTTTTCCCACTTTTGGACGCCGGCGCACCCTTATCACACCGTTGGACCCGACTCCAGGCGTTTTCCCACTTTTGGACGCCGGCGCACCCCTTCTTCATTGGCAGACCCGTTACACATCGCTGAACTTTCTGCCCGACCATCTCTCTACCCCACTTCACCACACCATACCGTTCTTAGTCTTTTATAGGATCTCACAATCACCACCAATCACCATCACTGACCAATCACGTGCGTGTGCACACGCACGCACAGAGTCACATAATGTCTGTAATATATATACAGTATGATATATATATATATATATATATATATATATATATATATATATACGGGTTGATCCCGAGACCAACGTAACATCAATTATAATAAATACTTGCGCCAGGTCCGCGCTACTTACGAGTTATTTCATTGTTTACCCTTTGGTCGGCATACATAGTCACTAACACTCTGCTTTTCCAGAGCTCATTTACATGTTGAAGAAAGGGGGACGAGCCCCTCCACGACCGGATCTAGCTGTGCATGAGTGTGTCGACGTAAACCCTGCGCTCGTGAGTTCATACGCAAATACCTCATAAATTGTTTGCTAATAGCTCTCGAATATTTAGTGGTGTTAACGTTAATATAGGAGCACTACTGATGACGTATATTTCTTTAGATGCATTAAGTCACTGAACAGCTTTTAACGGTTTGTGAACCTGCAATTTACGTACTTCGAATTATTATGCGTTTTCGACAGAACAACTAGGGTACGGGATATGAGATCATTGTATAGTTGACCTACTTATTGATTAGGCATCCACAACACGAAATGCTTTTTCTGCATTTTGCACATTCGGATTAATTCTGATGAAGTCTCCAGCACGCAAAATGTGGTGTAGCTCTGCGATTAACACGTAACAGCCCCGTAGGAGCCGGTGGGTAGTATCTGTTTCAGTAGCTACTCTTTCCACATTTTGCGCGTATGGGTTGTTTCGCACGTTAGTAATGAGCATGATATCCAATTCACACGGTAGGCATCGTTGTTGAGCTACTGTGGACATAGTGAAGATGATGCAGATGTGCATATTTTCTCCCACAATCTTTTCTCACAATCAATTTTCCGATTTCCAAAACCGATTTACCTATGTTTTTGGGATTCCGAATTCTGACTTCAAAATATCTACAGAAGAGCCGGAAGTCATCGCAAATTCTTAGTGGGTTGAGCAAGTTGCATTTCCATCTCGTGGTTTATCTCTGTTTTCGAACAGGTGCCGTGTAACTGCAAGGTGACGAAAGTGACGTTTTCTCGAAGTAGGACTATCTTCAGTCTTTTTCCCCACTATTTTCTCTCATTCTTCTCTTTTTCTCTACTATTGATCAAAGTACCACCTAAATGCAAGAGACAACGACTATTTTCGGAAGCCACCACCGCAATTTTTCTTCTTTTCTCTTAATGAAGTTGGTTCTTGACTTCACACTTGCCGCTTATCTTATTGGGTTATCTAAAAAGTTCTGCAACCCTCATCAACATTTTTAGAAGGAAATTCCTTTATCCAGACGGAACTTCAATCAATATTATTAGGGCGTGAAACTGTGAATGCTCGCTGCCTTTTTCACACTCATCAACGTGTCTTTGCAGACCTGCGTTCAATTGTTTCTAGTATCTTTAAGAGCAATTCAATGTGTCCTTCAATTTCTGCTTTTTTACAATTTGGAAGACAGCTAACTGAAGGCATGAATTCATGGAAAGAAAACTGTCAGCAACCAAATTCTTCTGCGCTGTGCCAGGTACTACCCAGTCTTTTGAGAAGGATTCAATACCGGTGGAGAGAAGACATACTAGGGAAACACATGCAGAGAATCATTGCTGTTCAGCAAAGGATAACAGCATAATCCGACTCCGATCTCGGCTGCCCATGTACAGATGAAGTTGTCATGTTAAATTTGGAATGAGTGGTGGGAGAGGCTGAACTCCTATAAAGTGAGCACAGCATATCTCCCACAAAAATTGGGCCATCTGGGTCTGCCACTCCATCAATATTTGTCGAAATAACAATTGGAAGAAATTACACCCGATCAGGCCCAGTCGCACTTGCAGGAAATGACCCATCAAACATGGTAAATAAACAAGTAATGTCAAAAGCTTTGAGAAATAGCAAAGAAAGAGAGAATTATACGAAAAACAAATTAAGGCGCCTTATAATAAGTATCTGTGCAGGAAGCTTGAGATGTTTTTCCAAAAGGGATCTCGTTTCCCTCGAAAGTAGATAGAAATCGCGGCATTACTGTTCTAATTTGCTGCGTGGCTAGCCTATCGAGACGCTGCCAAACGTAACGCAGAAGTGCATGCCCTAGTTCATTAACTACGATCCGCCTACGGTAGGCCTGCACCCAAGGAAATGTTGTGAAAGCTCGAGAACGACTCAGAAAATTTCTAAAAATTAAGTAGGAGGTATTTCTTTGCTTTTGATTCCTTGTTTTCGCTATTGTTTTTTTTTAAATGAATATGTTCCTCAATTTGGATTGGACTGATTTTTAGTGGTTTTGCTCTTAGAGATCCGAGATCTGGGCCTCGTTTTTGACCGTGTCTCCGGTTTTCCTCCCACATCCGCTCTCTCCTGCATCCACTGCTACGTTCTTGAAATTCATTCTAAGAACAAAAATTTCTGTAGGGCGTACAAATTACTTGAAAAATTCCGCAAGAATGAGACAATTTCTATCACACAAACTAACCTCCTTCCGTCAGTATTTCTAAGCTGAACAAATAGGTAGAGGAGAGTGATGACTTACGATGAATTTACAGTGTAATTCAACATGCTCATGTCTTTGAGCCTCATTTTCGATATAACTTTCCTAATTTACTGGATCACTTTTTTGATGATCCTATTTCTTATTTCGGCTAGCCTTCGGCACTTAGTGCCGTCGTCAGACTTTAATTTTCAGTCATACTACGACATCATGCTCATGCGACAGAATACAAGCTAACTAACAATTGTTTCGTGTGGCGAAATGATGATTTTTTGACTCCAGTGTCATAACAACAGAGCTAATCTATACAGAGAGACTTATTGAAACAGAAGAAAGCACAACCGAATGGCGACAAAAAAGACGTTGGAATTCACCCCTGTTGGCGGTGATAGAGAGAGGATCACGGAGAACCCAGCACCAATATGCATAGGCAAGAAATATAATCATCAGCTAATCAACCGCATTACTTTCTTTACCTTCTCCTTGGTGTTGATCTCTTTCTCATGCCTTTTCATCTGGCTTCCATTATCTTTCGCTCCAACATCTTCGTTAGATGACGATGTAGGACACGTTCCAAAAACACTGGTGGTGGCTCATTTGTGTGTCTTAAGGTCCGATGTCTTGACAAATTCTCTCTTAGATATTGCCCCCCACCCGTTTTTTGGCGTGCGTTGCCGATGTCAATTTTATTTTGTTCGCTCAGCTCCATTTGATTCGGGATTGTTGGACGGAGGAGCCGAATGAGAGACCGGATGTTCAGCAAGTGAAATCACTTCTGAAGAGTTTGCAAAGCGACAGGTAAAAGATGCATTATATTGAACTGCAGATGATATTGAATTTAAATTAACTTCTAAAATAAAATGGTTTTAGAAGTGGCAACCTAATGGATCACGTCTTCAACATGCTCGAAACATATGCGTCCAATTTAGAAGATGAAGTCGAAGAAAGAACCAAAGAACTGGTGGCAGAAAAGAAGAAAAGTGACATCCTCCTATATAGGATGCTCCCGAAGTAACTTAATAGCTCTCAACACTATGTTCTTTGAGAACACGGAGTCGTCAACATAGAAGACAGCAATAATATGGCCATGTGTGTGCAATTAGTCATGTTCGCAGAAAATATGTACAATCGCGGTCAAAAGTGTTGGAACAAATGTTTTCTCGTGCGTAACTTCTTTCACAATGGACCTAGGCAGTTAAAAATTTTATATCAACTGTAGATGCTCATGCGGACTAGAATAAATGAAAACCTACCGATTTCGTGCACTCATTGTTTTAGGAGTAAATTTTTATTCATAAGGGTCGAAATCTATCATTCGGTATAATTCACATCGTCTCACGAAATGAGCTTTGTTGATGGGATCTCGACAAGAATCGGGTTCCTCGCAGCAGACTTGATCCATTCATGCCGGGAAATGCGTATCCGCTGACCACTGGTTGACATCTTCGAAGCCTACTTGACAGCATTTTAGCATAGACCAACTACGGAGGTTTATGCCACCCAGCTCGCTCTCTCAGCTCTATTTAAAAGCGTTACTTCTGACGGTACCCTAGCCTTAGCCAAACCTGTTCAATCTTAACAGGTTCTATAACTCTTTCGAAAACTCCTGATATTACACCTGATTGCGGAGCAGTCAGTGTGGCATATCGCGCCGAAAAAGTTTTGAATTTTTCGCTTGCTCTAAGAGAGAGATATCCAGGTGACTCCATGGAGGATAAAGATGCTCCAGAATTCTAAGAATGTTACTATATACATGACGCTTCATTTCGCTTTGAATTCTTGAAGATGCTCTAGAATTCTAAGAATGTTACTATATACATGACGCTTCATTCCGCTTTGAATTCTATCAAGCAGGACCTGCTGAATTGCAAAGAGCTCTATAAGACGTCACTGAGGTGTAGTAATTTGAAATGCTGAAATCCAATGAACCAAACTGAGCAAGACGTTTTTCTTAACAAAACATACTAGCTAGAGCATGGAAGCTAGTATGGAGAGCAAGAAAACGCTCATGATAGTGTTTGCGGTAGGTACCCCTCACTTCAAGTCGTTCTGCTTGATAGAATTCAAAGCGGAATGAAGCGTCATGTATATAGTAACATTCTTAGAATTCATTCATGGAGCATCCTTACCCTCCATGGAGTCACCTGGATATCTCTCTTTTAGAGCAAGGGAAAAATTCAAAACTTCCCCGCCGCGATATGCCATACTGACTGCTCCGCAATCAGGTGTAAAATTGGGAGTTTTCGAAAGAGTTATAGAACCCAGATAAGATTGAACAGGTTTGGCTAAGGCTAGGGTACGGTCAGAAGTAACGCTTTTAAATAGAGCTGAGAGAGCGAGCTGGGTGGCATAAACCTCTGTAGTTGGTCTATGCTAAACTGCCCTCAAGTATGCCTCGCAGATGTCAACCAGTGGTCAGCATATACCATTTTCTGGCATGAATGATTCGAGTCTGCTGCGAGGAACCCGATTCTTGCTGAGATCCAAACAAAGCTCATTTCATGAGACGATGTGAATTATACCGAATGATAGATTTCGACTCTTGTGAATAAAAATTTATTCCACTCATGGATTAACATTACGTTCAAAGCGGCTTCTCCAGATACGGTTCGCAATATGTATTGGTCATTCAGGAGACCAATGAATAGCGCCAAGAACGGGGAATAATTCAAACTGTTTCATGGATACGTAAGAACCGCTCTCGCGTGTCTTAGCATGTCGTTTGGCGCGAATCTGGCCTGCCCTGTCTCGAGCCAACCTCGTGACATGCTGCGAACATGTTGTGGCAAGAAGAGAGGGGGTTATTACCAGTCCTGCTCAGCCACGCTACCGCCCCTTGCGATGCACTATAACGGCCACCGCCCCGAAATTAGCGGAATAGACCCTCACCGCCCTGACAGCGACAGAATGAAATTCTTGAAAAGTTAGAACACACCTACCACCCCTTGTGTTGCAGAATAGGTGAGCACCGCTCCGACAGTAGCAGAATAGATTACCACCGCCCCTACAGCAGCAGAACCAATGCCCTTCGCCCCCCACAGCAGCACAATAGATAAGGCTACCAAACTTACGTGGATCAGCTAGTGGGGCGACGAAATAAGCTTTTACCTTGCGGTGTAATTGCTGTTAAAACGTGTTCGGACCTGTGTTCGCCGTCTCAGAATCTCTCAGTACTGGAGTGGTACCACTCCACTGACATGAGAATACAAATATCCACTGGGGTGAATGCATCATAAGAGTATGGTGGTTCATGTTATATGGTTGATATCATCGCAACTGTTAAGAATTGTAGCTTCGCATAATTATGGAGAACAAAAACCCCTCTGAATTAAGCCTTTCTACGTCTCTTGCTAGTGTTTTTCGAAAAGTGATACTTTCTAGATTTTACGGCGTTACCTAAAAATGAGACCATTCTTTAATGAGTAGAGATCTACTTGAAATAATGAAGTAGAGGATCAGTTGCTGGTTAGCCCAAGTAGAATCATCAAATTGGTTACGAACCGTACCACCACTTATATAGAGCAAGCGGCACGACTACAATTAATCCGTACAAATCCTTTGTTCCCGACCGACGCGACTACTTGCCAGCGAAATATACAATTGACAGTTACTTTGTCGCAGTCGGCCACAATGGCGACTGTAAATTGTCAACACTGGCGAGGGCGGATCGCCATCATTGGCAACTGCGGCGATTTCTCACCCTCAGTCGGCGAGCACGTCCGCACTCGCTAGCGACAGCGACCCATGGCGCTCTGATCCACGTAAGTTTGGTAGCCTTATCTATTGTGCTGCAGTGGGGGCGAAGGGCACCGGTTCTGCTGCTGTCGGAGCGGTGCTCACCTATTCTGCAACACAAGGGGCGGTAGTAGGTGTGTTCTAACTTTTCAAGAATTTCATACTGCCGCTGTCAGGGCGGTGAGGGTCTATTCCGCTAATTTCGGGGCGGTGGCCGTTATAGTGCATCGCAAGGGGCGGTCGCGTGGCTGAGCAGGACTGGTAATAACCCCCTCTCTTCTTGTCACAACATGTTCGCAACATGTCACGAGGTTGGCTCGAGACAAGGCAGGCCAGATTCGCGCCAAACGGCGTGCTAAGACACGCGAGAGCGGTTCTTACGTATCCGTGAAACAGTTTGAATTATTCCCTTTTCTTGCCGCTATTCATTGGTCTCCTGATTGACCAATACATATTGCGAGCCGTATTTGCAGAAGCCGCTTTGAACGTAATGTTAATCCATGAGTCATGCTATTGTAGTTCACTTTTTAATTTCTATGTATGCTTGAAATTAATCGCAGTGAATTTTGCTAAACATTTACAGACAAATTGCGGAAAGACTCAAACTTGGCCAGACTGTGGAACCCGAACTGTTTGATAGTGTCACTGTGTTCTTTTCCGATATCGTATCTTTTACCACAATCGCTGGGAAGGGTTCACCATTACAGGTAAGACCATACAACATTATATCTAAGGGAGCGCCTATGTTTGGCGCATGTATCATGGTGTTGCAAGAGTAATTGGTATTTACTAATAAATCCTATGCACAAATAATTTTTTCCTTGCCAAAAACTGAGCTTATCCAAGTCAGTTTGTATAACTTTCTAGAAGGATTTCTTTTTTTTGTTTCAAATGCTACTTCAATATTCAGGCAAGCTCTCGCCTGGGTTTTCTTATAGGTCGCGAAAAAAATGAGCTGACGCGATTTTTGCATCACCATGCTTTATGACTTCAAACTCGATCACTCTCCGATTGAAGTGTCCAATAATCCTGTTTACGTTTTGGCTTGAAATCACCTTCGCAAAAGACAGTGGGCCACTGGATGTTTTCTCCGGGCGGCTCCAAACTCCACGTTAATATGGAAGTCATCTCATCGGTTGTCGCTTGACGATTAAGCATCCATCCCTGTTCTTAACCTTGAGAACAGCGCGGAAGTGAGCGTCCCATGATCTGACTGATGATCAACGTCTCACCTCCTGTAATCCTTTTTTGAACACAATTTTTTGCTTCAAAAGAAAACGAACTATTTTCAGTTCTCCACCTCTAATTTTCCCTGAACAAGATCTTCTCTCTAGGTAGGATATGTTACGAGTTTAGTGGTGTTGTAAGGGAGCGATCCAGTGCAGCTTTCGGCAATCTAGTTAGACATTGGGCAGTGGTGAACAGAAGCTGGTTCCCTACTGCTCCAGGGTAACCCTATGCCTCACACTTCAAAACTTAACTGGTAGAAACTGAGACAACAAGGCATCGATGTTTTCACTCACTGTCCTTATTAATCAGACCTTCACCCTATTGAGTATCCTCTTTACAGAGCATCACACACAAACTGCGGCAGCAGCAGACTGCTGAACTGGAGCATGTTGAAGTCGCTTTCTAAAAGTTTGCGAGTTTTTGCGACCCACTTTTTATTTAGAGGCATACAACCTTCGTTGGATTGTTGGGAAGAATCTATCAAATTGAAGACCTCTAACCTGATAAACTAGGTTGTACTTAAGCCAAGTGATAACATTTTAAAACTGGATTGTCCATTTTTGTAATTAATTCCGAAATACGCTGGGCTAGGATTCATGAAAAGATTACCAATCAAACTAAGGATGGGAAGCGTGGTTGGTTTTCGTATTGACTCCAGGGTGCTGAGAGACGTAGACGGCAAAAGTTGGTTTGCTAACCTGGGTTTGTTTAGCTTGGTTTGTTTAGGGTCAAGCGTGATGATGATAAAAAGTCGACTTCCGTATGACCCCCACCCCACCCTCCCCCCTTCTTTGGCACACAAATTCTCAAATGAGATGAAAAATGAGAAGAAGGAGTAGCCACCGCGAAAACCGTCGAGGGTTCGATCCCCTCTGTCACTAGAATTCTTGCAGAATATCGTAATGTACGGCGCTGGACAATATCGCTCTGAAAGCGCGAGATCACACCTATTCAAGCGATTTGCTTCAAATTTGTCATGAAAAATATCGACATACGTCATCTATGTACATAGTCAAGAGTTCGATCCCCCCCCCCCCCGAAGCTAAAATTTTTGCACGACGTAAAATAAAGTGTACTTATAGTAGACTCGAGATTATCGAATATATTGCACGGAATGGCTCCTCATCGACTTGTAGGACTGAATAGGACTGGCAGTATGAACGTCCAAAAATGTCCACCTGAAATTTTGGCTCTCTCAGAGGCATGGTTGCAGATGGACATGGATAGCAGGAAATCTAGCCGAATCGGATGCCGATTTTTTTCCAGTTTTAAATAGTGAAGGTTTGCGCTTTCAAAATGTACAACTCCTTTTTCCGCAGCTATCTCCACCGCAATTCAACTCCTTCAAGAAAAACATGTAAAAAAGGCCATTTCTATGGAGAAATCTCATCTCCGTAATTCTCGTGCTGAATCTTTTCTCTTCAACCTGGACATCAGAAACTTGGGGTAAAGCACAGTTGGGTGGGATCCACAGAATGACTCTTTATTGGCTCGGAGGACTGGATAGGACTGGCAGTACGAACGTGCGAATATTTCCACCTAAAATTTTGACTCGCTCAGAGGCATGGCTGTAGTCGGACACGAGTAGCAGAAGATTTAGCCAATGAGGTACCGATTTTTTTTCCATTTTTAAAACGCCGAAGGTTTGTGCTTTCAGGCTGTACAGCTATGCTGGCTTTGCCGCGATTCAACTCCGTCGATAAAAACATGTAGAAAAAGGCTATTTTTACCGACGAAACTTCATCTCGGTAATTCCCGTGCTGAATCTGTCCTAATGAAGCTGTTGACCTGAAACTCGGGCATAGAGCACAGCTGGGCGGGCTTCACAGAATGGCTTGGCAGCTCGCAGAACCAGATAAGACTGCCAGTACGGGAGTGCAAGAATTTTCACCTAAAATTTTGGTTTGTTCGGAGGCATTATTGTAATTGGACATGAATAGCAAGAGATCTAGCCGATTGAGCTGCCGATTTTTTCTCACTTTGATTAGTCGGAGATTTGTGCTCTCACGCAGTGTGGTTCGCTTTTCCGCGGTTGTCATCTTTCCTGCTTTGATTAGTCGATAAAAACAAGTACAAAAGGTCATTTTTACAGACTAAACATCACCTCCGTAATTCCTGGGCTGTATCTTTCCTATTGATGCTGGAGAGCTGAAACTTGGAGATAAAGTACAGCTGGGCAGGATCCATAGTAAAAAAATTTTTCCGGCTTACATGGGTGAGCAGGACTGGCAGTACGCATGCGCAAAAATAACCGTCCGAAATTCGGCTTCGCTCGGAGGCATGATAGCAGTAGATAGGACTAAAAGTAGTTTACGAATTCTCCACCACAACTAAAACGTCACCCCTCCCGCCCCCTTTATCCATCCACCATACGATCCCCGTCGATAATTTATCAACACACGATTGACCCTGTTGGCTATGCGTTCTTGAATCCACAGAACTTCCCTATCTTATCCTTCGAATGATAACATTCTTCTGGAGAGACGTTCCTGTTTTGGAGACCTATTACTATTCGTCGCTGCGGAACGGAGAATTCTCTTCAATCTAGTCATCGTTTCTAGAGTCAACACCGCTGATGATTTCATCTGTTTTCGTGCCAATTAAGCCATCATCCCTTTGGGGAAAGTGAATTGGTGCCAGAGGAGTCTGGGAGCATGAAACTTGGACATGGTTCATGAGCTCTCAACAAGTCATTGTACAGGGCGCATACACATTCAATTCCTCCACGACTATTTGATAAAACCGAGTAAAACCGACTGAGTGGTGCACTCCTGGATTGTTTCTTGCACTCTATCCATCCTGTTTATGGGCATTAGAGCTCTGTCGTTCAAAAGAACTCTTTGTGTACTACATCATACCCCAGTTGTAATCTGAAATGAAACCTTTTGATGAAAAATAGACTTGGTGAACTGCTCGTACTCCGTGCGATAGCTTAGCATCGTTAGGAAAGGAAAAATAAAATTAATTATTGATGTTCTTGCGGGAATCCACTTAAGTCTTCGATTAGGCTTAAGCCGATCTTCTCTAAAAAAATTTCGATGACAGATTCAGTATGAGCTGCCGTCCTTGAGTAATGTAAATTGTAAAAAGAACATCGCAAATTTTGTTCGTAATACTGCTGCGACATCCAAGCACAGACAAGGCCCCAGTGCGAGCTCCTCCCGGGACCAAAATCAAAACGAAGCCTTCTTTGAGAAAGCGAAATTTCACGAGCCCCTTTAAACATGAAAACGAAAACGACCAGTTTAGAAATCAGAATCCCGGGAAGCATCTCGTACTAGAGCACGAGTTTATTGTTCAAAGTATTATATAAGGGAACGTGCATGAAAACTGCAACATGCTAAAGCAAACGAAAAATAAAACATAAATTCTAAGAGAGAAGGGCAATTTACACTTGAATGCGTGCGCCATACACACACATACATTTGCAAAGGGTTCCCCATGAAGACCTGCCTGCGCGACACATGCATCGTCAATGAAAAGGAACTGCGACTGCCGCTAGGCCGTTAAAGGCAGCATCCGTCGAAACCATCGTGTTTCTGATTTCGCCGGATTTTGGCGTTTTTGGGGGGTGTATTGCTTATATCCGGTGGTGAAATCGCGTGAAACACCCGAGAAAGCCGGGAAAACGCGATGCTGCCTTCCGTGCGCGGACGAGTACTCCGCCGGCGCCCTTCGTGCGCAAATGGGTCCCAGCACGGAGGCAGGGGATCGGTAGCAGCCCGCATGCGGTTAAATGCGTAAGCTGGCGCGTCGGGCCCTGCGAAGCACTGGCCGACCGGGCGTGCACGCCACGGCAGTTCGCCGTTTTCTGCAGGTAAGTCGTTACTGTGTGTGTTCCTTGCAGATTCGTGATTTGCGCGAAGCCTACTTTAGGGTTCGCAACTCAGGTCCGAGTTGAGGATTTCGACTCGTGCTGCCTTTAACGCGTGCGTCTGAGCTGCGTCGGCAATGCGACTGGCCCCATACTTCATAGTCTAGACGGACGCACCTAGTTTAAATTGCCGTGAAACCTTTTAAGCCTAGGAGGAATAAACTGGAAAGTTGAGCAGAGTAAGTGTTGATCACTGAAGGATGTGAGGCGTGAAAGATGGGAAAACGCATTCAAACTAGTCCATGGCGTTGTTTGATTGGAGCACATATTGTGCAGGCTTGAGCATGCAAAGGATTCAACGGATAATGCGCAGCGCGATTCCAAAGGATAATGCGCTATCTCGATTGGGCTGAAATCCTCATTGAAATGAGAAGTAAGGGTAGTGAAAGTTTTGTTGAATAACTTGAGCAGCAGAACCGAGATTTTCACAGTCTTTATTCCGGCTAACGTTTCGGCGTCGTCGCCTTCGTCAGTCAGAGCCTGGAAAGTCAAAACCAAATGTAACATAACCTCCCAAACGCCCAATCAGTCCACAAGTTATAATCCAACATGACAGTAAAAGCGAAAAACGAGATCAGTGAGGTAAAACCCGTCAATGCTTACCTGGATAGCCGTTAGCCGCAATGTAATGGAACCGCCGCGTAGAATAGGTGTGCCGCTACTTGTAAGTAGGGTGCTCCCGCGCCTGACCCCGTAGATCAAAACCCGCAAAGAAGGTCTTGATACAGAGCCAATTCGTTTGCGGGTTTTGATCTACGGGGTCAGGCGCGGGGGCACCCTACTTACAAGTAGCGGCACATTTATTCTACGCGGCGGTACCATTACATCGCGGCTAACGGCTATCCAGGTAAGCATTGACGTTTCACTTCACTGATCTCGTTTTTCGCTTTTACTGTCATGTTGGATTATAACTTGTGGACTGATTGGGCGTTTGGGAGGTTATGTTACATTTGGTTTTGACTTTCCAGGCTCTGACGAAGGCGACGACGCCGAAACGTTAGCCGGAATAAAGACTGTGAAAATCTCGGTTCTGCTGCTCAAGTTATTCAACAAAACTGTATTCACTATGCCGAGATTCAAAGAAGGTCGAACGTTCACACTCCTAAGAGATGTACCAGCCAACTCTATTCGACTAGTGAGGGAAGCTCTCTCCCTGAGACAGAAGATCGTCTCGGAGAGGCAATCCATCCACTTCCTCCGCAGCTGTCTACAATGCCAAGTCGTTCCCAACTTCATTCTCAAGAAACGACTACACGAAACATGCGGACTCGCAAAGGAAAGCCGACAAGTCAAAGAGATCGAACAACGCCTTCTGCGGATAGCACTGGAGCACAAGCAAGATCATCTCTTCGCTATGTTGATGAAATGTGTTTCCAAAGAAAAGAGTTGTCCACGTTTCCTGCCGGACGACCTTTGGAGGAGGCTAGTGGGTGAGTCAAAGCCCATTTGTAATAGTATCCGCTCTAACGCAAAGTCTAGGCTGCAGGGGAAGTTCAGCAGGTTAGTAGAACGAGATCGAGATCAGAGAATGTCATTTCCTGTTAGTGCAACCCTTGGTAGTCCTAGTCAAACTCATTTCGATGATTATTGCAAAGATGTGCCAACCCTGCCTCGTGTTTCGCTCATTGGCAATGTTACCCTCTCCAACAATGCGCTGTCTGTTTTGGATCTGGGGCCCCAGTTTCTCACCTGTTCAATCGATAGGCCCTCGGGTGACGCGTAAGATTGTTGGCAGCCTGCAATTCGTCCATGACCGTCTGCGGCAGAGAGCCTCGCGAAAAGAGCAAGAAACGGGTCGAGAAAACATCACAGGCACAATATTGCCTCCTATACCCTTTCCAGCAAGGTTGTTCAAACCACAAGAGCCAAACATGCTGGTGGACACTAAGTTCCGTCTATTTACCACATCGGTTTTCTCAATTTTAACATCATACTCTAAAAAACTGCCAACAAGTAATCTCACGCCCGCACAACGCCGCGGCCTACGTGAGATACGTGAACTTTCTGTTCAGGGCGAGATCAAAATCTCAACCAGCGACAAAGGAGGCGAATTTGTCGTTATGTCACGTGAATTAGACATGGCGATCACACAACATCACCTTGAGGATGAGACTTTGTATCGGGTTCCTTCAGCGCAAGAGTTTGCAAGGCAATACCGTCGCCTCAACAAGATTTGGGTAGAAACGGCAAAATCTGCAAGGCTGAACAAAGCGACAATAACACGTCTAAAGAACGATTGCCCTGTATGTCCGGTGCTTTATGTCCTCGTAAAAACGCATAAACTCTCACCCGCTGCTCTCACTTCTAATGACCCTAGGGACTTCGAGGTTCGACCCATAATAAGTACTGCGGGTGGCCCCACGGATAGGATATCATGGCCGCTAAAGGTTATTCTGGCCCCATTGCTCAAACATGTCCCCGTTCACCTTTCCAACACTAACATGTTTCTTGAGCGCCTACGCGCAGCACGCGTTAACAGCGAGAGTGCCATTGAATCCTTTGATGTAACCTCGCTTTATACCAACGTATCTAATGAGGCTGCATTGCATGCTATTTTTGAGCTTCTGTCCAAACACCACACTTCACTCACACTTCATGGTTTCACTATTGGGCAGGTGATGACGCTCCTGGACGAATGTTTAAAATGCGCTATTTTCCGCTGGTCAGGGCATTACTACAAGCAAATTAGGGGATTGGCGATGGGGCAACGGCTTGCACCAACATTAGCCATAGCCTTCATGTCTAAGATTGAACAACCTATATTGGAACGGAATCCGTTCCTGTATTGCCGTTATATCGACGACTGTTGCATTGTGTGCTCAACTCAATTCGAGCTGGACACGTGCTTCGATCTTCTTAATCAGCAATCCCCTCACATAAAATTCACCAGGGAAAAACCTAGGGACAATTGGCTTCCTTTCCTAAACGTTCAGATGTACATGAAAGTGGGGGAGTGCAAGACAAAATGGTATCGAAAACCCAGCAGCAAAAACATCATCGTTCATTCGCTCTCCGCACACCCAAGGAAAATCAAAAAATCTATACTAGGAAATATGTTTACAACAGCCATAAGGGTCACATCCGATGCCCAGGAGCGAGCGAGCTCGAAAAAACTGGCCCAACACATCGCACGTATTAACGGTTACCCTGAGAAGGAGTGGCCTAGAAAATCAGGTCATTTTCCTCAACGTAGAAACCTAACAGAAGAAGACAATTCTAAGATCGTTTTCTGCTTGCCATTCATCTCTGATGCAATGAGCAAGGCAGTAAGGGCCAGTCTACGTAAGGCCGATCTGGAAGATCACGTAAGAGTGGTAGAGATACCACCGGCAAATCTAAAAACTAAACTCGTTCGCAATCGTCTTTATGATCGGCTCTGTATAACGCCCAACTGCGTTATATGCCCATTCGGCAAGGATGGAGACTGCATGGTCTCAGAACATTAGAAGCGTTTTGGATAACCGCTAGGAATCCCAAAATGAATAGGAAGGAAGAGTGCATTGCCGTGACAAACGAATTGGCTCTGTATCAAGACCTTTGCGGGTTTTGATCTACGGGGTCAGGCGCGGGGGCACCCTACTTACAAGTAGCGGCACACCTATTCTACGGGGCGGTACCATCGCGGCATTACATCGCGGCTAACGGCTATCCAGGTAAGCATTGACAGGTTTTACTTCACTGATCTCGTTTTTCGCTTTTACTGTCATGTTGGATTATAACTTGTGGACTGATTGAGCGTTCGGGAGGTTACGTTACATTTGGTTTTGACTTTCCAGGCTCTGACGAAGGCGCGACGCCGAAACGTTAGCCGGAATAAAGACTGTGAAAATCTCAGTTCTGCTGCTCAAGTTATTCAACAAAACTGTATTCACTATGCCGAGATTTAAAGAAGGTCGAACGTTCACACTCCTAAGAGGTAGTGGAAGTGTTTGAAACATCATCCCAACTTATCCGCCAAAGGATAGATAAGCAAAAGCAGGCCCCTGTTCGTAAACACTTTTCGAGAAACCTCTGTGAAGTGCACACTTGATGGATCGTCCCCAACTTTCATGAATGATGAGAACCATTATGCAGAAAAAGTGCTGTTTTAGGGCCAGCCGAAACACATGCAAACTAAAAACGTGTATGCTCATTAAGTGGCTATGTCCACCGCGAAGACCTCGAGGAACGCCTGGGTCTTCCCCGCATTCTTTGCGCATTAATTTCACCCCGCGTAGGAGGCATTCCGATCAAGCGACGCGTTAATCGTGATATTACCCGATCATTTGGGTACTTCAAAAAATTTCATTCTAGGTGGGGAACGAAAAGTTGAAAAAACAGACCAGACCACCTGTTGTTGAGCTTCGCGAGGATTGTCTAAATAAATAAAATATTCATTGCATCTGATTTGTTTTGTTTTCAATGTTCCCTATTACCAACAAAAATCCATTTTTCTGATGCTTCGCACGGACCTCCGTGCGAAGCCCCCTTTGCTTTTTGACCTTTTTACGAAGCCCAGCTTGCATCCGAGAAGACCGTACAAGTCCTGACAGAGACACCATGCATATTTACGTCCTTAGCGAAAGTTTTTTATGTGTAGTTATTCACGATCTTATTACGAGACCTAAAATCTTTTTTTTGTAAATCGTAAAAAAGGTTCAAAAATTGAACGTATATTGTAGATAATGAAAGAACGGCCGCTGGCTAATGCGCATCTGAATTCTCAGGGATCAAGGTCCAAAATGACACAGACATTCGTGCAGGAGTCCCGCCTGACAAAATGGTGATTCCCGCTTGAGAGTGAGCGGGAATCACCCAAAAGTGAGAGTTTTTCTCCCGCCACATCCCGATTTTGTCCCAAAAATGATTGTGGGAGACCGGATTTTGTACCGAAACCGAAAAACATGAAATAGCAAAAATGCGCGTCGAGTTCCGGGGACGGCATGATTACGTGACGTTCGTCACCCGTCCTTCTGTGAACGCGACGAACCCTCCCGGCATCTGCGCTAGGGAAAAGAAAGACAGTCCCGCGAGCGAATTCGCGCGCGGCGGCGCGGCGGGTGACGAACGTTCGTAGACGGGCCTCTATGGGCCAGTCGAGTCTCGTAGGACTTCACTCTAAGCCGAAGCAGTGAGTGGACTAAGGTTTCTCTGTAAATTGAGGCCCTCATATACTCCTTTCTCGATAAGTGTTCCCACGTTGCAATTACAATCCCGCACCACCCGATTTTGTCCTAAAAATGATGAGAGGCCGCTTCGTCATCTAGTGCGGGACTCCCGCACAAATGTCTGAGGACGTTCATAGTGAAGTACCTAGTCAAGCGGAGCTCCAAACCAGACAGGTTTCACTTTCGCCTGTTGGGTAAGCGCCTTTAGGTTTCATTTCCATCTGTCAACGCGTTACTCTGGATAGTAGAACATTGCTATTACGACTTATGATAAAGAGCTTAGTCCGTCTGTCAGTACGTCCTTCTCAAAAATCCTTCATCCACGCCAGACCACAGATACATTATCATACGTGGATGAGCCAATGGGCGGTGCGGCCTGAGGCAAGGATTTTTGAGAAATACTATGTGTTTGAATGTGTGTGGTTGTTTGTTTGTCACGAAACTCTACGAATGGTCAGTGATGGTGATTGCAAGATCATATAAAAGGCTAGGGAGGGGTGTGGTGTGGTGGAGTCGAGTAGGGAAGAGAGCAAAAGTTAGGTGATGTGCAACGGGTCCACCGAAGGAGAATGGTGCGTCAGCGCACAGTAGCGCTTATATTTTTGCGAAAGGGTGAGGAGTCCTGTGGTGTGATAAGGGCGCGCAGGCGTCATAAAAAAATGGGGGAGGGGGCGTCGGTGGACGGCGTGATGTGAAAGGCAGCACCCCAGTTAAACCATTAATAGTGGAACACACTCTTGGCATATCACGAATGTTCAACAAACACAAAGAATCGTGACTTACCTGCGAGGAAACCCAAAGCGAAGTCGCGAAACTGCGAACACAGCAGCCTTGCATGCGCCAGTGCACACAGGCCGCGGTTGCTCGGTACGAGCGTGTGTGCCCTTTGCGTGGCAGGACTCGTGAAGGGTGTAGAGCGTTATACCTGGAGCGGACGGCGCTGACGGGCCCTACAACTGGCCTATTTGCACAATGACCAATCGTAGAGCTTGGCCGCACCCCTTTTCGAGGTATAACGCGCCACACCCCTCGTGAATGTCAAACGGAGCGCGCTTACTCGCACGGGGGACGGCACGAGTGTTTCGCGAATTTCTCGTATTTTTTCGCGCTGCTTCACTGTTGGATATGAATTTCAGGTCCCTCAAAACACCAAATTCCAGCAAAATCCCGAACAAGAAGATTTGAGCGGGTGCTGCTCTAAAACCTCTGAAAAACGCCGGGAGACTCTAGGGTAGGGGTCCATCGCAGTGATAGGTTGTTCTTGCGCAGAAACGGTGAAATGTCATAAGCTTGTCTTACTGCTGTGGGAAGAGTGCAACGATGATCGGTTAGGCTTAGCATGCTGAATTTGCTTAATCTGCATCTGTGACCGCTGACCGCACTCCCTCCTGTCATTTCTTATTCACTCCATTCGTCTCTGGAGTAACCACCCCATAGGTCTGTTGATATAGGGGTATCAGAAAGTTTCCGGCCTAGACTACTTCCAAAAGGTCTACAGTGACGAAATTTTGTTATAGTAAAATTTAGATCCCTCGAACACGAATGCATTTTTCGTAGCTCAATTTGTGTTTTTCAAACCGTTCAAAGAGCCCTTCATGACATGAGGCAGAGTATCTTCCATCTGCCGACTTCAGCTTATCTTCAATCCTGAATCTCATTGCTCGAAGATACTGTTCAACATTTCCAGACAGATAATAGTTGCTGGCGGCCAGGGCCTTGCTATAGGATCTGTGATTCAATTACTCGAATTCGCGTTCTAGTGTGGCAGCAAAAGCAACTACTGATCTATGGACGGTTGCTGTGAAACGGAAGCATGTGAAACCCACCATGGTTAGGCTAGAACAAAGCGCCATTATTTTTGAACGGTTTAGCTTGACAACATAAAACTTGGCACTGTGGCTTTAAAGGCTTCAGGCTATGCGACCGCACTTAAAGTTTTGAGGAAAATGAGATTGAATAGGTCGAGACCGGAAACTTACTGATATCCCTATATACTTAAGCAGAACAATATCGAGTGAAGGATCACAAATGTCGGCACAACATTAACCATTTCATGTAGTAGTAAAAACTTAAAGGCAGTGTCTCACCTCGTTTTCGTGCTTGAACTTTTAACAGATTCTAAATCTCCACGACAGGCTGAATCAAGAGATGTACATGAAATATTTCGTTGACCTCTGAATCGTTTTTTAAACGTTTTTCAGGGCAGGATTTGGAACAGTTTGCCCAACCGAGTTGACGCGTGAAGCCGTTGATCTCATCGATCTGACACGTCTAGACGTGTTGGCCAACGCTGCAGACGTGGCGGACAGTCAGCACAGTCACGGACCGCTCCCCCCAAGTGGTCCGTGAACTACACTCTCGGACCTTCTGAAAGCGAGGTTTTCAGTAATTTTATGCGTTTTGACGTACATCATTGGAATCAGCGTGACGAGCAGGTCCAGAGTGTGTTGACATCTACAACCTACGGAACGAGGTGACACATTGCCTTTAATCGGTCACATGCTTTTGATCACGGCTATTGCAAAAAAGGGAGGGACATCACCTCATATATTTTTATAAGGGTGATGCGTGTCGTGCACACTAAAGTTTCACATTCGAGAATATTTTTTGAATATTCGAGTATTCGAGTTTTCGAATTTTTGGGGACCCCGAATTTTCGAATATTCGAATTTTCGAATTTTTGCGAACCATCGAATTTTTGAATGTTCGAACTTTCAAATTTTTTGAACCAACAGAATTTTCGAATATTCGAATTTTCGAATTTCTAGGGATCCTTGAATTTTCGAATTTTTGTGAACCAGCGAATTTTCGAATATTCGAACTTTCGAAACTCGAACCTGAGCTGCGAACCCTAAAGTAGGCGTCGCGCACATCCCGAATCTACAAGGAACACACACAGTAACGACTTACCTGCAGAAAACGACGAACTGCTGCCGTCGCGTGCACGCCCGGTCGACCAGTGCTTCGCAGGGCCCGACGCGCCAGCTTACGCATTTAACCGCATGCGGGCTGCTACCGATCCCCTGTCTCCATGCTGGGACCCATTTGCGCACGAAGGGCGCCGGCGGAGTACTCGTCCGCGCACGGAAGGTAGCATCGCGTTTTCCCGGCTTTCTCGGGTGTTTCACGCGATTTCACCACCGGATATGAGCAATACACTAGACATTTGACTCGATGGGATTTTTTTTCGAATAGTCGACATTTCGAATAACTCGATTTTTGAGGTTTTTCGAATAGTCGACATTTCGAATAACTCGATTTTTGGCCTTTTTCGAACAGTCGATATTTCGAATAACTCGATTTTCGAGGTTTTTCGAATAGTCGATTTCGAATATTCGTATCGACATTTTTTCGAGTCAGCAGTACTAATTATGAAATAACATACTAACAACAAGTTAGCAATTTGATTCCAAACTTTCCATTCCGCCATCGGGGACAGAGTGCCACAGTAACCCAGTGCCTGCGAATTTAAGCGAAATTGGCGCCGGAGCGCGTTATTTCACACAGTTAATTCGTTAGTTAATAGTTAGTTAATTAGTTAGTTAATAGTAATTCTCATTACTTGTAACTGGTAGTTTCTACTTTCTTTGTGTTTTAACACTCAGTTCCTATTTGCAAACCAGAACCTAGTATCGTGTTGCGAAGCAGTGCGATACAGACACCTTACTATATGCCATGAATAAACCTAATGATAAACACGTGAAGAGCAGAACCCCGATTTAAGTTTTTTAGACAAAAAACACATTTAACACAGACAATAAAGAAACAACGGAATCACCAGTGCTGTTCTATCTTAATTGGTACCGTGTTTTGCCGTAGCTGGAAGCCAAGGGACCAATGTCCTCTACTGTCTTCGAGTCGTCTTCGGTTTAAAATCGCCGCGAAGGTATTTTCCAAACACACCTCCAGGAATAGCTGTTCAAGTCATTTCTTGATTAATGTTTCACTCCGAATCATAGCGAGCGGCAAGCACGTCAATGGCGGTGGTCCATCCGCGGCCTCGAGAAGGGCGCTGCGCAACCGCGCCGCGCGCCACAATCGATGTCTCCTGCTGCTATCATGCTATTTCTAGCAGCTTCTCTACCCGTTTCATTCATTTTCGACCGAATCGGGAAGAAAGGCCCCTAGGAATAGCATTCCGACGGTGGACGACACTAATCCCGGTACACGCGGCGCGGTTGCGCGGCGTCATTCTCGAAGCCGCGGAAGGGGCACCGTCATTAATGTCCACTTTACAAATACATGTCAGTCGAGCAGATCAGTCGTATTGTGCGTATTGAGCAGTTTCATTTTATCTAGGCAGAAACGACGAGTTTAATTTGCATACATACATTCATTTGTATTCGTTCTTACTATTGGTATGTTGGTATGTTTTAACTTTAATTACTTTGATGGAAATTGTTTAAATACATACACATTAGAATGGGCGGACTACTGCTTTCATGCCAGCTTTAACGTTCAAATTGGCCAGTTTAAAGGGCCAATAAAAATGTCGAGTTATTCGACGAATAGTCGAATAACTGTCCTTTTCGAATAGTCGACATTTCGAATAACTCGATTTTTGAGGTTTTTCGAATAGTGATACTTCGAATAACTCAATTTTTGAGGTTTTTCGAATAGTCGACATTCCGAATAACTATATTTTTGGCCTTTTTCGAATAGTCGATATTTCGAGTCACTCGAAAGTCGATTTATTCAAAACTCGACTCGATTTGACTCGGTCGAGTCAAATGTCTACAATACACCCCCAAAAACCCCAAAATCCGGCGAAATCACAAACACGATGGTTTCGACGGGTGCTGCCTTTAAGAATGCCTATCTCACTTGAGGTCTGTAACCATCATTGAAGGATCGTAAAGTGGATGAAACCATTCGTCCGTGAAAAGGCTTTCGCTTTAATATCTTTATGTGGTAGTTTAACAAAACGAGCATTGGTAGTGAATGTAGAGGTATTGACGCGGTGAAAATAATGTTAGCTACAGTGGTTCAGTTACCTTGATCATGAAAGAGCTTCCAGCTATCAACAAAAAAGCGTCAGCAATATAAAAAAAAACACTGCGTGTTACCCCGTTCCTCATTATTACTTCTGTTTGTCTGGTCCAAATGCATGCATGTACGTTGAATGTCAAAACAACAGAACTTCTATAACAAGAAGTCGAGGTATGTTTGGGCAGAAAGGATTATAAGAGGATCTCAAGCTTTTGTGTGAATTTTGAATTCCATAATTAACGGTTATGTATTTAGAAAGAGTTCAAACGAAGTAGTCAATAATCAGCTAAATATAGGGAAGAGTGCTGTGTAAAATCCATTCTTATAGTTTGCAATTCATTTACATAGTTCTTGAGGAAAGGCTTGAATAATCAGTTAGTTTAGTTGAAACTGCTAGTTTCTCAAGTGTCTAGAAAAGTACAAACGTAGGTTTTGCCTGGGAGATCGTCGTCGCCAACGACGTACATTTCAAATGCGGTTGCGGCTTAAGAATGCGTGCAAAGATATGAGCAGGTTTTTGGGGAAATTGAGATTGAAATGAAAAATTGGGCTAGAGTTTCAATTGGAATGGTTCTTCAGCGAGAAAATGGAACTCAAATAACACTTGCGAAGCAAAACAATTCCAAATATTCGATTTTTCGGCCTAAAATTTTCGAATATTCGGATTTTCGAATAATCCCGGGCCCTCCAATTTTCGAATATTGTGGGGCCATCGAATTTTCGAATATTCGAATTTTTGAATACTCGAACTTTCGAATTTTTTGGAACCTGCGAATTTTCAATTATTCGAATTTTCGAATATTCGAACATTCGAATAAATATTCGAATTTTATTCGATTTGGTCAAAACTCTAGTGTCCACGTACATATGATGGTGCGATAGAGCTAGATATGATTATTGCTTTTGGTAAATTGTTGAGCATATGTAGATCTATACGCGCTGTGTTTGCATGTGAAGTAAATATGCGAACGAAGCGAACTTTGAAGTCCGGAAGTCCATCGTGAGCCGAAGGGCCAGGCTGGTTATATAAGACGTACATTGGCAGGTGAAATATGGCTACAAAAAGGAAGCAGTAGATGATTGGAAAATGTTTGCCGGTAGCATATTCCTGTAGCCCACCCAGCATAAATCGGCTTTGATCAGAAGATCCCCTTGCAATTTTAATTTGGGTAAAAAAAAAACAAGATAGCATTACGATTCACGAAAAATACTAACAGCGGAAGGATACCAGATGTCAGTTGTTTTTCAGGGTGAATTGCATATCACTATGTGGATCGGAGACGCTGATTCTAAATATGTTGCTCTTCTCTGCTTAATGGCAAAACGAAAGAAGTTTAGAAAGTTTTTTTTTCGTTCCGCCCCCATATCATCCAAACGAGCGTCTCTCTGATGGTATTGACAGTGGTAGTGATACGTCTCTCACTCTATGGTATATGCCCGAGTCCTTGGCAAAATGAAAAAGTTATGAAGTTTTGCTGTGCCGTGTTCACATCATTTTGAGCTAGCGCTGTTGATAATTATTATTTATAATGATATCAACCTTATTCATCTATTTCTCTTCTGTCCTGTAAATGTATTATTCTGTCATGGACAGACACCGTTGTTCACGACAGGTACTTGTAAACCACCAGGTCACGCTTATGATAGCACTTGGATAGATACCCCTGGCGGGTATTACTTTGAAGTAGGTATCTGTTGTATAGATATGAGCATCAATCTAATTCCGTCCACACCTTTCGCATAAAAGGCCCAAATGCTCAGATCTAGAATCGTCTCATTCGATTTATCGTCACTATCGTCCACGTCGCCAGTTGCCGTGGTCTGAGTCAGGGGACCCTTCGAGGCATGAACTGACAAGAATATAAACCGGCATCTACTATAACTATTCTGGACTATATCCAAATCAGGGAACCATTCCTGACGTGAACTGAGGCGGATTTAACTGTGTGCAAATAAACTGTTATTTAACAGTCTACTCTATACAAATCCAGTGGTCTCACCAAGCGCTTATCTCTCTCTACCAGCGGTGCATTGCGATGTGTATTGTCTCTCTAGAATAATCCAGCTGGAAAGTATTAAAATTATTTAATAAAAGGGCTTTGTAAGCAAATGGTGAACTGGGAAAACGCAGCCGTGGAATCGATGGAAGGGATCGAACGAGGACAGACTCTTCTAGGAATCGAGAGATTCACTACACTACCATGAGAAAAATGAGCACTGACTCAAATGCGATGTGAAAACGGCGATGAGAAATCCTTCATAACTTTTTTTCTTTTTGCCAAGGATTCAGTATAACATGTCTTATAGAGTGATACCGTCATTGCCATCCGAGTGGCGCTCGTTTGGATGATATGGGCACTAAACCGAAAAACATTCATAACTTCTTCCGTTTTGCCATTAAGCACGAGAAGCAATATATTTAGAATCAGCGTCTCCGGCTCAACATAGTGATGTGCGCTTCACCTTGAAAAGCCACGGACATCTGGTATCCTTCTCTTGTAAGCTTGATCTACGTACGTATTGGTTATGCATTCAGTACTTGTCTAATAAAGATGGATGAAGCTACATTGGTTCTTTTCCTGTTATTTGGTTTCAAACTTATTTGAAGCCAATTATTGTTTGTTTAGGTTATCAATCTCCTCAATGACCTCTTCACAATGTTCGACGGCATCATTGACGCACACGATGTTTACAAGGTATTCCTCCTATTCCTCTTTATGTAGTCATCTTTCGGAATGCAATGTTTGTTGAGGTTGAAACGATTGGAGATGGCTACTTATGCGTTAGTGGACTACCTCACCGAAATGGCAACCGACACATCAAAGAGATATGCAGTATGGCGTTGGATTTTATGAGCAGTTTAACTAATTTCCGTATCCCTCACCTTCCACAGGAGCGCCTGAATTTAAGGATTGGAGCTCATACAGGTAGTCTGCTCATGTCTCAATGTCTGCTTGAAGCCTTTACCAAAACAACAACAAGGGCATGACACCTTCCATGTTTTGCAAGTTTGGATCTCTGGCTTCTACAATACTAAATGTTCACGGGATATTAAAAAGCAATGGTCGCTCCTCGGAGTCAGTGTCGCTCACAGTCGCTTTGGTGTAAGGTAGCCGCAATACTCCTCAAGGAGTATAGCACCTTGCGTCGCCGGCGACGGCGGCCGCCAATGTTGGCGACCCTCATAATCGATACGCATAGACACCGCAGTCGCCGATCGCAAATGTTGGTGACCAATCGATACGCACCGACGTCACAGTCGCCAACATTGGCGGCCTCCGCCGCCGCTCCACCCACAATCGATGCGTATCGGCCTCACAGTCGCCGGCGACGGCGACGCAAGGTGCTACAGTCCTCGAGGACTATAGCGGCACTGTAATTCCTTTTGAATTGCTCCAATCGTAAAGTGGTGGTGAAAAATCGCTTTGAGGTCTTTCTGATACCGTACTCATTGTCCAAGCAAACGTTCTGCTTATCGATTTCCTCCGAGTAAACGATATATCAATCAGTGCCGCTCCTGCACTGGATGAGTAGGTGTTGAAATAAGCGCAACTAGCTCGACTTCGAGCTTGAATTCGATTGTTTCTGTCGAATTAAAAGGAAATCTCTTGATATCAAGCAAGTAGAAACAGAAATGAGCAAGCTCCACACTGTTTAAAGAACAGGCATTTTTTTGACAGAGTTGCTGATAGGCTATGCTATTGCAGCAGATCTGACAAACCTAAGCGAGCAAAAATTGACGGTCTTAGAGAGCTTTTATGATAGACTCACTAGTTTTGATAGTATTCTAGTCCAAAATAAATAAATAAACATCTCCATTGTGTCATTTGAAAACTTCTGTTGGGGGTGTTGGGTGTTGGGGGTGCTACAGATTGCTAGTGAGGTGAGCAGCTGATCTCTTAAGGGAAACTATTCAGTAAAGAAAGTTATGTGCACTTCTGAAAAATGGAATTGATGTATTTCCACTTATCCTCATTTATGACCTAGCGCTGCACTAATTTTACTAGAAATTCAACCGTATTCCTTATTCCTATGAGGCTCTGGACCAGCTGCAGGAAAGCGTTGGAACAAAGGAAGCCGAAGTGTTCTGAAAGAATTCATGAAGGGCCTCATTCTCTACCAAAACTGGAGATTTTTCAGAGGAACTATTTTTTTCGACATTATTCGCTGCGACAAAGCGTCCCCTAGGACCCTGAGCGTGGGAGCATGGCCATTTGCGGTGACACCAAGGTTGGATGCCTCTCCAAGGAAGTCTTTTTGCAAAATGGTCTTTCTGTTGAAAAAAGTCATCATTTGGGCAACTCTTAGGATGTTTCGACTAGCGACGGGACTTTAATGCAGAAAGGGTACAATATAGAAAAGAACACACTTGTAATTGATCGAAATATTCAAGATAGTTTGCCACTTTCAGGCCAACTTCATTAAAAATTGCCTGTGCTCTAACTAGCCTGGAGCTTGCTCAATTCTCCTTTTACTTGCTTGATATCAAGAGGTTTTCCTTCAATTTGACAGAAACGTTCGAAATTAAGCTCGAACTCAAGCTAATTGAGTTCATTTCCACTCCTACTCATCTAGTACAGGAGTCGGCACCTATCGATATATCGTTTACCGGGAGAAAATCGATAAGCAGAGCATTTGCTTGGATATTGAGTAGAGTATCAGAAAGATCATCGAGACGAGTCGAATGGTCACCACTTCTCTCCGAATGGTGCAGTTCTAAAGGAATTACAGCAAAGCAGCGGTGAGCGACGGTGACTCCGCAGAACAACCGCCGGTTTTCGACATCCCGTGAGCATCGCTCTCATCTCATATATTCAGATAAAAGCAACAGAAGTATATCTCAAACTCGCTTACCCATCAATTCTCTACTATTCAGCAGATCGAAGCATTGCCCAAACGATACATCCATCCTTTCGCCTCTTTCTCGGATTGCCCTGTGGTAATGAAATGTGGGGTACTCAGCGTCGCCGCCGATCAAGTTGCCCAAGCTATAATATGCCGGGCTGCTGTGCAGCGCGAGCTCGCTGGGGGTTCACTCATAAGCGCCTTTCATACTTTTCCCGCTGGGCGGAGCGAGATGTGCCTCGCGCGAGGGTAACTTCTTCCTCTATGTTGCTGCTGGTTCTTACCGATAAAATACAATGTTTAAAGTTTATTCTTCACTTGTTTTTTGTGTTTCAAGCATGGTAGTCATGAATGGCCTTGATGGTGTAGCGCAGTTACTCTTAGAATGCCTTCCGAAGATGATAACCGGGTACAATAGGAATTGTGTCAATAAAGCACACATCCCTTACCTGGTACACCAGGCTCAGAAAATACAGAATATGTAGAACAGGCGTTCCTCATAGAACTAGACCAACTGTAATGGAGAATTCTACAGAAATCCTAACGTCGTGGTAAGATTACTGGACATGTAGAAAAGATGCTCCAGTGTTAGTCGCCGCGCCCACTCAACTCTGAGTATGCCCAATGTCGCTGAGCGGCAACGGCTTGCCCTGCGACCTCTTGCTGTCCGGCGAGAACTCGCTCGGCGGCAAAACTTGTCAAAACCAGGTGGTTTTGTTTGGGAGCAGCTTTACATTTACAGGGTGCGGCTTATGTTCTCGGACGTGAAATTTTGATTTCATATTTCTGCCTCATCGAAGGACTGCGAGGCCCACTGGAGCCCATTCCCCCATCCCAGATACTCCCTCCACCTAACGTCTCTACAAGTTTCGAGCAGGCTAAGAAGAAGAAACCACTTTTGACCATGGGCAGAAGGGTGTTCCCAGATTCCAAGGGAACGAAGCTGTAGCCGCAAAACGTATCTTATCTGAACTAGCGGCACTAAGGGTCGCTAGAAAGTGAGGTAGCCACTTGACATATGTGCAAAAGTTTCGCGCCTATGAAATCCTTAGAAAATTGAAATAGAAGCGAAAACATTAGGTCGTCAAGTATGAAAGTCTGATTTTGAATGAGAAGTTTTGAGTCTTGTTTCTAAAGCAAGATGGGATATAAGATATCCAAATATGCTTCTGTTCTATCGGCATAGCCTTGCTTCCATAATGGTGGCTTGGTTGCGCCAACAGCTCAGAAGCATGGAAAGCTAGGGATGATCAAGTGGCCAAGAGCGTTTCCAACATTATGCTGAAAATTGAACATTTTTGCCAGCAAGAAGTGGGCTGATACCTGAAAGCAGCGGTGGTCGAATAGAGCGGCAGGTGGGCCCACATCCCTGCTCCTCTGGCTTAAAGGCAGCGTCCCACCTCAAGATCGTTTTTGAGATTTCAACGCTAAAAGAATCTCCATGAGATGGTGATCACAACGGTATACGCGATTCCATGCAAGACTACTGAAAAACACCATTTCCGAGACCCAACTTCTAAGGAGCCTTTGGGCGGAGCCGGGGCGGAGCTTAGTAACTTTCCGAATAATTCACTCCAGGAAGCGCACCTCCTGAGGAAATTCGTATTCCTCGTGAGATATTCTCACCAACTCCCTAACAGAATAGAAACTGTCTTCCATGTACTAGCCAAGGAGTTCACGGTCCGGAAACCCAGCAAATCCGCGTTGGCTCCGGAACCAGTGCGTGATTTCAGGGTTTCCGCCCAACGTACTCCTTTGCTAGCCGCAAATAAAGTGCAGTTTCTATTCCATTAGGGAGTTGATGAGATACTCTCACGAGAAATATGAATTTCCTCAGGAGGTGCGCTTTCTGGAGTGAATTATTCGGAAAGTTTCTTAGCTCCGCCCAAAGGCTCCTTAGAAATTGGGGTTCGGAAATGGGGTTTTTCAGCGGTCTTGCAGAGAATCACGTATACCATTGTGATCACCAGCTCCTGGCGATTCCTTTAACGTTGAGATCTCAAAAATGATCTTGAGGTGGGATGCTGCTAAACAGCGTGGATTTATGAAAACTGGTCAAAAGTTGGTACCCATTCTCGAGGGTTAAACTCGGAAAAATTCGTTTACTGGCCCAATTTTATTTGTCGTTTTGTCTTGTATACCTAAACAATTCTTGGATTATAAAGCTCATACCTTGCTGCTTATGCTGATCTAGTTTGACTCCTATCCGCTTCCGCTACAGCTTTCAGCTCATCGATATCAAAGTTCATTACAACGCTCATTTTGCAGCTCCATGTCACCTAAGCGGAACATCTCAAGCAAACGCTGTTCAGTGCATTTACTACCCAAATGTCCCTTAACACTGTACTGATGGTTCCATCCTTCTCTGCTCTAATGGCTGGAAAATCGGACCTGTGTTCCATAACGACACGATTTTTCGTTTTTGAGTAGTGCTACAAAAAGCGCTTTCTAACAAATATTTGAATACTGATCAAAAACCAAGGAAGTGATTTTGAAAGAGGTTCGATGTACCTTCCTAATGAAAGAAAGATGAGAAGTGATCTAGTGAAACTTCGAAGATAGATACTGTCAAAATGAACGCTTATAAAATCAGACATTTTATACTTGACGACCTAATAGTAGTTAATTGAGTTTGAATACGAAATTCTCCTTATGAGTTGCGTGTATTCTACCAGTCTGGCTGCCTAACCAACTCAGGACACTTCTTGTATGCGCCTTGCTCGAGCACTCTTCATCACACGCCACCATTTAAATTCACATTCCGATGCAATGATACATCCCCCGTTTGTTGTCACCGCACTTCTTACATGCCCATGGACCTATCATGGCTAGTCATCCTCAAGTCTGCGCGAGAATCCCCTTTATATGAATCTAGTAGCTGTCAATTATTTGCTGTAACCGACACAGTGTAAATGAGAACTCGAGCTAATTTAATGAAATTATTAATGTAATGGAAAGAATTTATGATAAAACACCTATGAAATTCATAAAGGAATTTTGCCTATTTGCCCGTTTCGTTCCCTTACCATATACGGGTAAATAGGTATAAGGGATAGGTCCTCCCGGGAACTCGTCAGTACGGCGAGGAGGACCTTACCTTGTGTAATGTGAAGTTAAAACCTTACCTCGAGTGGACTTCATTTCTTCATAATGTGCATTATTGTATGTATGTGTGTATGTGTATGTATGTAATGAATAGAAATCGCGGAGGGTGAACCGATCCGGACCAAATTTTGCATGCAGGTCCGCCCTGGCCGGCGGAGGTTATAGGCTACTTTATACTTGGGGTTATCGATTGATTTATCGATTATATCGATTTTATTGATTTTTCGTTATTTCTGCCCAGGGGTCGGTGGGGACATGTCTTCTGGGGTTCCTCAATACGCTGAATACGAATATGACAACCATTTTGAACGGAATATTGATTTATGATTTTATCGATTCTTTCCATTTTCGCTCGGGGACGGATAAAGACATGTCTTTTGGGGTTCCTCAATACGCTGAATACGAGTATGACGAACATTTTGCACGGAATATCGATTTATCGATTTTATTGATTTTTGGCTCTTCTGCCCAATGGAGCGACAAAAACATGTCCCGTGGAGTTCCTCGGTACGCTGAATATGAATATGACAGCCACTTTGTACGAATGCATCGATTCAATGTCGCCGAAATAGCTTTGCGGTGTTAGTAATTGGCCTCAGCAATGTGATGTAGCCAAAGTAGTAAAACACCCGGGTACCGCAGCTAGTATAATATATAATATAATATATAAATTTTATATTTGTTAGTATGGAACTATGACCACACAACACAAGACAAGTTAAACAAATGAGTCACTATAAGGATAACAACATTGAATTGATTACCATAACTTATCAAGAATGATTTATTCCTCATTCTATTTAGAATGCTTGTGTTAAATGTGTATTTATCGATTTAAGTTTTTATTTTAGACTTATTTCTGTTCTGTCCTTTATGCAAGTAACCAATGTATAGGATGGATTCATTCATTTTCTTTCATTCGCTATTGCTTTGTAAAGGGTAATTTATACCAGCTGCGTGCGTCAGTCGCGCATCAGTCGCACGCATCCATTTACATGGGATGTTCCATGAAGACCGGTCAACACGGCATGTAGATCCTCAATGAAAAGAACGCGCGGCTGCCGCGAGGTCGTAAACGCATGCGTCTGAGCTGCGACTGCGATGCGACTGGGCCCTATTCTTCATCATATAGACGCACGCGCGTCAGTCGCACGCATCCAGTATAAATTGCCCTTAAATCTAACGAAGTCATCCGTAAGGGATGTGTGAGAGCCCAATTTTGGTGGATCGTAAAGCGTGCTGAGTGTAGAATGGGAGCTGTATATAATATATGTGAAATTTTAACTATTCACTAAAAAAATTTTTAATTGCTTGCCTTATTTTATGGTAATCTTTACGTAAATTATATTCATATCTTATGATTCTATTGTTATTTATGCATTTTAGAATACCACCTAGTGCAACAAAGTTAGGGTAAGCATTATTGTTGAGTATATGTTCAAGTTGTTTTATGCGAGTGATAAAATGTTCTATTTTATTGCATGTTCGAGCTATACGTAAGGTTTCGGTGTATATGGTAGCTTTTTCAATATTTAATGAAATATTGGAGAAAAAGTGAGGTAATCTTTTCACTTCGAAGTTGAAGTCTTCGGTTTTATTGAACAAGTTAGTAGAAATACGATTATCGTTAATTTCGATATCTAAGTCAAGGTAATTACATTTGTATCCACTAACATTAGTTATTTCTAGTTTAAGAACATTATTGTATATCTGAGTAAGTTTATTATGTATTTCAGCATTCTCTAAATAATGTATTACTAGAATATCATCCATATATCGGAACGGATGGAAAAGAGCGGGTTTTTTTTTACAGTAATTGAGTATTCGTGTTCAAAAAATGTGTTAGATCAGTGAGCAATGGACTAAAATTTCGCCCTGAGCTACACCTTTTATTTGCTTGAATATATATTGATTAAACTGACTGAAGCTATTATTTCGGAGATAATCCACATAATAAAACAGATCAGTCTTGGTGTAAAGTCTGTATTTAGAGAGACCATCGTTATCAGAAATATTAAACAAATTGAGATTGTTGTTGAAATAGTCCAACAGATAAGGATCTGCTTCGATAGGAGAAAGTAGATAAGGTCGCTTCAGAAACAATTGGTTGTGGGGAAGGGGGTGAGAAGCAAATCATACCCAAAACAAAGTAAGCACAAATTGGAGCTGCAATATTCTTCCAAAGAAAGTGAACTCGCTGCGCAAGGCTATTATCATTTTTATCACTTTGGGATGCTTACGAACATCTTTCTTTAAGTCGCGTTTTCCTGTAACTTGACCGCCGGCGCACATCGGTGTTACCTAATCATGATGTTTCTCAGACTTGGACCGCATTGCACCCTTCCTCTATCGATGGGTCCTCTCCCTAGCATTTTCCACACTATAGGGCGCCAGCACATCTTTCATCCTTCGCTGAACCTATAATGTAGAGTTCTACCATCTACTGGGCCACAGCAAGTCCACCATTCTCAATCGGTGTACACGCATTCTAGCGTTTTTCCAGTCAATGGACCGTACTGGAGCAATCCTTCATCAGCAGACCCGTACCCGAGCACGTTTTCCAAGTTACAGGACGCAAGTGCTCCTTTCTAAGTCAGTGAATCTACACCTTGGCGTTTTCCACATCATTCGGCCAAAGCAGTAGGCGCACATTCTGGCGTTTCTCACACATCGGCAACAGCGGACACCTTCTTCATCTGTGAATCCGTATCTTAACGTTATTTGCACCTGGGTCAAAGCGGACCCCTCCTCCATCCGTAAACCAGTATCTTTTCGCTCTTCACTATCGGGTAAAAGCGGACTTCTCCTCCATCGGCATAACCGCATTCCTCATTCCCACACTTTTAACGGACAGCACACTCATATTCTGGCGTTCCTCGCACCTGAGGCACAACGGACCTCTTTCATACCAGCGAACCCGTATCTTTGCGTTCCTCACATTTTTAGACCACCGCGCACCCCCTCCTCCATCCGCGAACCCGTATCCTGGAGTTTCCTTAACTTTCAGGTCCCAGCAAACCCATCCCCCTTCGGTGGACCGGAATGCTGGTGTTCCTCACACCTGGGCCACATCGGACCCCTCCTCCATCCGCGGACCCGTATCCTGGCTTTTCCAGCAGAGCCACAGTGAACCCCTACTCCATCGGCATAACAGTATCTGTCACTATTCGTCCCTGGCACACTCATCGTCCGTGCGTCCGTACCCTTTGTAAATTTCGAGAGCAATGAGAGGAAGTTAGCAGTTATCCAGAAAATTTGAATAAGTACATACTTGGTCACAGAAGATGTCACAATAACCTATAATGACGCTTTTTTTCTATGCATGTGAGTGCACAACTGGAATCCTTAGGGTTTTATGTGAAAGGCCCAGATAGCCGTCGCCAATAGATCACGTTTTTAGCTTCAATCTGCGGGGAACGAGACATTTCTTTTTTCAAAAATTATCCATGTCCAGAGAAGCTACTGATGTGGTGTCAATTATGTGGACTACTCGTTTCCACATAGGAAATTCGAAATATGATCTGTCAACTACGGGAGGAGGGTGTAGAAAGTTATGTCTTGATGGCCACGATTGTTTCCACTCGGGTACTGCTAGTACCCCATGACGTTTCTCAGCTTTAATAAATTCTGTCATCTAGTATCTACCCGCTGCTGCACAGTAATGTCAGACCCACAAGCGAAGACCCACAAGTTCGATATTCGAAAAATCGAGATAAATATGTAGCCTCTGTTCCCAAAGATTTTTGTTCCCTTTCAAACAAATTTAACAACGTTCTATCGATTCCATTTCATCGCAACTGCTCGTGAAGTAGGTTATAGAACTTAATGTTCGGGAGGGTAGACATGATTCCGTATCGTAAAAATATTCAATGCTGCATCATAAGCTTGACAGACAACCACATGCATTAACCTCGATACGAGACTTTGAAATTACAATACACATATCAATTATATGATGAAATCACGACATGAATGTATTAAGGTTCTGTCGTTGCCGGTGTTGTTGGGCTAGCAATGCCCAGATACTGTTTGTTCGGTGATACAGTGAACACAGCGAGTCGGATGGAGAGCAATGGGAAGCGTAAGTTATTTCGCCCACAGTAACTTTCCGACAATTTTTCGCTCATTACTGGAGGGCGCGCGTTTGGGCTCAGCCATAAAAGGGGCGTGGCACTCTGTGGCCCGCGGGTACGCACTCAGCGCGCAGCCGCTAAGTGACAGCCAGGAAGGCCCACGCCGAGGGGTGAAATTCTTGAACTGTAATTCTTAAAACCCTCCAAAATTTTGCTATAGAAGGGTACTTGCTATGCTGATCGTTGCGTCGGTGATGTCATTTTATCCAGTTGAAGACCTAATCTTTGTGTTCAGCACGTAAAATAGCCTCGCCGCACAATTTTTCAGGGGATTCTGCGACATCGTATTTGGTCCCGATTAAGAAGCGTATTACTTCCCTTGATTTATTAAAATTTTCCAAACCTTTTTCTTTCGAATGGACGCTTTAGATGACAGTTTTATTTTGGATGCTCCGTAGCTGTAATTCATCGTTGGTAGTTAGTAAGAGTAGATGAAACGCACGACATCCACATCTATGTGAGTCGGTGTAGCTGGATGCACCGTAACACTCATATATCCATAGGGCATCATTGGCCACGCCCCTTTTCTAGCTGAGCCCAAACACCCCGCCGCCTTTTTATTCAACTTCAAAGTAAAGTTTACATTTTTTTAAAAAGTGGATCAATCGATTCATAAACACGCCGTTGACAGAGAAATTCAAAACATGTGACTAACCTGTTAGGACTGAACATAGAATTTCTTAAAGGCAGAACCTCACCTCACTTTCTATTCTAAAGTACTTATTGAACACTGCCGCATGCAAGAGTTGCTAGCCAGGGGGAGGGGGCAAAAAGTGACAGATCCGCAGGTCTGCGGACCCAGATGGGATAACAAAGTCACAAAATATTTTCTTCCCCCCCCCCCCATCTTCAGCTTGATCTCCACTTAACCCTATTTATCTTTATTGAGACGTGCATAATGATATACACGTAATGAAATAAATTTCTTTTCTTCACCACACCATACCCGTTTCCAGCCTTTTATATGACCTTACAATCACCGTCACTGACCACTCGTAGAATTTCGTGACAAACACAACGGAACACAAATCCATACCCACTCAGAACCTCTGCAACAACCATTTAACCAGCTTTTGAGGAACTACCTGAAACGTATCTGAAACTAGTTTTTCGAAAGCTGGTAAAATACTATCTTTCGCCACTTTCTTACTAAATAATTGCAAATGAAAAACTTGTGGAATAGTTGTTTTGACCCATCCTTGCCAAATAGTTGTAAAATGAGAAGCTAACAAGTTACTTGTTCTGAACGCTTCCTTGCTAAATAGTTGCAAAATGAGAACCCAGTAAAATAGTTGTCCTCCGACGTCAACCCGTCAAAACAGGAACTTTTTGTGGATTACATTCATTCAAAGTATAACATCTTTATCGGGGGCTTTCATATGCGTACCGAACTGTGTGGCGCAAGCCACACACAGATCCAAGAACAACTCGTGCCAGAGCAGCAAAACGCAATGTGCTTCTCTGATTTTCATAGTTTACTGTGATCAGGCAATCTTCGGCAACCGCTCAGATCAGCTCATCACTTTCCGCAGTCGTACATCACTCAGTCAAGGTCCGAAATGTCCAAACAGACTGCAAACCCGGAAGAAAATCGTGCCTACATTAGATGCCCTAACAGAGTCCCTGATGACTATGCAGCACGAACGCATCCCAACAGCGTAACGCGTCGAGTGAGGACCCCAGCAGCTCTCCTCCCAGTTGCTGCCATTTTGCCCTCGATTGCTGCTCAAGCCTTCCTGTCTAGACCAGCAATTGAAGGGAAGATGGCAGCAGCTACGAGGAGATGCCGCTAGGGTTTCTACTTGACGCATTACGCTGTTCGAGCCGCGTTCATGCTGCATAGTCATCAGCAAAGTTCTAATTCAATGTAGAGTCTATTGATTTGAATAGTTTTTTTTTTAAATAAAAACTGCCTTGAATGTTTCGGGATGGATACTGAGAAAAGAAATCAAGCTTGTTCGAAGTAAAAAGTCTTCTTTAACCGATCTATGGTCATGCATAATTATTAGTGCATAATAATAATCTCCTTTAAAAGGTGGGCGCGTGTGGCGCAGTGGTAGGAGGCTCGCTGCGCACGCACACGATCGATGGTTTGATTCCGCCCGAGGCCAACTAAACCTTCCATCCCTCCGGGGTCGGTTAATTGGTACCAGAGGAGTCTGGGAGGATGAAGCACTGACTTGGTACATTGGGTGCCCCCCGCAAGTCATTGTACAGGGCACATACGCATTCAACGCCTCTACGATGCTCAGATGAAGTCGAATGCGTGGCGCATCCCTCGTGACGGGATTGATTAATGCCGACCACTTTATCCTTTATCCTTTATCCTTTAAAAGGTCTTGAACAGGACAATACTGTCGGTGACTTGGAACTCGTACATACATAAGAGAAAGTGAATTCTGAAAACTTAAGACGCTATCTTCTCGAGAGTTCTAGGATATAGCTTTTCCAAAATCTTGTTTTGTTAACATGTATATGCAGTTTCACTAGCAACTCATTGAGTGGAGAGATTCATTTGAATATCTGTTTTGAGGAATTCTGAAAAATCGAATGAAAGATTTGAAACTTACACACGCTGTGAGTAAAAGTTATGTGACTGCCGCTTCGCATTATGTGAGACCTCCAAAATATTAGGTTGTTGCGAAAATAATTGCCGTTTCACGGTATGCCTGAAAAAACTTTTTTCTTGCCCAATTCAACACCTTCAAGCCAACTTGTGCTAGATCTTGGTAGGGTTTGTTCTGCTCTTTCAGATGCTTCTTCAAGACTCTGGCTAGCTCTTCCCTGGACTTTTTTTATAGATTTGCAAAAAGTGGTGAGCCGACGCGATTTTCGAGTGATCATGTTGTACGAGTTCAAACTCAGCCATTCTGCAGCGGAAGCAGCCCGTAATATGGCGCTTGCGTTTGGCACGGACTCTCCTTCCGAAAGGACAATGAGGTGCTGGTTCGCAAAATTCTCTTCCGGCGATTTTGATCTCGAAGATAAACCCGGTCGTGGTCGAAGGATGTCGCTGGACGATCAAGCACTGAGAGCAGCGGTGGAAACGGAACCCGATACTACCACTCGTACGTTGGTAGCAGGCCTGGGGGTTCACTATGCTACAGTTTCAAAACATCTGACCTCCATTGGCATGGTGACAAAATGCAAAAGTGGACACCCCATGATCTGACCGATGACCAGCAATCCACCCGCTACGAAATCTGTTCTAACCTCCTCGTTCGCCAGAAAAACGAGCCATTTCTTGACCGTTTAATGACTGTAGATGAAAAATGGCTCCTATTTGATAATAAGAAACGTGGTTATGTATGGGTGGACAAGTTCTCTATCCCTCCAAGCTTCCCTAAACCAGATCTTCACCCTAGAAAGGTCATGTTGACAGTTTGGGGGTGTTGTAAGGGTGTTATTCATTATAGCCTTCTGCAACCTGGTCAGGCTGTTACATCAGAGTCTTACTGTTGTGACTTATACTGATGTATGAAAAGTTGCGGCAAATGTGGCCGGCAGTGGTAAACAGAGGTGGGCCTCTCCTGTTCCAGGATAACGCTAGGCCTCACACTTCAAAACTCACCCGGCAAAAACTGACGCAGTTAGGCATCGAGGTTCTCCCTCACCCACCTTACTCTCCGGACCTCTTCCCTACCGACTATCACTTTTTTCGGGCTCTCGAAGCAAACCTGCGTCAGCAGCAGTCTCCTGATTTGGAGCATGTTGAAATTGCCTTCCAAGATTTCTTAAAATCTTGTGATCTCAGTTTCTATTGTAAAGGTAAAAATGAATCACCGGATCGTTGGCAGAGATGTGTAGAATCTGAAGGATTTTATTTTGATAAATAAAGTTGAGTTTAAACAGAGTTACAGCTATTTGAACTGGGCTGCCTATTTCAGCAATTAATTTCGCAACAACCTGTACCATACCACATTCGAAGGATTTTTTTCATTTCCGTATGATAGCTGGAGATTATCAGCACAACGCTGGTGAAATTGTTGTTTTTGGAGAAAGCTCGTAAAATAGTTGCTTTGACCTACTAGTAAAATAGTTGTAAAATGAAAAGCTATACGGCAACTATTTTTTCTAGGCTAGTGATGTCGTCATGCTAGTTTACAAGCTGTTTCCAGCAAAAGCTTGCTAATTATTAGGTTGTAACATAAGTTTCCGCTGTTTTTGCATACGCATTTTCGAAGGCTTCTAATAAATGAATATCGATTAGATTTCGCTTATCTCTAGATACTGTTTCGAAGCGCGTGATCCCGCGAACATTCTGGAATGTGAGACCTATTTTTGCGTCTTAATTTGAAGATGTAATTACCTTGAAGTGAACCATTCAAGAATGCAAATCCGGTAACTGCACTTGCGCGAATAATATTTTTCCCATAAGGTTGAATGAGACTAACCAAATTTGGATGGAGTAATCTCGAGGCCATTCTCACTCTCCGTGGTACTTTCTCTCCCCATTTTATTGTCCAGCAATCTCAAGCACCTACACCAAAATTGGTGACCCAAAATCTTGATTATGCCGTATTTCTTTCTGGAGTTGAAGCGAATTAAAGTGGAATTTTTTCCACTGTGGATACAAACATTAATCGTTTGCGGACACTAATCGGTGAAATTTTGGGATTAGTTCCAAGCGCTCTGTGAAAATCACTCCTTTCTGAAATACCGCTGAGAGCGCCTTAATTTTAAGCATCTTAATTTGGTCGAACTTTCTGGAAAAGCGAAGAACTCGCAAAGAAATTCTTAATTGCACATTGCGTGGCATAAATCTAGCTCTACCCATGCGCCGATTATCAGATCACAAAAGCGTCTGCTGCGCGAGAACCGATTCGCCAAATCAGTGACCTCTAGCACTGCCCGACATAGTTCTTTGCCCAGCAGTTCATGGATTTCTGGAGCAGCGGAGCCGAGCTCCTGCTCTGAAAACGGCAAAAGGCTATCGACTATTATGGTGCATACTTCGGCTGATATCTATTCTTATTTGACTTTTTATAAAACTTTTTCTTCGAAAATTTCAAAACAGCGGAAACTTATGTTACAACCTAATACTTTATTTGAGCTCGTTTGCATACTGTTTTTGAGAAATCCTTCTTTTCAACTTGCTCCAGAGGTTCTGAGCACTTACAGACAGATGAAAGCCTATGGCATACCTCACAGCGACGCTGTCCCCGCTACCGTTCTGCCTCAACAGTTTTCGTGCAGTTGTTCCTTTGCCAGGCATAAGTTTGCATTTTTTTGGAGAATCACTTGAAGAAATAAGGTGTTGCCGTGGTGTTGTGGAGGAGTTGTCTTGTAGATATGGTGTTATGAAGATGTTGTCCTCCCTCTTATTCGATGGGAGACCTTGAACATAAATCATCAACATCGTTCCAAATTATATTAACCCATTGACGACCGCGCGCATTTCTGGGTATCTCGTGCGTGGGACCAACGCCCCTTCCAAGAGTGCGGCGCCCGCGGAGTTCCACACCGTTACGATAAGATAATTCGGACTAAAATAGATCATTTTGCAGAAACAATTTTGAAATCTAGTTCCAGAAGATTACAAGTATCATCGGACAAAAAAAGTATAGATTCTAAACGCTTCTGGATTCCATTAGAAGCGAAGGAAATTTGTAGAGGGTGTTTTTAGTGTTATAAGGGAGCGTCCAGGGAATATACACGTTCCCCCAAGGCTCTAGCTTGACTAATAAGGAAGCGCAGGATGTAACGAACGTGATTCTGTGTAGGAAATATGGCTTTTGCACAGAGTAATTCCATCCACAACAAAAGAAATGTGAAGCAGTCTTCCTCGACTTCAAAATTCCATCCTTTTTATGGTGTTTGTCGCAATAAGGGAGAACTCCTCCTTGAACTGCACTTGTTTGAGACCTTCTTAGGAGGGACTGTAACCATTTCATATTGAAATGCTGCAAAATGCTTCGAAAATAAGGTCCAGTACTTATCAAAAAGGGCACGGCTCACCGGTCCCATGCGACTGAAAAAGCGCGGCTCACGCGGTCGTTAATGGGTTAGAATTCTTTTTCTAGCTGTCTTTTCTTAGTTCTCTGTAATTGTTGGTCGACCCTGCAGTCGTGACAGGCATCCAGCACAGACGTACCGCTACGGCGAAATGGTCCGCGAAATTTTTATTTTGGGTGTCTTCGTCTTCAGATCCTCTGCAACAACTATTTAACACATAACGGACAATACGACCCACCGGTGGGTCGTATCCGTTTTATCCCTTTTTCTTAGGTGAAGCTCCCCCAAATTCTGCCCCTAGGGGTTATTCTACCCGCTGAACACGGAAATGGCATCCATTTTGTGCCGTAACTGCGGTACTGTGGGATTACTGTAGTCATACTGTAGATGCCGTTGATGTATTTTCTCACAGCATCTACAGCAAATTTGAACTTTGGGGTAACATGACGTGCGGAACGTAAATACGCCATCAGTCCTGCACCGTAGAGCAGTACTCTAAGGCTACTGTAGCGTTATCGTATGGTTACCGTAAGCATACTGTAGATGCATTTTATTCACCAAATTCAGTGAAACTTTGGCAAGTGGGGTTATTTGACATGCTGAGTACGAAATTGACATTCATTTTGTACCGTAGCGCAGTACAGTAGGGTTACCGTAGGCATACTGTATGTCGCGAATCGGGGGGTCAGTGTGCCCGATTGGCCACCCAGAGCCACCGTACCTCACGTACACAAAGGAGACGTTAAAAGAATAAAACCAATAGTGTGACGCAAAATTTGTGATTTGGGTTAATCCTCAGGAAGATAAGAAAGACACCAGATCAGGAAAGTTTTACTGAAAACATGTTAACTATTACAAGCGTAGGTCCGGTAAGTAATTCGGTGGACAAAACAATTGGCAAGTAATTGAATATGTAATATAGAATACACAGCCGAGATCGGCTGAATGTATTAAATCGACAGGAAACCGGGGCCACTAGGCTTCATAAATTAGCATGTAGTAAAAGAGTGGCCTAACACATTATGTGATGTATTAAAGACCACATAGAGCAGAGAAAAGGATCAATAAAGTAAAAAAGAAAGAAGCCGCCAGGGGCGGCGGACGGTCGCAGAAAACTGAGCCGCCCACAGGCCTAGTCTATCGATAGCCGATATGGCGGATGTGGTCAAACGAAGATCACAGCCGCCTTCGGCACGATCATGACTACGGTGCACTGGGCCTCCCTTAGAGAGGAGCGATCGCGTCGCGACACTCCCGCCCAAAAGAGAACGTGTGCGCACGGGTGCGAAGCCCGTTGCACCACGCTGCCTGGGTGCCTTAGGTGAAGTTTGGGAATGATCCCATTTCCTCAAAAGACACTCAGGCAAAGGCTAATCGACAGATGCTATATCTGCGGCCAGGATGTACTATTCAAAGGCATGCGTAAAATGGGGTATCAGACTTTGTGAGACAACAAAACAAGAAAACACGAACAACAGAAAATTCGAGGGAACAAAAGAAAAACATGGAGTAACGGAGTACATAGAATAAAACAAAAAGCAGGCATGTAGTAAACCCTGCGGTAGAACCTGAGATCGTCGAGACGGCTCGGCTTGCGGCCATAATACTCGTCGAGATAGCAGGACTTCTGACGGTGCGCTGCGACTACCATGACAGGCTCGGACCATGCATTTTTCAGACCATTCCCTTGGTACGCCATCACAGGATAGTCTGGTGTTCCTGTCAACACTAATCTTCCCAGTATTGCCTGGTCAACGTCAGCAGTCTTCTGTCGCAACAGGTTGACTGCCTTTGTTAGCAAACCTTTCTGGACACTAGTAGAGGACATTCTGTAAGAAGGTGTTAGGTAATTCGCGAGGTGCTCCCCACAGGAAACACCAGTGAGAAGATGAAGGAAGAATCTGTGAGCAGATCAGTAAAAGGAGAAGAAGGGAAGAACCTGTAAGCATTCCAGTAGAAAAGAGTGGTATATGAGTAGCAATGAAAGTGGAGGCGGTGTTGAGCATGGAATAGAGCACTCATGTACTAGTAAATGTAGTAAGAATTGGAGATACAATTAACTTTACAATGCATGGAACAGGTGGTCGAATGGACAGTGGAGCTTTGACCACACTGAGGGAAGGGTGACTTCCCGATAGCGTTAGCTAGCGTCGAGCGAGCATACTCATCTCCTAGTGAGAACCCAGCCCAACATACCCGGTGGCCAACTCCAAGCTGTTGGGACTACGGAGCTCCGAACTGGGTGTGAACCACGTTACCCACTAACTAGCGGCATATGCCTGGTATGCTCTCCTTTCGCTTAGGACGGCGTTTACCACCCCACGTGGGCGCCTCATCCCACGGAGGCTGGGACAGCGATTACTCTGCGCCAAGGTCCCTATACGATTTAAGGCGCCGGCTCTGACCAGTGTGGGTCACTTCGCCTCTACAGTGACTTCCCAGGTATTGCAGGTACCAAGCACACTCCTAGGAGGACGACCAGTTTGGCTGGTTGCCACAGTCCAGCCGGACTAATGCGTCTAGTGCGGGGGCCCTGCTTCGCACCCTGGTTAGTTCCAGTAATGCAATAGTAATGCAATCTCCAATGTAGTACTACACGTTACTCGACATGGGTTCTATGCCATGCGTTCTAGTAGGTGGTACTGGGTGGCGACCACCATCGATCGATCGGTCGATGGGCACCATGCAACATGATGCCACCGGCCGATGCACCATGTCGCGAATCGGAGGGTCAGTGTGCCCGATTGGCCACCCAGAGCCACCGTACCTCACGTACACAAAGGAGACGTTAAAAGAATAAAACCAATAGTGTGACGCAAAATTTGTGATTTGGGTTAATCCTCAGGAAGATAAGAAAGACACCAGATCAGGAAAGTTTTATTGAAAACATGTTAACTATTACAAGCGTAGGTCCGGTAAGTAATTCGGTGGACAAAACAATTGGCAAGTAATTGAATATGTAATATAGAATACACAGCCGAGATCGGCTGAATGTATTAAATCGACAGGAAACCGGGGCCACTAGGCTTCATAAATTAGCATGTAGTAAAAGAGTGGCCTAACACATTATGTGATGTATTAAAGACCACATAGAGCAGAGAAAAGGATCAATAAAGTAAAAAAGAAAGAAGCCGCCAGGGGCGGCGGACGGTCGCAGAAAACTGAGCCGCCCACAGGCCTAGTCTATCGATAGCCGATATGGCGGATGTGGTCAAACGAAGATCACAGCCGCCTTCGGCACGATCATGACTACGGTGCACTGGGCCTCCCTTAGAGAGGAGCGATCGCGTCGCGACACTCCCGCCCAAAAGAGAACGTGTGCGCACGGGTGCGAAGCCCGTTGCACCACGCTGCCTGGGTGCCTTAGGTGAAGTTTGGGAATGATCCCATTTCCTCAAAAGACACTCAGGCAAAGGCTAATCGACAGATGCTATATCTGCGGCCATTGTCTGTGTTCGTTTCACATTTATGATGTGGTGAGTCTGTACTTCACCACCCTCAGCTCAGCTCAGAGTCGAGAGTTTCAGCTCCTGCTGCCTTTAAAGCACTTCTGTAGTGTCACTGTATGTATGTATACTGTAGAAACTGTAGAAAGACCTTTTTCCATCAGAATTCAACCAAAACTTGCACAGGAGGGTCATTTCACATACAGATTAAGAATATGAAATCCATTGTCTACCATATCGCTTCACTGCAGGCTACTGTAATCATACTGTAGGAACCATGGGAAAGGTTTTTCATCAGAGTTTGCCCGCAACTGGGGTTATTTTACACTCTGGACTCGAATAGGGCACCTATCTCAAATATGGATCTCAAATTCGTGTTCAACATGTCAGAAACCCCCACCTGCGGAAGTTTCATTGAATTTGTTGAACAAAATGCATCTACAGTGTCGCGACGCGATCGCTCCTCTCTAAGGGAGGCCCAGTGCACCGTAGTCATGATCGTGCCGAAGGCGGCTGTGATCTTCGTTTGACCACATCCGCCTTATCGGCTATCGATAGACTAGGCCTGTGGGCGGCTCAGTTTTCTGCGACCGTCCGCCGCCCCTGGCGGCTTCTTTCTTTTTTACTTTATTGATCCTTTTCTCTGCTCTATGTGGTCTTTAATACATCACATAATGTGTTAGGCCACTCTTTTACTACATGCTAATTTATGAAGCCTAGTGGCCCCGGTTTCCTGTCGATTTAATACATTCAGCCGATCTCGGCTGTGTATTCTATATTACATATTCAATTACTTGCCAATTGTTTTGTCCACCGAATTACTTACCGGACCTACGCTTGTAATAGTTAACATGTTTTCAATAAAACTTTCCTGATCTGGTGTCTTTCTTATCTTCCTGAGGATTAACCCAAATCACAAATTTTGCGTCACACTATTGGTTTTATTCTTTTAACGTCTCCTTTGTGTACGTGAGGTACGGTGGCTCTGGGTGGCCAATCGGGCACACTGACCCTCCGATTCGCGACATGGTGCATCGGCCGGTGGCATCATGTTGCATGGTGCCCATCGACCGATCGATCGATGGTGGTCGCCACCCAGTACCACCTACTAGAACGCATGGCATAGAACCCATGTCGAGTAACGTGTAGTACTACATTGGAGATTGCATTACTATTGCATTACTGGAACTAACCAGGGTGCGAAGCAGGGCCCCCGCACTAGACGCATTAGTCCGGCTGGACTGTGGCAACCAGCCAAACTGGTCGTCCTCCTAGGAGTGTGCTTGGTACCTGCAATACCTGGGAAGTCACTGTAGAGGCGAAGTGACCCACACTGGTCAGAGCCGGCGCCTTAAATCGTATAGGGACCTTGGCGCAGAGTAATCGCTGTCCCAGCCTCCGTGGGATGAGGCGCCCACGTGGGGTGGTAAACGCCGTCCTAAGCGAAAGGAGAGCATACCAGGCATATGCCGCTAGTTAGTGGGTAACGTGGTTCACACCCAGTTCGGAGCTCCGTAGTCCCAACAGCTTGGAGTTGGCCACCGGGTATGTTGGGCTGGGTTCTCACTAGGAGATGAGTATGCTCGCTCGACGCTAGCTAACGCTATCGGGAAGTCACCCTTCCCTCAGTGTGGTCAAAGCTCCACTGTCCATTCGACCACCTGTTCCATGCATTGTAAAGTTAATTGTATCTCCAATTCTTACTACATTTACTAGTACATGAGTGCTCTATTCCATGCTCAACACCGCCTCCACTTTCATTGCTACTCATATACCACTCTTTTCTACTGGAATGCTTACAGGTTCTTCCCTTCTTCTCCTTTTACTGATCTGCTCACAGATTCTTCCTTCATCTTCTCACTGGTGTTTCCTGTGGGGAGCACCTCGCGAATTACCTAACACCTTCTTACAGAATGTCCTCTACTAGTGTCCAGAAAGGTTTGCTAACAAAGGCAGTCAACCTGTTGCGACAGAAGACTGCTGACGTTGACCAGGCAATACTGGGAAGATTAGTGTTGACAGGAACACCAGACTATCCTGTGATGGCGTACCAAGGGAATGGTCTGAAAAATGCATGGTCCGAGCCTGTCATGGTAGTCGCAGCGCACCGTCAGAAGTCCTGCTATCTCGACGAGTATTATGGCCGCAAGCCGAGCCGTCTCGACGATCTCAGGTTCTACCGCAGGGTTTACTACATGCCTGCTTTTTGTTTTATTCTATGTACTCCGTTACTCCATGTTTTTCTTTTGTTCCCTCGAATTTTCTGTTGTTCGTGTTTTCTTGTTTTGTTGTCTCACAAAGTCTGATACCCCATTTTACGCATGCCTTTGAATAGTACATCCTGGCCGCAGATATAGCATCTGTCGATTAGCCTTTGCCTGAGTGTCTTTTGAGGAAATGGGATCATTCCCAAACTTCACCTAAGGCACCCAGGCAGCGTGGTGCAACGGGCTTCGCACCCGTGCGCACACGTTCTCTTTTGGGCGGGAGTGTCGCGACGCGATCGCTCCTCTCTAAGGGAGGCCCAGTGCACCGTAGTCATGATCGTGCCGAAGGCGGCTGTGATCTTCGTTTGACCACATCCGCCATATCGGCTATCGATAGACTAGGCCTGTGGGCGGCTCAGTTTTCTGCGACCGTCCGCCGCCCCTGGCGGCTTCTTTCTTTTTTACTTTATTGATCCTTTTCTCTGCTCTATGTGGTCTTTAATACATCACATAATGTGTTAGGCCACTCTTTTACTACATGCTAATTTATGAAGCCTAGTGGCCCCGGTTTCCTGTCGATTTAATACATTCAGCCGATCTCGGCTGTGTATTCTATATTACATATTCAATTACTTGCCAATTGTTTTGTCCACCGAATTACTTACCGGACCTACGCTTGTAATAGTTAACATGTTTTCAGTAAAACTTTCCTGATCTGGTGTCTTTCTTATCTTCCTGAGGATTAACCCAAATCACAAATTTTGCGTCACACTATTGGTTTTATTCTTTTAACGTCTCCTTTGTGTACGTGAGGTACGGTGGCTCTGGGTGGCCAATCGGGCACACTGACCCCCCGATTCGCGACATACAGTATGCCTACGGTAACCCTACTGTACTGCGCTACGGTACAAAATGAATGTCAATTTCGTACTCAGCATGTCAAATAACCCCACTTGCCAAAGTTTCACTGAATTTGGTGAATAAAATGCATCTACAGTATGCTTACGGTAACCATACGATAACGCTACAGTAGCCTTAGAGTACTGCTCTACGGTGCAGGACTGATGGCGTATTTATGTTCCGCACGTCATGTTACCCCAAAGTTCAAATTTGCTGTAGATGCTGTGAGAAAATACATCAACGGCATCTACAGTATGACTACAGTAATCCCACAGTACCGCAGTTACGGCACAAAATGGATGCCATTTCCGTGTTCAGCGGGTAGAATAACCCCTAGGGGCAGAATTTGGGGGAGCTTCACCTAAGAAAAAGGGATAAAACGGATACGACCCACCGGTGGGTCGTATTGTCCGTTATGTGTTAAATAGTTGTTGCAGAGGATCTGAAGACGAAGACACCCAAAATAAAAATTTCGCGGACCATTTCGCCGTAGCGGTACGTCTGTGCTGGATGCCTGTCACGACTGCAGGGTCGACCAACAATTACAGAGAACTAAGAAAAGACAGCTAGAAAAAGAATTCTAACCCATTAACGACCGCGTGAGCCGCGCTTTTTCAGTCGCATGGGACCGGTGAGCCGTGCCCTTTTTGATAAGTACTGGACCTTATTTTCGAAGCATTTTGCAGCATTTCAATATGAAATGGTTACAGTCCCTCCTAAGAAGGTCTCAAACAAGTGCAGTTCAAGGAGGAGTTCTCCCTTATTGCGACAAACACCATAAAAAGGATGGAATTTTGAAGTCGAGGAAGACTGCTTCACATTTCTTTTGTTGTGGATGGAATTACTCTGTGCAAAAGCCATATTTCCTACACAGAATCACGTTCGTTACATCCTGCGCTTCCTTATTAGTCAAGCTAGAGCCTTGGGGGAACGTGTATATTCCCTGGACGCTCCCTTATAACACTAAAAACACCCTCTACAAATTTCCTTCGCTTCTAATGGAATCCAGAAGCGTTTAGAATCTATACTTTTTTTGTCCGATGATACTTGTAATCTTCTGGAACTAGATTTCAAAATTGTTTCTGCAAAATGATCTATTTTAGTCCGAATTATCTTATCGTAACGGTGTGGAACTCCGCGGGCGCCGCACTCTTGGAAGGGGCGTTGGTCCCACGCACGAGATACCCAGAAATGCGCGCGGTCGTCAATGGGTTAATATAATTTGGAACGATGTTGATGATTTATGTTCAAGGTCTCCCATCGAATAAGAGGGAGGACAACATCTTCATAACACCATATCTACAAGACAACTCCTCCACAACACCACGGCAACACCTTATTTCTTCAAGTGATTCTCCAAAAAAATGCAAACTTATGCCTGGCAAAGGAACAACTGCACGAAAACTGTTGAGGCAGAACGGTAGCGGGGACAGCGTCGCTGTGAGGTATGCCATAGGCTTTCATCTGTCTGTAAGTGCTCAGAACCTCTGGAGCAAGTTGAAAAGAAGGATTTCTCAAAAACAGTATGCAAACGAGCTCAAATAAAGTATTAGGTTGTAACATAAGTTTCCGCTGTTTTGAAATTTTCGAAGAAAAAGTTTTATAAAAAGTCAAATAAGAATAGATATCAGCCGAAGTATGCACCATAATAGTCGATAGCCTTTTGCCGTTTTCAGAGCAGGAGCTCGGCTCCGCTGCTCCAGAAATCCATGAACTGCTGGGCAAAGAACTATGTCGGGCAGTGCTAGAGGTCACTGATTTGGCGAATCGGTTCTCGCGCAGCAGACGCTTTTGTGATCTGATAATCGGCGCATGGGTAGAGCTAGATTTATGCCACGCAATGTGCAATTAAGAATTTCTTTGCGAGTTCTTCGCTTTTCCAGAAAGTTCGACCAAATTAAGATGCTTAAAATTAAGGCGCTCTCAGCGGTATTTCAGAAAGGAGTGATTTTCACAGAGCGCTTGGAACTAATCCCAAAATTTCACCGATTAGTGTCCGCAAACGATTAATGTTTGTATCCACAGTGGAAAAAATTCCACTTTAATTCGCTTCAACTCCAGAAAGAAATACGGCATAATCAAGATTTTGGGTCACCAATTTTGGTGTAGGTGCTTGAGATTGCTGGACAATAAAATGGGGAGAGAAAGTACCACGGAGAGTGAGAATGGCCTCGAGATTACTCCATCCAAATTTGGTTAGTCTCATTCAACCTTATGGGAAAAATATTATTCGCGCAAGTGCAGTTACCGGATTTGCATTCTTGAATGGTTCACTTCAAGGTAATTACATCTTCAAATTAAGACGCAAAAATAGGCGTGGGGACATGTTTTAGCAGTGGGACAAGAATGATGTTAAGCAACCATGAAATCCTATCTGTTGGGCCACCCGTTCCACTAATTATAGTTCTAACGTTGTAATCATGCGGGTCACTTGAGATGAGTCCTACATTAGGAGGTTTATGGGTTTTGATAAGGGTGTAGAGTACTGGGCAGATGGGGAGGTCACTCTCAAGGCGAGCAATGGTGTGCTTAGGTAGTCATGCGGATTTTGCTGTCTTAACCCACACCCTATTTAGTCGGCGGTATTGTTTTTGGAACTCAGCAGCAGACGATGGCACATATGTTTTATCATCTTCCAGATGGTGTTTCGTTATTTCCATGCCTAGTTCGCGTGATATGACGACAAATTCCCCTCCTTTGTCACTTATCGAAATCTTTAGTTTTCCTGCAGCACATAGATCACGTATTTCGCGTAGACCACGACGTTGTGCAATAGAAAGATTAGCAAGGGGTCGCTTCTTCGAATAATGCGTTAGAATGGAGAAAATTGATGTAGCAAATACACTAAACTTGGTGTCTACTAAGGTGTTCGGTTCTTGAGGCCTAAACGCTAAACTCGGGAATGGGATCGCAGGTAATTTGATTGTACCCTCGTTTGATCGATTGTGTTCTTGCCCCTCCTCTTTTGCCCTACATCGCAGACGGTCATGTACAAATTGGAGGTTGCCAACGATCTTTCTCGAGACCCGCGGTCCGACTGACTGAGATGGTGCAAAATTAGGACCGAGATTCAAAGCTGAAAGTGCGTCCTTCGAGATGGATATGTCACCAATAACCGAGACGCGAGATGAATTTGGCACGTCGTAGGAGACAGTGGTGTTACCATTAAGGTCGTAATTGCTAAGGGTCACACTTCCCAGTATCTGTGTTTTCCGACTATTTTACTAGGTTTTTATTTTGCAAATATTTAGCAAGGAAGAGGTCAAAACAACTACTTTACATGCCCTTCATTTGCAACTATTTAGCAAGGAAGGGGCGGAAAATAGTATTTCACCAGCTTCTGAAAAACTACAGTCCTTGTCGAAAAGATAGACGGATTGCGCGTGCGGTTTCATGTCGTCGCGGCCGCAGAATCGCGTTAGGATCTGCTGCACCCTCTCCCTGGAGCATGCTCTCTCCGCATCCATCGTTCGGGTCCCACCGCTTTTCCGCAATCCGTCTATCTTTTCGAAAAGGACTGTAGTTCCTGATGTGATCTGAAACTAGTTTCTCAAAAGCTGGTTAACACATTCTTCCGCTCAGGACCACTTTGGACCAAAGCTTGTTTCTCACCGGATTTGCGAGAACTAGGGCATATTTGACATGCTGATTTATCACATATTTGACGCAATTGTGCCATCTATTTTACTTGTTAAAGGCAGCAGGAGCTGAAATCCTCGACTCCGAGCTGAGCTGTGGGGTGATGAAGTGCAGACTCAGCACATCATAAATGTTTTGGCCCCTCGGTTTTGGCCGAGTCCCGCCATGAAACCCTGTGAATTGAATGCATTTCGTCTTCCCTTTGCGCCAAACCACGCACCGCAATGGCTTTGCGCCGGGGAAAACTCGTCCGCGCGCGAACACGGCCAGGCGTGTTCGCGACGAATGTTCCATTTTCTCTGCAGGTAAGCAATCATTGTCTGTGTACGTTTCACATTTATGATGTGCTGAGTCTGCACTTCATCACCCCACAGCTCAGCTCGGAGTCGAGGATTTCAGCTCCTGCTGCCTTTAACAAGTAAAATAGATGGCACAATTGCGTCAAATATGTGATAAATCAGCATGTCAAATATGCCCTAGTTCTCGCAAATCCGGTGAGAATGGCCAAAGTGGTCCTGAGCGGAAGAATGTGTTAACCAGCTTTTGAGAAACTAGTTTCAGATCACATCAGGAACTACAGTCCTTTTCGAAAAGATAGACGGATTGCGGAAAAGCAGTGGCCGAACGGAGAGAGCATGCTCCAGGGAGAGGGTGCAGCAGATCCTAACGCGATTCTGGCCGCGACGACATGAAACCGCACGCGCAATCGTATCTTTTCGACAAGGACTGTAGTTTTTCAGAAGCTGGTGAAATACTATTTTCCGCCCCTTCCTTGCTAAATAGTTGCAAATGAAGGGCATGTAAAGTAGTTGTTTTGACCTCTTCCTTGCTAAATATTTGCAAAATAAAAACCTAGTAAAATAGTCGGAAAACACAGATACTGGGAAGTGTGACCCTTAGCAATTACGACCTTAATGGTAACACCACTGTCTACGACGTGCCAAATTCATCTCGCGTCTCGGTTATGGTGACATATCCATCTCGAAGGACGCACTTTCAGCTTTGAATCTCGTCCTAATTTTGCACCATCTCAGTCAGTCGGACCGCGGGTCTCAAAAATCATCCAGCAACCTCCAATTTGTACATGACCCTGATGTGGGCAAAAGAGGAGGGGCAAGAACACAATCGATCAAACGAGGGTACAATCAAATTACCTGCGATCCCATTCCCGAGTTTAGCGTTTAGGCCTCAAGAACCGAACACCTTAGTAGACACCAAGTTTAGTGTATTTGCTACATCAATTTTCTCCATTCTAACGCATTTTCGAAGAAGCGACCCCTTGCTAATCTTTCTATTGCACAACGTCGTGGTCTACGCGAAATACGTGATCTATGTGCTGCAGGAAAACTAAAGATTTCGATAAGTGACAAAGGAGGGGAATTTGTCGTCATATCACGCGAACTAGGCATGGAAATAACGAAACACCATCTGGAAGATGATAAAACATATGTGCCATCGTCTGCTGCTGAGTTCCAAAAACAATACCGCCGACTAAATAGGGTGTGGGTTAAGACAGCAAAATCCGCATGACTACCTAAGCACACCACTGCTCGCCTTAAGAATGATCTCCCCATCTGCCCAGTACTCTACACCCTTATCAAAACCCATAAACCTCCTAATGTAGGACTCATCTCAAGTGACCCGCATGATTACAACGTTAGACCTATAATTAGTGGAACGGGTGGCCCAACAGATAGGATTTCATGGTTGCTTAACATCATTCTTGTCCCACTGCTAAAACATGTCCCCACGCATCTTTCGAATACCAACATGTTCCTAGAGCAACTACGAAACACTCGACTTGAACAGGAGTCCATCATAGAGTCTTTCGATGTAACATCCCTCTACACTAACATTCCAAACGAGGCTGCATTACAGGCTATGTTTGAGTTTATTACAGAATATCAATCTTCCCTTAGCATGTACGGGTTCAATGTCAGACTACTAATGACCTTACTAAACGAATGCCTTAACTGCTCTATTTTCCGCTGGGCTGGCCAATACTACAAACAAATTCGAGGTCTTGCCATGGGACAAAGACTGGCACCAATTCTAGCCATCGTTTTTATGTCCAAAGTGGAAAAGCCATTGCTGGAGCGAAAACCTACCTTATACTGTCGATACATAGACGACTGCTGCATAATATGTCCAACTCAGACAGAGATGGACACATGCTTCGACCTCCTTAAAGGCAGCACTCACGGAAATTTTGGGGTTGGAGATTTCGCGCTAAATCGGGGTTTCTAGGGACGATGAACTCATTGATAACGATGAAGTAGCGTGAAACACACGAAAAACACCGAAAATGATGGCAGTATTCCATGTGTGTCCACAGTGCGGACGAGTGTTCCGTGATGGGTCCCGCCACGGAACCCTGCAAATGGTACGAATTTCATAAACACGCCCCCGCTGAACTACATGCACACACCTTGTCAACCGTGTTAGTTGGCGTGAAGGAACCCTAATGTCCAGAGCGGCAGATGTGTCCACGGCAGTATCTTCGCAGGTAGGCGGCCATTCAAGGTGTTCAACTTACTGTTGCGATTGTCCAGCGGCCAGCTACATGGTAAGTGACTAATTTTAGAAGTGAAGATTTCCGTGAGTGCTGCCTTTAACGAGCAGTTCCCTCACATCAAACTCACTAGAGAAAAGCCCAAAGACAACTGGTTGGCTTTTCTCAATGTGCAGATACACTTAACTCATGGGGAACGCAAGACAAGGTGGTACCGTAAGCCCAGCAGTAAGAACATACTGATCCATTACCTGTCTGCACACCCCACCCTGGTAAAGAGGTCTATCATAAGAAACATGTATCGTACAGCTACAAGAGTAACGTCGAATGCACATGAACGAAAATGGTCCGTAGACTTGGCCCACGAAATTGCAATATCGAATGGGTATCCCGCAAAGCAGAGTCCACCACATTTCACAATTCACCGTACCCCCCATTTGTAGGATAGCTCCGAGAAGATTCCGTTCCATCTTCCCTTCATTTCAGATGAAATGAGTGGCGCGGTAAGAAGAAGTCTTCGTAAGGCGGGTCTACAAGATGTGGTGAGGGTTGTAGATATTCCACCCACAAACCTAAAACGGCAGCTAGTTCGCAATCGCGCGTACGACCGCCTCTGCATAACATCTGGATGCGTTATATGCCCATATGGTAGAAGTGGTGATCGCGTGATGTCTGGTGTAGTTTATCTCATCACTTGCCAATCATGCGGGGATGAATACGTGGGAGAAACAGGGCGGCCTCTTTGTACACGAATAAAAGAACAATTAGATGGGCTTAATAAATCAAGACCTTCTACCCCACTGGGAGCACATCGCAGACTACGCCACGATAATTCTGTCATTCAAATTGGAGTTACGATCTTATCATCAGAGCCCGAGATCATAGCGCGCAAAACATTGGAGGCGTGTTGGATTGCCGCTAAAAACCCAAAAATGAATAGGAAAGATGAATGTATCGCTATCACAAACGAGCTGGCCTTGTATCAGAATCTGTGCGGATTTTGATCTGTAGCCGGATCGTTAAGATACTGCGCACATATAAAGACCACTAGGGGTACAGTCTCACCATTAGCGGTCTGTGTCTCGACGGCATTGTCGAAAGCTGAGGTGAGCACTGATCAGCGTGTGTTCCGTTTCTGTTTTTGGGTTACTCTCTGATTGAATGAGTTTTGTATAAAGACGAGGCGTTTGGGAGGATAGACCAATTGTACTGTAGACTACTTTAGGCTCTGACGAAGGCGAGATCGCCGAAACGTAGGCCATTTGGAGGAATAAAAGCATTAACAATCTTGGCCAAAAACAGCTGTAATAGATACTATACAAAGCAGTATTGTTGGTAACTCGAAACTTTTGAATAGATAGAAGTAAGTAAAATCTGAGAACTTAACTTTCTATCGCTATTTCCTCATGAGTTCTAGCTCAGGAAATCTAGAAACCGTGTTTTGCATGAGATTAAAAAATCCAAATCCATTAGACATGCATGCTCATGCAAGACACGGTTATCAAATTTCATGAGAGAATATATTTAGCTTTTCCAAACTTTTGTCCTTATTATTACATGTAGCTTCACTAGCCACTGATTGAGTAGCGCGAATCATTTGAATACCTGCTTTGAGGAATTTTGAAAATTCGAAGGAAAGATTTGAAACTCACGCAAGCTGTGAGTAAAAGTAATGTAACTGGCGCTCTTCATTATGTGGGACCGCTAAAATACCTTACCACATCCGAAGGATTCTATAGTTTCTGCGTGATGGCTGGCGAATATCAGCGTAAAGCTAGTAGAATAGTTGTTTTTGGAGAAAGCTGGTAGAATGGTTGCTTTGACTTACTAGTAAAATAGTCGCGAAATGCAGAAGCTAGTCGGCAACTATTTTTGACGTCATACTGGTTTGCAAGCTGTCTTTAGCAAAAGCTTGCAAACTAGTTTAATTGAGCTTGTCTGCAAGTTGTTTTTGAGAAACCCTTGTTTTCAATTTGCTCCAGGGGTTCTGAGTCGCTCTTATGACTTTCTATGTATATCGTTGGAATCAGCGTGTCGGTGAGATCCAGACCTCTATGTTGATATAGTCTGTTCATTTGAAACGTATACTCCACTTACCGTCAGCGCAGCGGCTATGTTGGCATTGGAGCGAGGTGATAGGCTAATAAGCTACTTGGTTCAATGGAAATGAATGTGGTAGGCGTATCATCCCGCTCCAATGACAACATAGCCGCTGCGCTGACGGGTACGTGGAGTGCACGTTTCAAATGAACAGACTATACCTTCAGCACAGAACGAGCTAGGAAACTGCCTTTAACGACTTTCTAAGAAGGGCTTTAACTCGACTGGTTGTTCCTGCTTCAGAATAGGCGATTTTGGCTTGGTTGCCTTTTAGTCGACCGGATTGTAAGAGAGAAGACCCATTCTCCGCTACCATTTATTCTTGTTGTAAGGAAGAAGCACTGCTGACGATAGCTCTTAACCATAAGTAGGTGTAGGTATGTTCACCTTAAAAGGTTTTTACAGTTTTCAGCAAGTTGCGGCGTGGCGCGAGAAGTCACTCGCTGCGGGGTGACTTCTCGCCTTCCCACTCGCGTCGGGGTTGCGGCAAACGACGCAGCTTGCCGCAATTGAAGAGAAATCAAAAGAGGGAAATTAAAGTTCTTTTCGTATATAAAGGAGCACACATCTGTTCCAGACTCGGATAGTTGTCCATACAAGTTCTGTGGAGAAAGTCACCCTGGAAATAAAAGAAAACAAAAAAAAAGAATCGATATATACAATCACAACTCATGCAGCAGCAGAGAACGTCCGATTTGCCGCTTTGACGCAGCGGCAAAGAATGCCCCAGCAATACTTGCGCAGCTCGCAGTGCGAGCTCGCAAAATGACGCTCTGCGTCAAGAACTGTGAACTGCTCTTGCGGCACATGACGCTGCGAACTAGCGCGAACTCGCACTACGTTGACGCTGCCTATGATTAAGCATAAGGTGCGGCGCGTCGAAACTGTAAAGACCCCTAAGGCATTCTACGCGAAATATCCAAGCGCTTGATATGAAATGGTCTTTCACATCGAGTATGCTCGACTCCTCTTCATAAAATTCCTCAAACAGACCACCGAAAAAATAGTCCAGGAGGGCCGCGAAATGGGTCGGCTTGAACAATGGACTTCCACAGATACGGAATCCTTATCTCTGCCAGTATTAGTAGGCAAAGAAAGCTGAATAGCTCAGCGGGTTTGGTTGATGCGGTTTGAAAAAAAGTGGCTTCGATGCTCATGAAAAAAAAAACACCAACTTATTCCCAATACAAGTGCTTGTGTACGTGTAAAGGTTGGCTTCCTGGACTAAACACAGCAGAGACACAAGAGCATTTCATCCACTAATGTACTCTAAAACTGTCAAAAAGAAACCATCTAAAGTGACGAGGAAAAATAACGCGGACTGAGAGGATCTAGCTTTGGAACCCGAGAGTTCTGATGCTAACAGTCGTTCCTTTAGTGGTGCAAATCTAGGTCCAGAACCGTTGTTCAAGCTCTGCCCAGAAATCCGCGCAGCTCTGCCCGCTAATTTTCTACGGCCACAACATTTCGAAGGGAGCTTCAAACTTTAGATGCTTCTTAGACGGCAATTCGATTCAGTACGCAGCCACTTCTTTCAAAATTCACTTGATCCTTGTATCAAAGTTGCTACCAGTGGGCGGAGGGGGGGGGGCAGGGGGAGGCGCGCCCCTCCCCACATTCCGTTGTCAAATTTTTGGAATCATGTACGTAGTAAAATAATCAATCTGTATTGATCTACCTTTAGTTGTTATTTTCTTCAAATAAATATTATTTTTTCAGCATCAAAATTAATATTTTTGTTATTTTTGTTTTCCATCCGGGCCCCAAAGTGGCCGAGACCACATGTCCTCTTTCATTCTTTTTCAAGTCCTCTTTCCCTCCCGCCCAATTTCTGCGTCCGTCACTGCCAGTGGTTGACAAAATTCGCAGCACAGTGCCATACTTCGATCTTTAAATCTGGACTTCTACTCAAAATTGCACAACTTGACAAACCCAATCTTTTGATATTCAGAATAGTTGGATTCACTGATTTTGCAGTAAGAAAGAATCTGGAAAATGTTATAAATTCAAAAGACTGGGAGGGAAAATATTAATGTAGTTTGCCTCACACCTTCCTGCGATAAACTTCATTTGCAGCTGGAATGATTCAACTATCGGCACAAGCGAATCAGCTATTACAAGCCGTTGGTGGATTTCGAACGGAAAGAAGGGGCGAGGTTATAATCAAGGTTAGAGTTTTGCCAGAGTATTATCTCGGATATCACACTTGTCTTATAGGGACATGATCCAACGCATATTCTAAGATTCCAAAGAATTGCTGTCGAAGGGACCGTCATTCGTGATTGCACCATGGCAGTGAAGATATAATAGTACCAAATTACTCGTTAACCCACGTCGATAGGCGTTAACCCAAACATTGATCCTGTAGTAGTGCACACATACCAATGAGGGTTAATGAGTAACCAGTCTGGCCGTCCGCCCAACGCCGGGCTTCCAGACTTCTGTTGATGCTCGCTTCGATCGCATACTGCACGTTGGAAGCAAACACAAAATTGATAACGATTGATAAAATCTATATCGTTCCACACAGTTCTATAGCTCTCATAAGAAGCCCTTGATCCCATAGGTGGCATGTGGCAATTTATGCCCTCCCATATGAGCGAAGTTAGTGGCCGTGAAGAATTTAGTGTAACCAATTCAGTGCATTGTTATCTTGAAATGATTTAGGTTCAACTGGTTGTTGTGGATATTCAACTGATAAGGGTCAACCGGTGTATATAAACAGAAAGGAGGGAGTGGTTCATTCTGACACAAACAGAATGGGAAGAGAACACGGACACGAAAGGAAACAACATCTAGGTGATTTAGGTAGGAGGGTCCGCCGAAAAAGGGTAACCGTAACTCTCATGCAGAAATAGACCCGCGTAGCAAATTCTTATTTCTTGCGGAAGTCGGCACACCCTTATCACACCATTGGACCCGACTCCAGGCATTTCCCCACTTTTGAACGCCGGCGCACCCTTAACACACCGTTGGACCCGACTCCAGGCATTTCCCCACTTTTGAACGCCGGCGCACCCTTAACACACCGTTGGACCCGACTCCAGGCATTTCCCCACTTTTGAACGCTGGCGTACCCTTATCACAGCAGTGGACTCGTCTCCCCACTTCTTGGCGCCGGCGCACCCTTATTGCAGCAGTGGACCCGACTCCAGGCGTTTTCCCACTCTTGGACGCCGGCGCATCTCTATCACACTGTTGGACCCGACTCCAGGTGTTTCCCCAATTCTGTGTGCCGGCGCACCCTTATCAGGGAAGTGGACCCGCAGGGAGTCTGTTAGCAAGCTCGAGGTATGATTGGAATACTATAACCGCCCTACTCTCTCTTCAAAACAGGATGAACGAATTTCGTGACACACACACACACACACACACACACACACACACACACACACACACACACACACACACACACACACACACACACACACACATACATACATACATACATACATACCAGTGGCGGACGCAGAAAGTGGGCGGGAGGGGGGGCGTGGGAAGAAAAGTGGGGTCTCCGCCGTTTTGGGGACCCAGACGGAAAATAAAATTAATAATAATATTAATTATAATAATAAACAATAAATAAAAAATATATTAAAAATAATAATAAAAATAAACAATTAAAAATAAACTAACACAAGATTTTTATTTGTATTGTAAAGTAATTTCGAAAATTTGGCGACCCATTCTCGGGGGGGGGCGCCCCCCCCCCCCCCCCCCCTTGCGTCCGCCACTGATACATACATATATGTATACATACATACATACATACATACATACATACATACACACATACACACATACACACATACACACACACATACACACATACACACATATACACATATACACACATACACACATACACACATACACACATACACACACATACACACATACACACGCATACACACATACACACGCATACACACATACACACATACACACACACACACACACAGAATAAGCCCGTTATTATAAGTTATGATGTTCCGCTGCCCCTATCGGGTAGGGTTCCCTAGGGGTTCAACGGCATCCGACGTTTCTTGTACGTATTATGTAGAGCGGCTGTACCTGTGCCCTGACTTGTTATGGCCACGCCATCGAAAGATACGATTCGTAAAATTATGGCATTTGACAGCATTCTTCCACCGCAGAATCTGTTTCTTTTTCTTTTGAGATTTCCTTATAAGAAGTCTCCGGGAGTTGCTGACTTCAATTATATAGGTGATTGCGTGCAAAACTACAAAACTGCCGAAAAACCCTTTCATGAATCTCAGCTTTCGGGGGGCTTATGGACCGAGCCGACGCGAGACGACGAGGTTTCCACACCATGCACTCTCGTGCTGGTCACACATCGAACTCACCTTCTATCCTGTTAGAGTGGACTATGAGGAAATCTCACGAAGACCACGAATTTCTCTAGAGGGTGCTCTTCCAACCCCTCCTCCTCTCTCTCCTTTCTGGCCCTGCTTCAAGAATTGCTGCTCGGAAGCAAGGTTTTTGGCAGATTTGCAGGGAATCACATATTTTGTTGTGATCAGTGATCAGCAGCTCCTGGAAATTCTTTCAGATAAGAATTCACGACAGAAACGATCCTGAGATGAAACGTTCGGTGGCTTTAAGCATCTGGGAAGAATAGCGCTGGAAAGCCAAAAGGAATGGCCAGAGGCGCGCTAGAAATTTTAGTTCAAGTATTCATGTCTGAGAGCTGCATCTTTTATTTTTTTTTCAAGCTTCATGCTATTTGATTATTCATTTAGGGTAAGGGAGTGATGGAAACTTTCTGGTTGACAGGATGCTCCGATGATGTCATGGTTCCTTCATCTATCGTAAAGGGGCATTTCAAGAAGGATGGAACCGGAACCTCTGCTTTGACGCCTGACATTAAAGAAGATCCTGAAAAAGAACAAGTGGAGTCACCATCTTCTCAAAGCACTCCACCTAAGCAAGGGCTCTATCAAGATTACATAAGCCATCCAGGAAATGTGTTCTCATGAATTGCTGTGTTAATTTTTGGAAAGCACATTTCAGCATGTGTAAACTTAGCTAGCAAATTCAACACATACTTTGATACTATTCTTGGAAGTGAGATTCTATATAGACGATTGCTTATGTGATAGAACGTACAATAACCACATTAAAGAATAACTACAGCAGATATCTAAACATACATCTTAATCTTCGATGTTCATTGAAAATTTACTCATTTACCTATTTACTTGGTTGTTTACTTGTCCTCTTATTCCAGGAATGATATTAATGACCTCATTGAAGCGGCACAATTTTCAACTCGTTTACATTATCATGCATTTCTATTTACGCTTTTTCATTCATATGACCGTTTTCATTTCGTGTTAAGTATGTTCGTGTTGTCTGTGGTGAGCCATTCCTCTGGTATATATCAAGTAATTTTTTTATTGAAATATCTGCTATAACAATACCATAAAACTTCCAACAATTAACAAAAACAACACGATGAGCAAATGAAAAATCAACAGAAACATATATGGACTGACAACAAAGCTCCAGAAAAAGCGAAGACAGATAAAGTGAGACACAAGTTGAAAGGAGACGTGACAAGCAAAAAATTTCTGAGTCAATGCTTCGAAACAGGAAGATGACTCTTTCGAGGGAGTCCACATTTTTCAAAGTGATCGCTTCAAGAGCGCGCGTTGCCTTTGTATTCGCATTGACTATCCAAATGTCTCGAACACACATGCAAAATTTCATAATCCATAACTCTATTTGAACCTTGTAAGATCTGCAAACGTGAAACGAGGTAGAGATGGAAATGACCACAAGTAGAGTGTCGGTGACATCTTTTCCAAGAACTCCTTTTGATTGGCTCTCCAAATCACAATTTTCTACCGAATATTCAAGAAGACAGAAGCTTTCTGTAATAGAGAGATCCGTGTGTATTTTTGTTTTATTGACCGAAAATGGTCAATAGACTGTCATCACCACTTTTTCCCACTAGAGTGCAGGAAACAAAGGGAAAAAGTGGGCAGGGCGAAGTCTGGAGAGCTATGCTATTTCCTAGGCTTAAGCACATCTGATAAAAATGAGTTGGGCTTTTGACAAAAGTTCTCCATCACGTTTCGAAGGAAAAACCAACAAAAACTTGGTTCAGATTCTTCAGTTCCTAATTTCACAAAACCATCATATTTGCTTAATAATTATCGTGCTCCCGGAAACGGAGATCCTCTGGATCTCTGAATTGCAGTCGCGAAATCACAGAGGTTGAGCTAACTCTCCCTCAAATATCAGCTTCATCTATAGATATAGATCTAACGAGAACACAGGATCATAAATTCTCGACCAGCTTGCGGCCCTCGTACGTTGCAGTAGTCAACGGTTTTGTCGACTCTAAGCAGACGCCAGAAGGGATATCCAAAATCCAAAAGTGGATTTTTGAAGCGCATGAACTCTTCATAGCCCATGTAAATTTCCAGACTGCTAGCCTATCTAAGCTCAGTCTTACAATTTATTATATTTGACCAAAGACTTTGTTGTCACCCTGTAATGCCATGCATAGAGAAAAACATCGGGGCGCTCTCAATGCTAGAATGAGATATCAAACACGCGCAAAAACAAATGACTGATTAACTAAGGAGATTTTCATTGAAACAAAAACTAAAATTTGCTAAAAGAAAACTAAACATCAACCCATTCGAGACATGGAGTCAAGCAGTGTACAGCACCTTCAACAGAAATATTTAGCATACATATCTGGGAAACGGATTGGTGTCTTCAAATCAAAATTGCAATATATAGCAGGCTATCATTACGAAAAGCGAGCTCCATTCAGTACTATTCGCATTATACTGGACTGTTAACCTTTCACTATGATTAATTGGAACAAGTATTGAGAACTCTCCATCACCTTTCATGATAAGGCTATGACAATTGTGACTGGAACTATTACGACTTTCCGCAAAGTTCGAAGCCGACTGGGTGGGTGGGAGCTTGGAAGAGGCAGGAAGCGCGAAGGGCGCTTCCGCAACGGATGCGACGATGCACTGAAAGATAGGGCCAGACGCAATTCTGAAACAGAGGCACGCGTTTGCAGCGTCGAGGGTATTCACTGCGACCATGAGGTACGATCATTCATGGCATTCTACTCCGTTGACCTGTCTTCATATAAAATCCTCTACAAATGAATGCGTGCGTACGACGTGCAATTGACGCATACATTCAGTATAAGTTTTCCATTAGACGAATACGATCACTCATGGCATTCTACTCCGTTGACCTGTCTTCATATAAAATCCTCTACAAATGAATGCGTGCGTACGTGCAATTGACGCATACATTCAGTATAAGTTTTCCATTAGACGAACAAAATTCTGGAACATGTTCCAATATGGATTACAAGAAAGATGCCACATAAATATCAAAACGACATTAAACACTAACTTCAGCATCCATACAATACAAAAAAAAAAGGTTTCTCATGCAATCATTTTAGAACTCCTATTGTACTCTCCTATCATCGGCTCTACCCATTCTCGATCCACAATAGAAATGTCTCTGGAATGGGATCGGCTTTAACAACAAAAAAACTGATCGATCTGCACATTATACACTGGAATGTTCGACAATTTTTGAAATATTCGAATTTTTGAATAACACGAAGAAGATAAAATTTGAAATATTCGAACAATTGAGAAATTCGAATAAGGGGCTTTTCAAAATACGCGAATAAACGAATTATTCAAATGTAGGACTTTCTTGGCTATCCGAATGAATGAATCACTCGAATAGTCTACTTTTTTGAAACCATCGATGAATGAATAATTCGAATCGAATGTTCGATACCATACAATTCCAACTCTACAGCTTTCAAAGCTTTCGTTCCTGGCCGCCATTATCGGATTTTATGACTCGCATCTACAAAAATCGGCCATGGGACATACTAGGATCTCATCATGCGATTTGCGGGATTGACTTGTTAAGGATCGCAACAAGCCTCCGAGGCATGACCTTGTTAGAGGATGCGTATGACTCTTTATAATAGCCATCCCACCATCAATATTCGAATATCAAGTGTTCCCAAGCCGAATAAACGAATATTTCAAATATGCCATATTTCAGACGGTCGAATTAGCGAATTGTTCGAATTATAGCTCTCTCTAGGCACCCGATTGAACGAATTATTCGAATAACTCTAATTATTAATAACTCGAATGGACGAGTAGTTCGGATATGCTCACTCTTTGAAAAATCGAATGAATTATTCGAATATTCGACTTTTCGGAAATTCTGTCGAATATATTCGATTCGGTCACATATACACTGCACATGATTTCACGAGTGTGTTCGTCACCAAATGTGATTCGTGTGTAGTCTACAAATTCAATCGCTGGAGGTGCAGACTTGTCCGAGCTTCAGCTGAATTGTGCTGGTTCCGTGCGACCACCTACACATTCACCGAATTCATGCCTGGGTGAGTGCACTTCGGCCCGTAGTAATCCTTCAGTGCCGAGTTGAGCGGTTGGTTTTATTCCGGTGTTCCGAAATGAAACCAGTTAAATCAAATAAGTGGTTTTTTACAGCTTTGATGCGCCGCACCGCGCCCTATGCTTAAGCATAGGCGGGGTCAACGCAGTGCGAGCTCGCACGAGCTCGCAGTGTCATGGGGGTGCTTTCACAGTTTTTGACGCGGAGCGTCATTTTGCGAGCACTCACTGTGAGCTGCGACAAGGATTACTCTGGGGCATTCTTTGTCGCTGCGTCAAAGCGGTTTCCCATCGATTTCCCATCTAAATTGCGGGAAAACTAGCGAACTTCGTGGAACCAGATTCTGTACTCAAATGGTAAATTTCCCCAACTACTAAAACTCATAGAAGAAAGATTCTCCTGATATCTGCAAATTGCTTCTCGTGATCTGCCAAACAGATTTACTCTATTTTCACCAATTGTTCAAACTGCGAGATTTTCACTTCTTCAACTCACATGAACAGAGTTTGCCTTTTACCAAAATTTCACTACCTTTATGTAATAGAGCTCCAAGCATTGATTCTTCATCCCCGTTATCGCACCTCAATAATTGCCCCTGCTTGCGTGAGTTAGATGGGAAATTTCTCCTCGGAGACCCGAAAAATTCGAAAATTTCCCATCGAGCTTCCAAAAACATGAAGCTCTAGAAAATTGAAACTCTGGCAAAAGACAGAGCTGGTCGTCCTCTATGGATAAGTAGAAAAGCATTTGCTGATTTCGAGTCAAAAAACTTCAGCACGAGGTCTAAGTCACCCTACTTTTCCACATTCTGACGGGCCCTGCAGGCGAATCCTCGCACGTGCAATCGATTGATCCCGCTATCCACACTCTATTTTCTAAACATTTCAACCCTCTTCACTCCACAATTGATTCTGAAGCGATTCCGACCCGTGCAAAAATCTATTGAAGGCGCTGGGAATCGAAACCGTGGGTGCGCCGAAGCCGTTTTCTCTCATGCGCTGCCAACCAGTGCTGCTTTAACTCGATATGACGTGATCGTTCTTAGGCGGAACGTCATTTGGCACGTCATAAAACAATAATGAAACATTCAACTAGCTGCCGTACCTTCGTTAGGGTGTTTTACTATCTTGGCTACATCACACTGCTGAGGCCAACTACTATCACCGACAAATTCATTAAAATCTCCATAATTTTGGTGATCAGCATGTTAGCGAAACCCAAGTGAGCCTTCCTCATCGACTTATGGGCGAAAAGTTGGCAAAGCTATTTCGGTGATATTGAATCGATGTATTCGTACAAAGTGGTTGTCATATTCATATTCAGCGTATCGAGGAACTCCAGGAGACATGTCCTCACCGCTCCATTGAGCAAAGGAGCTAAAAATCAATAGAATCGACAATTCGATATTTCGTGCAAAATGGTTGTCATATTCCTATTCAGCGTATTAAGAAATCCCAGTAGACATGTCTTTGTCCACCCCGAGTGAAAATGGGAAAAAATCGATACAACCATGAAAAACCAAAATTTCGTGCAAAATGGTTGTCATATTCGTATTCAATGTACTGAGGAATCCCAGGAAATATGTCCCCGCCGACCCCTGGGCAAAAATTACGAAAAAAATCAATAAAATCGATAAATTAATCGATAATCCCAGGAGCAAAGTAGCCTATGACCTCCGCCGGCCCGCGAAGGATGTGTGTGCAAAATTTGGTCTGGATCGGTTCACCCTCCACGATTTCTATTCATTACATACATACACACAAACATACAAACTTTCACTTTTATATATACACATGGTCAAGCCACCCCTCTAAGTACCCCACCCAAACCTCTCCAATACGACCCACCCCCTTCCCAGCCCCCTCTCATGTGACCCCCTCATGGGAAACTCCCATCGGACGCTTGACCCTGATCACTATTAACTCGGAGTTTTACTCTTAATATTAGGTGCTACCATAAGTCCTTGCGCTTTTTTAATTGCGATTTTTCTCTGTCCCGTTGTCATTTTTTCTCGACATGCACTATACGCATCAAGTGTTTTCACAGAACTATTGAATTACTTGATTTTAAGGCCTAAGAAAAACGCCAATTCTTGGAAAAACCAAATTTTCTCCTTGTATTCAGTAGGGACCAGAAAGCATTCTATGTTGTTTGAGCGTGTTAGCTCTGTAGAATATAAACGCGGAAAAACATCATCAGTGGCAATGTTGGAGCCAGTTTAATGATTTTTGGAAGCTGGGGTCTGATGTCACTATGGGGTAAGATGACTAGACCCTAGCGAACTGGTTGGTGTCACCGAGACAAAATGTGTCTTCTTTGATCTTAGAAAATCACTGGCGACCAGTCCTTTCAAGCAAAACGTCTCTTTCATACTTAGAATAGGTCATTTGGACATTTTGATGGCCTTTCGAGCTCCAACTGATTGACAGGATAGGTGGTTGTCGGATGTGCTGTTTTTCATTGACTCATTGCTCAACTTCGTAAATCCTTGTAGAGGAGGAAAAGCGGTTTCGAATCGTATATGACTTGTACCTAAAAGATGGCAACTAGGTGGAGAAAAGTGCATCCGAAAAAAAAAACGCAATGACTTATGTTAACACCTAATACATATGAAGGCAACGGACATTTAGATGACCTAGCAGAATTCCGAGATGACCTTTCAGTTGAGCTCACCTGAAATTTAGGGGAGTTTACTACGGGCCTTCAGTGCGGTCTGTTATTATGCAATGTTTTTCTGTACTTGCCATTGCCGTGGTGGACCGTCCTGTTGATGCCACTGTTCTAATGGGGTCCGAGACAAGAGGTGCGCTCGCTCATTAGCTGGGTCATGTCGCACCTCGACCGCACTTTCCCACAGGCAGAGGCAGCCAGGGCCACAGTATCCATCTGCCTCTGAACCCTTCACAGCTACAGAAGACAGCCAGTGAGACAACTCGTACGTATCGTCGGGCGCGATGGACCGTCGTTGAGGTAGTAGTACTCAGTGGCGGACGCAGAAAGTGGGCGGGAGGAGGGATTTTATTTTTCGTCTGGGTCACCGCCTTTTGGGGACCCAGACGGAAAATAAAATTAATAAAAACCTCAATTATAATAACAAATAATTAATAAAGATTATATTAAAAATAATAATAAAAATAAACTAATAAAAATAAACTAATACAAGATTTTTACAAATAAACTAAGACAAGATTTTTATGTGCATTGTAAAGTAATTTCAAAACCCTATGCGGCCGCCACTGGTAATACTGGATATGGAAAGGAATTAGTTCGCACAGCACGTTTTTTTCTAATATCTCAACGCAAATGAATTAGTATGAAATACAAAATTAAGCTCTCAATCACTGATCTGATCCTTTAAGTAACAGGGGTATCAAAAAAGATTCCGGCCCAGATCACTTACAGTGCAGTGAAAAGAAATTTCACTGCTACTGCAGTGAAATTTTAAGCGAACAGACATAGATCCTTTGAAGTCCTTTTCATCTTGTCAATTTATTTAACTCAATAGGTTTCATCACGTGAGTAGAAATAGAAATATCTGACGTAGACGCATTTTTGTTTTCCTTTTCTGATTCCGCTGAAGTGCCTCTTCAAACTTTATTTTTAACTTAAAGGCAGCGTTAGGGGAAATCTTCGTAGTTGAGATAATTGCACCAGTAGTTAGGGGATTGCATTTGCTTCACTATGTAGAAGTTAGAATCGAAGAACTCGCCTTACGTTTTTTGAAAAATCAGAACTCACAAGCCGTACGAGGACTCAGTTTGGCCTACGAGCGTACAAATGGCAACCCAGAATTCAAGCAAAACGAACGCGTCGTGATCTGGAGCTACGCAGTGAGAAATTCGTAAATCTCTTCAGAAAGCGTATCGTTGAACGGATGCGATCATATTCAAGTGGAAATGACATGTTTTTGCAATGTTTTGCGTATATAGCGTCGCTATTACAATTTCAGAAGAGTTTGTTGAGTGTTCATCATAAAAAAAGGGATAATTAATAGTTAGAAGTCTCCCTACGTTATAAAGGTTTTCTTTTGTGAAGTGCGGTGTTTGTTTATATTTTTGTACCGAAGTAATATAAATTATATCACTGGATGTTCTGAATTTATGAGATGAAATTGTGAACAGGCTGTGGTTGTGGAACTCTGACCTCCACTGAAAGCAAGGTACGGCTTGATATCGATTGATTGTTGCTACGTCACAGTAAAGCTAACGCCGCTACAATTCGTCCATACAGTTTAACTTCTTCGCCCTACTCGTAGAAATAGCCAATGTTTACGCAGTTTTTCCTAGATTTTCATGTCAAATCTGACTGTAGCGAATGGGAAAACTATAAAACATGACGGAATCTGGGATGCAGAAATTTCCCCGATTGCTGCCTTTAATCATTGGTCTTGTATGTAGATCTGCCTGACCATTCACTGCTCCGTGCTTACAAGGGAAGTGCAAGAGGCTAACCCCGGGGATCCCAGCGAGCCACCCATTTTCAGAAGCCTTGTCTAAGGTGATTATAATGCATACATATTATTTTTGCCCAATGGTCAGGATGCGCCCAGGAGAGCGCGTCCAAGATTTTTCTTCTTTGCTGCCATAGGAGTCCATTTTACAGGCGATTTATGCAACGTTGACGGCTTAAACTTACTGATATTACTGTAATTAGCTGTCTCATGGACTGTAGAGTGTCTGGAAACGCAATTGTGAACGACCCTGCTCCACTGGGTATGCGATCATGAGCAGTTGCCACAGGCATACCAGCCGTAGCGGAGTGGCCGAGTCGGTAGCGTGTCGGATTGTCAGCCAGAGGGTCGAGGGTTTGGATCCCGTCCGCGGAATCCGTTTTGCATTTTGAATTTGAGGCTTTTAAACTTGTTTAGAGTATTTCTAATGACTAAAACACATCAGATATGTGCGCCATTACAAGAATTACTGCAGGAACTTCGTCCGATTCTTTACTCACTCGGCCACCTCATCGCGGCTGCCAAGATTGGAGCAAGGACTCATGGTCGCGTAACCAGGCCGAACCAGCTTATTCAAAAATGCGTCTGCAAACGTTCGATGATCCATGGGACAGCTAATCACGCCAACCATTGCTGGATTGCGTGGCCAAAGTTCCATGAATCCAGGACTGCATTGACAGCGCACTAGAAAATTGGTATTATTCAACCATCATGAACCCAAACTCTTCAAAAAAAATTTTGACTGAAACTTTGCATATGGAGGTTATTTGAGGTGCTGAATACGAATATCATATCCATTTTGTACCGTAAGGTTATTTTTGTAGGGTTACGGTAGGTGCACGGTAGTATGGAGTGGTGCACTTGCCGTAACCCTACAAAAATAGAATTTTGTTTAGAAAGTAAAAGAAAGGGAGCAGCTTCGGGTGAATCCTTACACATTCACTGCTCTCAGAAGCAATCTTTCTTATTCGTGTTTTATTTCGTTGGAATTTTTCTTTGGTGGAGTTTGATTCATCAGTCATGGAGTGGTGCTTGCGAAAGTGACCTAGCACTACGGAAAAGATTAACTTCGCCTGTAGCATATTCTTATTTCCTGCAAGCGGAGAACTAGGGCGTGGAGGATCACCTGATAACACTTAGTTAGTCATAGACGTGCTCTCCAAGTTTCGATTACACAGTCGCAAAATACGAATGATGTTCAAAACTGCAAAATCCGAATGATGTCCATGTTAGAAAAATCTTCGGAATGGTAAATCCAAGTCACCGATCATATCTATATGGTTACTGAGGTAAATTCTGCGTGATGAAAGGGGGAAAATCAGGCCGTGGTTTTTAACTACCAATATTGCTTGAAGAAGCTTTCAGCATAGTCGACAAATTTTAACCACATTCTTGATTATTTATATGTTTAGGCATTATTAGTGCATATATACTGCTGACAGTAGATTTTCTTGTTGCATGAATGAAAGCGATTTGGCATTCCAGCATCAAGAGTTCTCAACTTTTTCAAATAACAGCGCATTACTCGATCCATACTGCGGTGCCCGCTCTTCTGTGCACCTTCAACGCTCTTCTGCCTTGCGTGACGTTTCTGGCGGCAAGGCTCGGTTCGGGAGCCCCCCTCCCCTACATTAGCTGGTAACATCTGATGCCGATATGAGCAGCTCCTACACGACACCCGCAATTATAGGTTCGAGCGACGTGCGGGAGAAGTGCGAGGAATTCTCGAGCGCACCTCTTGACAGTCACTCCGTTGTCCGGGTTTCCCGTACTTCTAACTCGCACTTTTTCCGGAAGATAGTCATCATTTACAGAAAACACTTGACTGCGTGTACTAGCGCCTTCTGTTAAGTTTCACAAATTGTTTAGATCCTTGGAGTAAGGTAGGAGAAAGTCATAAAGAGCTCCTAAACAGGTGTGTCTTGGTGGGTGGTATCGTGAAGCATGAAATCTTAGTCGTTACGCATTATCTCTTCTCGGCCATTCGGTCATTTTTCGACATTATGTACCAGAACCATAGAAAATCCTGCATCCACTCATTTCTAGTCTGCACCTCCACCAATACAATTAATAAATTGTAATCTAGTGCGTGTATACAACTTATAGCTGCCCAGCGTGAGTTATACTCTGATTCGAACTTTCAATGTATCCGTTTTTCTCCTAGCGAAAGAAAAAACGCCACAGAAAGAGGAACATCCATTGAAAGTTTTGAAGAAAAACAATGAAATACAGTAGCTCATCAAATTATCACTCTATTTTTGTCAGTTTCATAGCGATTATTGACATGACGACGAAACTAACCTCGCATATAAATCTGTGGTCCTGACAAGGTCTGTAAAAACGATGTGTAGTGGGCGTGACTGAAATTACAGGCGGTAAATAACAGTGGTTTTTGTTGTAATATCTAAGAAGGGAGAAAGATTGGCTAGCACGCACTCGACAAAGTCCTGAAGAGGGATGAATCTTTAGAGAGGTACTAGGCTTAACCAGTAAGCGGTAACGATCTTCTCCACGATCATATTCACACACATTCATGAACAACCCGCATGCTAAAGCCTGCCTAAAACCGAAAGCATTTAGAGAAGTGAGTACATGTTAATGTCACTTGGCACAGCCTAAACAGGGTGCGTCACCGCTCAGTGCAAATTTGCTCTAAGAGATTGTGGCTTCGAGCTTCATCTAGATTTTTTAAACTTCTCCTTTTGATAGCGAGCGAGGTAAAGAACAACAAGTTGTCAGTTAGGAGAAAATATTACGAAAATTGCAGATGTAGACCTCCGACGAACACGAGTGGCATTCGATACAAACGCCTGAGAGCAGGTAAAGGATTGGTGCCAGCAAAGCTATTCACCGACTTCAGGCAGTGTCATCCCACTACCGCAAATTACTGCTTGATCACTCTACCTGGAAAATTCTTGAGCCAAATGCATTCTCAGTGCTACACATTAGCACTAGCAACTGAAGACGCCCCTACCAAACCTAACAGCTAGTGAAGCCTATATGAGTGGGCCGATAGCCTCATTTTACCCAATTTTTTTCTACTATAACTCAATTATTGATCGAGCTATTCAAGCAAAATTTGAAGATTTGATGAGGGTCAAAGTACTCTTTCATCCCGTTGCACAACGTTGACGTTGACTTTAACTGCTTTGTTTGTATCATCTGGTTTCGTCTGAATGCAACCGTCCCTACGGAGGATACTTCAATGATGACACTTCTAAAAGTAATTCTTAAATTCAGATAAAAATTGTTATGCTTTTAAAATTCTTGGCATAGAATGAAACAGATCTTCCGGTAAATTCGATCAATCAATTTTGTCCTCCGCTCACAGAAACAAAAAGTCAGGCAATCACATTCCGGGGGAACAATAAGATGTGTGGCTTTATCAACTCCATTTTTTCAGTAGCTGAGAGTGAAGGTAGTAGACAAAATCCATGGAATCTGAGGAAGTTGAGGGCTTAACAATGCAACTAGAACTGAGTCTCTACCTATGCTAAGCTGCTATTAGGAAACCCTTGAAGAGCTTCAATGAACATCCGATTTCTTTTAGATACCTCAATCCAGAGGTAAGTTGTAGTAAAAGATTCCCTTATCGATACGGCAGCTGGTCATATCTTTTTGGCCACTAACCTACAAATAATGAGTACTGTCTTTCAAAGATCCCAAAACTATAGCTTTCCCTTTGAAAAAGGTTGTATCCACGAATCTGACGCACCCTGTATATTCGAAGCCGAATCGTAAACTTTTAAACATCCTATTATTCTTACCGTAGCTTCTCACGCTGTGCTCCGCACGAAGTAACCCGCATGCCACAATCTTGAGCGATTTGTTGGAGCTGTTTGCGCACCTTTAAAATCATAACCAGATTTTTGAAGTCCAGGTAATTGGAAAAACACCATTCCTGAAATGATATGATTGCTCTGATTGGTGTTCCATGATTACTCTGGTATATATTAGGTTTAGGAGAAAGTAATGGAAGAAATTTTTCGAAACTTTCGTATTCCTTATTGCTGATGATTCGACCAGGCATTGCCTACTGACATAATAGGAAATTCCCCAAAGTATTACCCTGTGGCTACCGAAGGACCAGGAAGCGCTTGTTGCTGCAGTTACGCCTCCATTTCTGAAAGGGTGCTTTTGCCCTAACGTCTAATATAAGCTGCTCTGCAAAGCCTTGGCAAGCACTGGGGTAATATGATATTTCAATTTTTGGACCTGCTGCTTGTTTTCGTTTCGTGCATTATCCTTATACGAAAACAAAGCTATATTATAAGTTTCCTCCTGCACTCGTCAGTAAGGTAAAGGAAACTTATAATGTGTCATGAGATTTTTTGGAATATGTATACACAAATACTTACATGAACATCCACACAAATGTATGTATGTAGCGTGTATGTATACGTAAAACATATGTAGACCTACGTATACATGCACTTGGATATTCCTTGGAAAATAACAAACATTTGGTACAGTTCAAATGTTTGTAGCATATTTTTTAAATTTTTTTAAAAATTTTATGCACGAATACTAGGTCAACATATAAAACTACACCTAACTGTACAGTAACGAACATGTATACATACAAACTGACTTCATTTGTCCAGGAGCCCATTGTGTACCTGCCTCCTCTTGGATGCTTGAAGAAAAATGAGAATTACTCCATGATATGTGAACAAGTGGAAGATATGCTATTACTTGTAAAAGTTGATGAGCATGCTGTTAGGGTTGTAGTGGTAATTTTGACAACATGAACGTAATGTAAATGACTCACAAATACGAACACTGGACGAGATCGCAGAAATGAGCATAGATGGTCATATCCTAGTGTTGATAAAAGATTTTTTGTTAATTTTAGTCGATTTATAAAATCATCCCGATTGGAACAGGTGCGAGCTGTTCTTAGTACTTCAGTATATATAGTTGCTTTCTTAATTGCTATTGAGATGTTTGTAGACGAATGTGGGAATCTTTTTATGGGGAATCCGAAGAAGTCAGTTTCATTATACATTTTTGTAGTTATTATATTATTGTTTATACCAATGTCTAAATCTAAATAATTGCATGCATAATCAGATATATGTGTAGGTTCCAATGACAATACTCTTCGGTATACATCTGTCAATAATTTTAAAATGGTATCGTCTGTAGTATTGTGCACTATGAGAAGATCATCCATGTATCTGTATGGGAAGAAGTAAATATCGGTGTACGAGTGGCTCTTTGTATAGATATACATATTCGTAATATGATAAGGTGAGGTCCGCCAAAAGTGGACTGACATTGCCACCCTGTGGAACGCCAATATTTTTTTTAAATATAAGGGGACCGAATGAACAAAAACTATTATTTAGAAGGTAGTCAACCAAATAAAGAATATCTATAATAGTATAGTATCTACCTTTGCAGCTATCACTATTCTCAGAATAAAATACTTTTTTATGTCCATAACAGACTATGTATTGTTTGTTAGCGTTGCTGAAGCAGATTTTGAGGATTTCCCTAATATTTGTAAGAATAGTATTATGAGGAAGATTTGTGAACATATTAGTAAAATCAGCTGAGAATAGTTTCATATTATTAGCATTATGTCGTCTTAGATGTTCGCTAATGTTTATATTATTAATTGACCAATATCCATGAAAAGAATTATTTCGGAATGTAATAGATTGAACATAATTTTTAAAATGGTTCTTAATAAAAGTAAAGATATTAGTAAGTTCTAGTGCCAGTGGTTTAATGGTATTGCTGAATGCACCAGTAATATATCGGAATTTGGCTGGAGATTTGTGAACTGCATAAATAATTGGAATCTGTGAATTATTATTTGGTTCTAGACGATGATTGGAAAGAAAACTTTCATGTCTGAATGCTATTTGATCAATGGTCTCTTTGTCGTAATATTCGTATGTATTATTGGTGTGAGAGGGAATAAAATTTTGATTTTCGTATTTTACTCCCATTTCTTTCATAATTTGTTGAAGGTAGAATTTTTTGCAAATGATTGCATAGTTTCCACTAGCTTCGTCCATTGGGCAGAAAACAAAGTTATCTTGTAATCTTCGAATTGACGCATAATCTCTATAGGTAACTATGTCATCTTGTTTGTGACTTCCAGAATAAAAAATTGACTTTAGTTTTGAATGGAATTCTTGTCTTATATAAGCCCCAATGAACGACAAGTGTTCATGTTCCAATTTGTAACGCGATTTTATTACTTCTAGGAATTATGAGACTGTAGAATAAACCCATTCATGTAAAGTGTGTTTACACATGCGAACAGTAGGGCGAAATTTTGTTCCTTTGTTTATAAGTTGGGAGATCCTGTAGTTGTTCAAAACCTTTGAATCAATAAGTAACAGCAGCAGTGCAATAAAGGAGTGAGTAGCTTAATATTTCACAGTACGCGACTGCTCCACTTACTTCGAATCTCGAGATATGGGCCTTCATGAGGAGCCACGCCTAGGACGCTCTCACGTAAAAACGCGAAGTGGTTGCTGTGATTCGAGTAGCTACCACAAGGTGAGCATAGGTGGAATACCGACACAGAGGCTCCGCCCACCTTCACTTTCAGGCCGGACCCAGAGGGGACTATCATTTTGGGAAGGGAGGGGGTGGGGCGAAAGTAATTATCAAATTCTGATTCACCATTGCATGAGCTCTGTAATGATATATGACATGTATGCACAAGTTTTTCCCCGTCACGGATCGATTTCCTGCCGAAGTACTGGAAAATAGAAAGTAGGGTTTGCTTGGGGTGGGGGGGGGGGGGAAGTCATGGGCGAAGGAATGAAGATGGAAATGAGGGACGGTCCTCTGGTGATAGAGTAGTTCAGAGCAGGACTCCCTAGAGGACCTGCACTCCGCTACGACTTTCGCCGAAAGTGTAGTGCAGGTCGAATTGTTGACGAACTTTTTGCTGCCTTGATCTTTGTCGCTTTGCCACGGGCTTCAGGGCTTCAGGAAGAAGCAATCACGGATCTGAACCATTTCTAAGATTCTCCTCTTTACGTAGTCTCAGGGCGTATATAATGTCCCAAGAAAAGTTCTCTTCCCGAGGCTACAGGTCCTCGCAAAGTTAGGAAAAAATTCAAGGTATGTCAACTTTGCGTGCCTACCAAGCACAGGCGAAGCAGCCTGGCTGGAAATTACGGTCCTTAGACATTAGCCCCTCACCTGAGCCCCCATGATGGCGAAATAATGTGCAGAATGAGGAGTTTTCTCTGTCAGGGGAGACGGCCCGTTATGCCGTCTCCCCCCTTTCAGGAGTAGGGTTTCCCGCAACCAAATGTAGGAGCGATATATACGAATCGACGCAGAATGACTAGCTGAGTACATCTATAACCGTCAAATTTCACTAGCTTCCCGGAGAATCCTGAAAAATGGCTCCGAACTTGGAAAATCCGGAATTTTGATCAAAATGGCAGCGAGATAGAGGCTCTTTCATGCAAAAAGCTTCATGTCTTTTAAAAGCTCAGGTGAGGGGCTAATGTCTAAGGACCGTACTTTCCAGCCAGGCTGCTTCGCCTGAGCGCGGTAGGCGCGCAAATTTGGCATACCTTGAATTTTTTCCTAACTTCGCGAGGATCTGTAGCCTCGGGAAGAGAACTTTCCTCGGGAAATTATACATTCTGTAAGACTACGTAAAGAGGAGATACTCAAAAATGTTTCAAATCTGTGATTGCTTCTTCCTGGAGCCGGTGGCAAGGCCGCAAAAATCAATGCAGCGAAAAGTTCGTCAACTTTGGCGAAAGTGGCAGCGGGAGGCAGATCCTCTCGGGACCCCTGTTCTGCACTGCCATAAAGAGCAAACCTTACCCTATTACTATAGGACCGTACCTCATTTCCATCTCCATTCTTTCGCCCATGACGGCCTCCCAAGTAAACGCTCCGTTTTCCAGTACTTCGGCAAGAAATCGATCCATGGCGGGAAAAAACTTGTGCACACATGTTAAATATCATTACAGAGCTCATGCAATGGCGGTGCAATGCAAACAAACAAATAAATAAATAAAATAAACAAACAAATAAAATAAGTGAAAAAATAAAAATAAACAAATAAATAATTAGACATTGACATTGAATTAACATTCTAGAAGCTACCCCCTCCCCCTCCCGGTCATCGCCAGTGACGGGGACAACCTTCACGACAAGCTTCACTTTTGCGAAGGTTGCCTCCCCACTATTCCAGCTATGAAGGTAAGACAGACAAGGCTACCATATGGGTTGGCCAGGTCTGAAAACTGAGGGGAACCATTGAAGAAAAACGATGAAAACGAAAAACCTTGCTCCACGCCACTTTTTTACATGCCAATTTTCCCACGTTTTTCCTGTCCCAAACCAGCGGAACTTTCTTCCCACTGGTAACCCACTATTTTTGTTCTCCCGCCTTGTCACTCTCTGATCACTATCTGATCCCTCCCCTCGGTTTCTTCTTGGACGAAGAAGAGCCCGTTGATTTTGACCATTTTCGAACTGGAGTCCCTCCGTATGACCAGCCGCAGCCTGTGCAATTGTGAGAAGAGAGAGATAGCGTTGTACCAATGCATTGGAGTAGTTTTATAGATTTCAAAGGTGTATACTCAATTCACTGAGAAAAACACTCTCAAAAGTTAGAGATCAAAATCCGACTTGGATGCCATTTCTTCTATTATTTTCTCCTCAACCTAACAGATGCGGTGCAGTACCTTCAGATGACTACTACTGACTCTTCTCTGTTGTTTGAATGCTTGTACAATGTTCAGGATCGTCAGATGATCACCTCCACTCGCAGAAAACCTAGAACGAATTGCAATTGGAATATCTGAATGAATAACGTACATTTTATATTTGCGATGTGGAAAGGATGTGCAGAGGACACTTGCTTTTTACAAATTTTATAAGAGTAACAACTAGTGTGAAAAATGCAAGAACTTCTTTCTCTCAGTGAAAAATCTACTGATTTTCTTCAATAATAATTGATCTTCAAACGTGACGTTTTTTTAAACCTCAATCCACAACTATAAGAAAATAGCTCATGCGTAGCAAAAATGAATGGCGATAGTGTAGCTAATGGCGAACACATTTCGGTTCGACAAGCCATTTCGACTCATGTTATATTTCATAATAAAACATGAGAGATGTGATGATTTCAGTAACCAAAGTATATATATTGAAAAAGCGATCCAATTCCTCTGACGTCACTCGGATGATTTAAGGGATGAATAGCAATTGTAATCCCTAACGAATATGAAAACAGCGAGCACACACCGCGCACGAGCTTGTTCGATGTCCTCGGCTCCACCTCGAGTTTCCTGGTCAAATACTGTCTCACATGACATAGCGGCGATGACAGTTAGTGCCTCTTCCAAACACGACAATTCGTTGGAAATCATGAGGACTCTGAAGGAGGTAACGATGTCTGACAGAACCGAGAACTTCAAACTCTCACCTGGCTTGGTCAGGTGTGAGAGGGAATTTGCACAATATTTGTCCAATGGGCGTCAGCCTCAGCTCTTTCCCATCTAGAATGGCTGCTCCCAAACCCTAAAAAGAAAACTTGAGAGTGGATAGGACTGATGCATTTAATGAATCAAAATACTTAAACAACAACGAGAAAGCTAACCAAAAGTTCGTGCTCAGCAGCAGCTAAACTATCCATATCAGGTTGTTGCATCAACTTCAACTTCCTCGGACGCCGAAGACCTAGAGCAAGCATTTCCAGCAGCACCTGAACAAATGAATAATTTGAAAAATAAAGCCATCACTACACGGTGAAAGATAAATGCAAGAATTTTAAAGAGTGAAACAGATTTATGAGCTACATTGAGCTTACCGTAGCTAAATTACTTCGTAATACTTCGGGAACACTCGATGGTTGCAATTTTTGGAAACTATCGATGGAGTAAAGGCTATAATGGCAGCTTTGTGTTTGCAATACACATCATTGTAATCGTTAAAAAAAGACTGCCAAGACACTCACCGATAACACTTTCCAGGACCGTCACGCCCAGCACGTCCTGCTCTTTGCATTGCCTGAGCCTTGCTGATGTCATGAACTCGAAGCACGTCTATACGTTGAGAAGCAGTGAATGATCTTAAATTTCTAACAACTTAACGAAAGAAACCGATTTGCTACATACATAGTGGGCACAGTGATGATAAAGAGTAAAAATGTGTGTATGTGTATGTGTATGTGTATAAGTGTATATGTGTATATGTGTATGTGTATATGTGTATATGTGTACATGTGTATATGTGTATATGTGTTGATGATTTATACATCATCAACCTTATATTTCTTATAGCTTTTAGAATCAATGATCAATTGTGTATTTACCCATGAACTATTTCTCGCCAGAAGTTGTACGCAGGTATCTAATCACTCAACTTGGAGTGACAATTGAGCAGCCGGGGTCGACCCTTAGCGCGGCACCCCTTTGTATCGTTATATCCATTGGCACTTTAGCCACAGCAGTTCCTTATCGGGTCAACCCCGCCCATTTCTGGGTGCATAAAAGGGACGCCCGAATGTACATTGTACCTCGTCTATGCTGTGTGCAAGGGCAATAAATCTACGCCCAACCTCGTCTACCCACACATCACTTGGCCGCATCCAAATTGGTGCATCGGCCAGCGATCCTACCCTGAGTTCTCTTCGCGCGTCCTTCACCGAAGGAACCAGAGCAGTTAGGCAAAAGACCCGCGTGGCAGCCCACTAGCCACAAATCCTTGAAAACTCTCTTCGCGAGTCCTTCCACGAAGGAACCAGAGAGTGGGATAGGTTTTGAACGGCTAAAACCACTGTCAGACCGTCTTTTCTCTTGCGAGTCCATCCGCGGAACCAGAGAAAATCAACAGACTGTAGCCAGGCGACAGTGAGCAACTGAACGAGCACCACAAACGCCCTGGTCCTCTTGTTTATACTTGAGAAGTTCAACCAGAACTCTCAAGTTTGCAAGCAGCACACTGCTCTGAAAGTCTCATTCCCTCGCGAGTCCTTCCAAGGAACCAAGGAAAACCAAAGAGGCTTGAGCCAGACGAGCAGTGTGCAACAAGTCGAGCAAAGCGAAAGCTCGCCTTGTTTCCAACTCGAGCATTTCAACTCAAAAACTCTCGAGTTCCAAAAAACAGCAACGCGACCAAGCTTGTTGTTTAATAGACAGAGGTCTCGGCTTCTAATTGCCAGCCTTTGTTCTATAATTGAGCCTTCACACAGCAGGGCACGATTACTGGTAGGGCCCAACACCCTCACCAGTGAAAAAGACAGTAACGCGTCCGCGCTACGCTTACTGCTCTCTCAACAGAGACCAGGCACCTCCATTGCCAGTCTCTCAGTCGCCCTTGTCTACGCAAAGGTGCAATACCGGTGAGGTCCACGCACCTTCACTGAGTAAAAAACAGCACAGCGTTCAAGCCAACCAGGCACGCTTGCTGTCCACTAGTACAGTTCAGGCTCATCAATAGCCAAGCTTGCTAGTTAACCAGAGTGTCTTCAGCAAACAAGGCATTGCGTCTGGTAGTGATCCAAGCACCCTTTTTATCACTCAGCGAGAGGCACCGCATCTGAGCCAATCAGGCTAGCGTGTTTTCTCACAACTATGTCAAGACACAGCGCTCTTGCAGCAAGCAAGAACCGCACCGGTTGAGACACTGGTCTCGCTAACCTTAACCGATAACAGAACAGCGATCAAGCTTTCTATGCAACCAAGAGCAATACTGACCAGAAGTCAGTCAAGTAGAATGGCCGAGCTGCAAGTATTTAAGGCAAAAATTAACAACGCCTGCTCATTTATCAAGTCAATTGAGGCTGACGTGAAGCGCCTCGAACAATAATTCACCTTTCCCGAGCAAAGGATTAAATGCGAAGAATATGTCAGAACAAGAACAGGAAAACTGACACATCTTTAATTACCATACAAAATGCAGTCAAGCTGCAGGAAACCCAAATCAGTGCGGCATTAAACCACATCGCTGGAAGACAAGATCAGAAGAAAAGAGAAAAGTTGATGACTGAGCTCAACAGACATCTCGGACTAGAATCACATCAACTGGAAGTCTCAGCAGTACAATGGCGAAACAAAATCCAGTTCAGGCAACATGAACTGAGTGAGCAATCAAGTCAATTGTGTATTTACCCATAAGCTATTTCTCGCCAGAAGTTGTACTCAGGTATCTAATCACTCAACGGAGTGGCAATTGAGCAGTCGGGGTCGACCCTTAGCGCGGCATCCCTTTGTATCGTTACATCCATTGGCACTTTAGCCACAGCAGTTCCTTATCGGGTCAACCCCGCCCATTTCTGGGCTCCCGAATGTACATTGTACTCGTCTATTCTGTGTGCAAGGGCAATAAATCTACGCCCAACCTCGTCTACCCATACATCACTTGGCCGCATCCAAAATATGTGTATATGTGTATATGTGGTGTGTGTATATGTGGTGTGTGTATATGTGGTGTGTGTATATGTGGTGTGTGTATATATGTGGTGTGTGTATATGTGGTGTGTGTATATGTGGTGTGTGTATATGTGGTGTATGTGTGTATATGTGTGGTGTGTGTGTGTGTGTGTGTGTGTGTGTGTGTGTGTGTGTGTGTGTGTGTGTGTGTGTGTGTGTGTGACGGACGAAATTCCCTGATTGGTCAGTGATGGTGATTACGAGGTCAACAAGAAGATAGGGACGGGTATGGTGGGGTTCAAAGAATGAAGAGAAGCTCTAAAAGATGGGAAGTGGAGAGCGGTGAGAGCACCGCGGTGTGGTAAGGGTGGGCCGGCGTCCAAAAGTGGGGAAACGCCTGGAGTCGGGTCCAACGGTGTGATAAGGGTGTGCCGGCTTCCATAACTAATAGGAGTTCGCTAGGCGGGTCTATTTCTGCATGAGGGGTACGCTTATCCTGTTTCGGCGGACCCTCCTACCTAAATCACCTAGATGTACATTGTTTCCTTTCGTATGCGTGTTCTCTTCCCATACCGTTTGTGTCTGAATGAACACTTCTTCCCTTCCGTTTATATACACCGGTGGACCGTTATCACTTGAATTACCACAACAACCACTCGAGCCTAAATCATTTCAAGATAACATTTGCGCTGAATTGGTTACACTCAGTTCTTCACGACTACTAACTTCCCTCATATGGAAGAGCATAACTTCGTTCATATGGGGGAAAGCTACCACCTGCGGGATCAAGGGCTTCTCAGAAGAGCGATAGAACTGCGTGGAAGGATGCAGACTTTATCAATCCATTTACACTTTTGTGTTTGCTTTCAACGTGCAGTATGCGAGCGAAGCGAGCATCAATAGAAGTCTGGAAGTCCGGAGTTAGCCGGACGGCCAGACTGGTGAAAATAAACTAAAAAAAAGGCAGTCGCGCAAACATTTTCCTTTATATGACCATACATGTGAAGTCTGGAGAAAAGAAGCTCTCACGCAAACACAACAGTCAAAGAGGACTGATATCCTCGCTTCACAATTTACTAGGACGGAGCTCATAGTGGATGTAATTTCTATATGAGGAAATAAGTCTGAGATATAGGTGAGGAAAGCACTTAAAGAGTGAGAAGAATCATCTAACCAATAAAATAGCAAATTTCGCTATTCGGAAAAAGACGCAGTAGCAACCTTCTGAATTTTCGGCAGTATCTGGTTTTGTCTTCTTTTTTCTTTGAACTAGTGGCCCCGTAAGCCACGTTATTGTGCTACGTTCCGTAGTGTGACAGTATTGACCCGTTGTGGTTTTTCGTGCGCGCCAACAGGTTGTGTGAGATTCACACCCTCAACTCGAGCTACACTATCTCACAACTGTATATGTATATCTACATATAACATTATTCAGTCGAAAAAGAGCACATAGCGTAGCGAATGAGAGAAGAGAACTCACAGAATCCGTGAATCAATTTGTTTTGTTGTTTCTATCTCTGTCTTTCGCGAGCAGCGAGCATACCAAGGACAGCGTGAAATACAGAACACAACTGCTTTTGTATTGTACAAACCACTCGGTCAATAACTCAGTAAGCCAATCATACAAACACACCCTCAGCATCACCACTGTATGTGACTATCCCATTCTTCTAGTTCAGACCAAACTCATTCTAAAAACTTTATACTTTCCCAAAGTTTTGAACAAAAACTGAAAACAAATTATTGTGAAAAGAGAATAAGCATCCCGATCGCTTATTTCCACCAATCTTCTTCGTCATTACACATCGATATTCACCGACACGACGTGACTCATTTATACTAAACCAAAAAAGTTCTAAGTGATGATTAAGAAGGTGATCAATACTCAAATCCACGTGGCCTAGGGAAGGGAGATGATCAACAGGGTTGATGGTATAAATGAGTAGGAGCATAAGTTATTGGTTATTTTTCGCTTAAGCTCAGGAAACGAAGATGCTTCATGAGATTGGTGGGATACTTGGGGAGGCGATCCACGGTGTTGGCGGAATACATGGGATGGGTGCGTAAATTATTGCTTAGGCTTTTGCCTGAGCTTCTGGAACGGAATGTAATCCACTGGTTGGGGGGATACATGAGGTGGGTGCGCAAGTTATTTTCTAGACTTTTGTCTGAGTTTCTAGTAAGGGAGGTTGTCCACAGAGTTGACGAGATACGGACTTTTGCCTGAGTTTCTAGTAGTGGAGGTGGTCCACGGGGTTGGCGAGAAACATTGGGTGGGTGCGCAATTTATTGTCCAGGCTTTTGTTTGAGTTTCTGGAAAGGGAGGTAATCCACGGGCTTGGAGGGATACATGGGGTGGGTGCGTAAGTTATTTTGTAGACTTTTGCCTGAGTTTCTAGTAGTGGAGGTGGTCCACGGGGTTGGCGAGAAACATTGGGTGGGAGCGCAGATTATTTTCTAGACTTTTGCCTGAGTTTCTTGGAAGGGAGGCAATCCACGGGGTTGGCGGGGTACATGGGGTGGGTGCGTAAATTATTGTCTAGGCTTTTGCCTGAGTTTCTAGTAAGGGAGTTGGTCCACAGGGTTGACGAGATACATGAGGTGGGTGCGCAATTTATTGTCCAGGCTTTTGTTTGAGTTTCTAGTAAGGGAGGTTTCTAGTAAGGGAGGTGGTCCACGGGGTTGGCGATAAACATTGGGTGGGTGCGCAAGTTACTGTCCAGGTTGATGCCTAAGCTTCTGGAAAGGGGGGTAATCTACGGGGTTGCTGAGATACATGAGGTGGGTGCGCAAGTTATTTTCTAGACTTTTGCCTGAGTTTCTTGGAAGGGAGGCAATCCATGGGGTTGGCGGGATATAGGGTTATCAAAAAGTTTCCGGCCTAGAGTACTTCCAAAAGATCTACAGCGAGCAAATTTTGTTGTAGTAAAATACAGGTCCCTCGAACACTAATACACTTTTCATGGCTCGATTTGAATTTTTTCAAACCGTTCAAGGAGCTGCTTTCCTCATTTGACTCAGAGTATCTTTCAACAGCCGGCTCTTTGACGTTTTCGACATCCAGTCCCATCGTGCGAAGATGCTGTTTCAAATTTCCAGACAGAAAATAGTTGCTGGGTGCAAGGTCCAAACTATGGGACATGTGATTCAGTAATTCGAATCCACGTTCTCGTGTGGCAGCAAGCGCAACTCTTAATCTGTGGACGGGTGCGCTGTCGAAAAGCATGTGAAACCCACTATGGTTAGGTTAGAAAAAAGGGCCATTATTATTGAATGAGTCAGCTTAAGAGCATGAAACTTGGCATGGTGGATTTGAAGATTTTAGGCTACATGATCGCACTCAAAGTTTTGAGAAAAAAGGGATGGAACAGGTTGAGGCCGGAAACTTTTTGATACCCCTATACATGGGGGGGGGGTGCGTAAATTATTGTCTAGGCTTTTGCCTGAGTTTCTTGGAAGGGAGGCAATCCACGGGGTTGGCGAGATACATGGGGTGGGTGCGTAGATTATTGTCTAGGCTTTTGCCCGAGTTTCTAGTAAGGGAGGTGGTCCACGGGGTTGATGAGACACATTAGGTGGGTGCGCAAGTTATTGTCTAGGCTTTTGCGCGAGATAGTAACCCCGTGAGTTCCTTGGCTCAAAGTTTCACCGCATTCTATCAGTGTTGGTATTAGAGTTCGAGTAGAGTGTCTGCATACAAACCTAATTAAGCACTTCATTCAGTCTCAACACCTGTCTGAATAGAACTAATCCTTAGATTTTGAGAAACTCAAACTGAACAGTGGCAAACAGCTTGTCGAGGAGTCACAAAATGACAAAATTGACTGATTGAAATTTTTGAAGACCACGACCTTCTTTTTGTTGACGACCAATGAACACGTGTTGCCTTTTGCCTGAAGCCAACGCCGCTTTACCACTGAGCCAGCCAGCCGGACTCACGGGAAAATCCCGGCCAACAGACCTCGCCAATTCACTACTGGCCCAGTTGGACTCAAGGAAAAGTTCCGACCAATGAACCAGTGCGCCCCTTTACCTAAAACCAGCGCTACTTTACCACTAGCCCAGTCAAACCCAAGGGAAAATACCGCGCAGTGGACCGTGTGCCCGTTTACCTGAGACCGGCGCCTGTTTACCATTGGCCCAGTCGAACCCAAGGGAAGTGCTGACCAAAGACCCGTGTGCCCCTTTACCAGAGCCCAGCACCTGTTTACCACTGGCGGGAAAATTCTGACCAACAGACCCATGTGTCCCTTTACCAGAGACCAGCACCTGTTTACCACTGGCCCAGTGGAACCCAAGGGAAAGTCTTGACCAACGGACCCGTGTGCCCCTTTACCTGAGACCAGCAACTGTTTACCACTGGCCCAGTGGAACCCAAGGGAAAGTCCTGACCAACGGACCCGTGTGCCCCTTTACCAGAGTCCAGCACCTGTTTACCACTGGCGGGAAAATTCTGACCAACAGACCCATGTGTCCCTTTACCAGAACCAGCACCTGTTTACCACTGGCCCAGTCGAACCCAAGGGAAAGAGCTGAGCAACGACCCGTGTGCCCCTTTACCTGAGACCAGCACCTGTTTATCACTGGCCCAGGGGAATCCAAGGGAAAGTCCTGACCAACGGACCCGTGTGCCCCTTTACCTGAGACCAGCAACTGTTTACCACTGGCCCAGTGGAACCCAAGGGAAAGTCCTGACCAACGAACCCGTGTGCCCCTTTACCTGAGACCAGCAACTGTTTACCACTGGCCCAGTGGAACCAAAGGGAAAGTCCTGACCAACGAACCCGTGTGCCCCTTTACCTGAGACCGGCGCCTGTTTACCATTGGCCCAGTCGAACCCAAGGGAAGTGCTGACCAAAGACCCGTGTGCCCCTTTACCAGAGTCCAGCACCTATTTACCGCTGACGGGAAAATTCTGACCAACAGACCCATGTGCCCCTGTTTACCATTGGCCCAATGGAACCCAAGGCAAAGTCCTGAGCAAAGGACCCGTGTGCCCCTTTACATTAGACCGGCGCCTGTTTACCATTGGCCCAGTCGAACCCAAGGGAAGTGCTCACCAAAGACCCGTGTGCCCCTTTACCAAAGACCAGCACCTGTTTACCAATGGCGGGAAAATTCTGACCAACGGACCCGTGTGCCCCTTTACCTGAGACCAGCAACTGTTTACCACTGGCGGGAAAATCCCGACCAATGGACCCGTGTGCCTCTTTACCTGAGACCGGCGTATGTTTACCACTGGCCCTGTCAAAATCAAGGAAAAACCCCAACGGATGGGAACAGCGCTACCACTTCGTCTCAAAACCATGTCAGGTAACAAAACCATGTGCTAGGATTTTGTTGTAACGTTAATCGACATTATTAGGATTATTGGGCTCCAAATCGGATTTGCAGGGAGCCCCTTCACCCCTGAGAATGGCTTGCTGGATTAAAAAAATCTTATATCTGTTTGATTCTTTGAATCCAGTTGTTTAGTTTCACCATTATTTTTTGAATTTTTATTACTAGACTGTGTACCCGGCTTTGCTCGGGTCCTGGCAAAAATAGCGAAAAATCAATAAAATCGATAAGTCGATAGTGCTGTACAAAACGGTTGTCATATTCGTGTTCAGCGTATTGACATACCTCAGTGACATGTCTTCGCCGCGCAGGCGCAAAATTAGCGAAAAATCAGTAAAATCGATAAATCAATAGTGCTGTACAGAACGGTTGTCATATTCGTGTTCAGCGTGCTGACATACCCCAGTGGCATGTCTTCGCCGCGCCCGGGGCAAAATTAGCGAAAAATCAATAAAATCGATAAATCGATAGTGCTGTAGAAAACGGTTGTCATATTCGTGTTCAGCGTATTGACATACCCATGTCTTCACCGTCCCTGAAGCAAAATTGGCGAAAAATCAATAAAATCGATAAATCGATAGTGCCGTACGAAACGGTTGTCATATTCGTCTTCAGCGTATTGACATACCCCAATAGCCATGTCTTCACCGTCACTGGGGCAAAACAAGCGAAAAATCAATAAAATCGATAAATCGATAGTGCCGTACGAAACGGTTGTCATATTCGTGTTCAGCGTACTGACATACCCCAGTAGACATGTCCTCGCCACGCCTGGGGCAAAAATAGCGAAAAATCAATAAAATCGATATAATCGATAAACTAATCAATAATCCCAGGTGCAAAGTAGCCTAAAACCTACGCCGGCCCTTAGGGAGGTGTCACCCTATAACAAGGAAGATAAAGATCTAAGAAGAAAAAAGCGGACAATGTGGAAATTTAGGCCAGGGGCCCCTTTTTAAAGTACTCATCACAACACTGCGTATCGACAATGCGCTGAGAGTCGACGCGCAGTAACAGACGCGTTCTCGGGAATTAGCGACCAAATCTTTTAATATAGTAGGATGACGCAACTGCGCAATGCTGCATTGAGGGAAAGGAGAGACAAACGAGGCCAGCGGGTTTTTTTTTGAAAATCACACTGAATAAAAAAGAAAACAGGCATGATCCCTACCTTGTTTTGACTTTGCCCGAATCAATGACCACCCGTACTCCAGGAATTGTAAGAGAAGTTTCCGCAATATTCGTAGCTATCACAACCTTACGATGACCCTGCAAACATATGCAGGATTGAGTGAGCAAATAAAAAAATTCGTGGTCATCATTGACTGATATTCACTAGCGATCAGGATGAAAACAGTACTGTTATGTATTATGTGGATGAAAATATGAAATTTGAAGCAAACAAAGCGAATAGTAACCGAACCTCGACGCTCATTTGGTGAGTGTTTGAATCGTACTTCGCGGAATATGTACAAACCAAGGCTGTGCGTTAGAAAAATTTCAGTTTTCGTTAATCGGTTATTTCGTTACGTTAGGCCAAAAATGGCCGTTACGCGTTAATGCGTTAACTCGTTAATCCGTTAATTCGATAGAGGACCGATTTTTGAAAATTTTGATACGTTTCATAAGCTGTAACAAGCAATGGAGTTCCCCAATTGATATTAAAAGCAAATATGCTGTGGATTCTTCTTGCTTTGGAAGTACGGTATATCAAGATGAAAACATTTGAAATGATAATTTCTCTCCAGAAAAAACAAACATGCCGTCAGAACACTGAAAAAAGACATGAAAAGGATTCTTTTGGTTGAGAGTTGGGTAATTTTGCTTTATAATTTTCATAACAAATCTTTAGCAATAGGAACGGATGAGGGTTCTTAAAGGCGGCACCTACGTAAAATTTGGTCATCAAGATTCAGTTGTGATTCTAGGTTTCCTGCGATGATGAACACGCATACACTGATCCATTTTCTCCGAAACTGCGTAAAACGCGAGTCTCAAAGCACTCGTTCCGGTCCTTGCGAAAAGAGACGCCCAGTTGGAAGTTAGGTGTGATGGGTGGAAATCGTATGGGAAACAAACTTTATCAATGAGAAATTCAGTGGTAGCGATCAGAATAACCAAACGGCCTTCATGCAACAACTCATCCAGGGATAGACGGATATCTATCTTTACCAAGTTTTCTGCAGTCAAACTGGTTCTTGTATTCAACATAATGGAGCCTGCTGTTGAGAAGAGGTTTTCGCACTCAGTTGGCGGTTCGGGAAGGTATTTATATGCCAACATTTTGATATGAGGGAATTTCAAGGTGTTAATACCGATCCTGCAATACTCCAGAGGACCAATAGGGAATAATGGCTTCTGCGCGAGGTGTTCACCAGGGGTATGCGTAATTACGATTTAGGATTTACGAATTACGATCTACGGCCATTTTTTGCGATTTTCTCACGACTTACGATTTATGAAAAAGTGCCTAAATTTCGTAACAGAATCGTAAATAACTACAAGAAAGGAATCTTGCCATAGCTCTTGTCGTCAGTGTACAAATATGCCCCATTTGTTCACGTCTGCGTTCCACAGTGTTATTAAGAGCGGATTCTCTCAGTTATACCAGTAACTCAAATTATTTGTAAACATGGTCTCGTCCCGGACTAGCTTTCAAGTTCTCTGTTGAGAAGATTTGCTAGAACCATGGAGATGATATGGAAGGCCACAAGAAGCTCTAGCATCGTCTTCTTTCAGATCTTTTTTCCGGACAGTGTTAAGCTCTTGCAGGAAGATCGGGCTGCCCACCGAGCCCCGTCGTTTGTTAATAAGTTTCACATTATTTCCGGTATTAACTGTGGCATTCTGCAGTGCGCGGTTTTTTTTTCCTTAGTGGCGGAGCTCATACGAACCTATTGGTAATGCCAACTGAACTACATAATTGATGAATGATCCGTTTTGGTAATCCCATCACATTCAACTTGATTTTAGAAGTGGCATTGAATGCTCATATGCTCAATGCTTTGCAGTGGCATGTGATAAATCGCATAAGCGTTTCGTCTTATCAGACCTCCCTGGAACCAGTCTTCCGACTCATTTGGAATGGTTGGTTGTTCTGGGAACAGAACCATCTATTGTGTTCATTTTAAAAGCACTGATCAGAATAAAAAGAATTCTCTCAACCTCAGTGAATAATATTTAGCTCAGAACTGGATTGTCTTCAAAAACAACAAAAAAAGTTGTTCCCTCTTCACAATACCATCAATCTCAGAAGATAAGGAATTGGCTGAGGAGCAGTTTGGCAGCGATAACTCTGAACGCTCCAAGGATGATTTTGCTTCAAACAATCAATATTTTTTGCTGGATTCTACCAGTGGTTTCCATATTCTTTAGTTACGATTTACGACTTACGACGTTTTTGGGAAGTTTACGATTTACGAAAATCAAATTTTTTGTTACGTACATCCCTGGTGTTCACCCACTTCCTAAAATAGCTGCAGATTTATGAAAGTTCTCAATAGTCAATAATTATACAGCTCTAACCACCGACATATGTAGCTTGGGTGCCCTACTGCGGACCATATTTCACAATCGTCGTGATTCTGTGTATGATCTGCTGTGCATTGTGAGAAAGTTGTACAGAACGAGTAGAGTACGCATTTCACATACTATTTGGTCTATTAACGAAATGGATCCTAACGGATTTTTGAGGGTTTTCGTTAATTCGTTAATTCATTACGTTAGGCCGAAAATTACCGTTAGGCGTTAATGCGTTAATTCGTTAGGTTAGTAACGCACAGCCCTGCTACAAACTATAAGATTGCACTACCACGATAGCGCAGGTCCTTCTATTACTCAGACTAACCCTCCTGGCCGCGCAGGTAAGGCCCCGGCAGAAGCGAGAATGGGGCGCGCGCCCAGCGACGATGTCACAACCGGTCAATACCGAATGATGCTTATGTGTTGGACGTTGAGCGACAAGGGTCCACCACATAAGTGTACTGATGGTGCATGACCATCTTTACGAAAATAGCCGCTACGACCTCTCCATCATTGGATGGGGATAGCGGTTGGAAAGGATTGATTTCACACCCTCAACTACCGAACCTGTTCGCCGCGCCGACCGCGGAGTCCCACTGATGTTGCTTCGTATTTTTGCTGGTGAAGATGTGTTCTTGCGCGCGCGAGCGAGCGTCTTTTGTCGTCTGCGTCCTTCGAAAATCGTCCCTCCGCGCCTAGAGAAATTCTGATCCGACAGAAGCGAGCGACTTTACCGACCTTCGTCTTCGAAACTGTACTATTTCCTTCTGCTTCAGGCGAAGCGAAGCATGGCTCGCTCCTCAAACAGGCGCGCGCGACAAGCGAGAGTTTGTCTGAGTAAGATGGTCGGTTGGAGATGTGATGGAAATGTTCAAAAACATTATTAAATGAAAAGTATACCGGGAATCTTGTTACGTGATGAATTTCATAGACGAGAAAAGTGAGAAAAAAAAGAAAAAAGCGGGAAACACATACAATGGACGTTACAAACGAGCACGCAATTCTATTAGGTTGTTGCGAAATTAATTGCCGAAATGCACCCTTCAGTTCAAAGTGTTGTAACTCGGCTCAAAAACCACCTTTTTCATAGCTTTAGAAACCGTTCAATTTGGTAGATCCTTCCCGACAATATAATGAGGATTTCACTCCTCTACGGCATAAAATGAGATCACAAGAATTCGCAAATTTTTGAAAGGCGATTTCAGCATGCTCTAGATCAGCAATCTGCTGCTGTCGCAGAATTCTATCTGGAGCACGGAAAAACGAAATACAGTAGGGTAATGGTCCAAGGACTAAGAGCATTGAGTGAGAACCTCAATGCTTCACTGCATCAGTTTTTGCCTGGTGAGTTTTGCAATGTGTGGTTTAACGCTAACTTGAAGCAGGGGAAAACCAGCATTTGTTCCCCACTGCCGACCGCATCTATAGCAGGGAAATTTTAGAAGTGGGTAATCGTTCCCACCCATACCCATTCGCATTTCTTGTTATCGTACAGGAACTGAGCTTCATGCACAGTAATTAAATGGTCTAGAAATCAGTCGTTTTGGGACGAAGAAATTAGGTTAGAAGTCACGCCAGGTAAGACGTTTGTCATCAGTCAGATCGTCTGTTGTCACGTCCACACTTTTCTTACCCTGTTGACTGGGATCGGATATATTGAAACTGCAGTGTAGTGAGCTTCGACCCCTGCTCTCATCATCCAGATGGTAAGATCCGGTTTAGGTTCCACGGCTGTCCTGAAAGCCTGGTCGTCTCCCAAGATCACGACCACGGTTGCATTGGAATTTAAAATCGTAAGAAGAGAGCTTTGCGAACCCCAAGTTCGCCGTCCATTTGGAAGACCATTTCAAGCAAAAACAAACGCAAGATTACCGCATACCTCTGACAAAGAGTGATCGAGTTTGAAGTCATCAAACATAATCACCCGAAAATTGCTTCGGCTCATTGTTTGTTGGAGACTTCATCAAAATCCTCAGGAAGGAGCTAGCCAGAATGTTCAAGCAGCACTTGAAAGAGGAGGAAAACCTCTACAAGAGTGCTACATAAGCTGGGCTTAAGTTGCTCAAATTGGACAGAAGAAATAATTTTAGTTAAGCTTACCCCAAAACGGCAATTATTTTCGCAACAACCTGATACTATCTGTATGCAAGCGCACTTCTTTCATATGTCTGCGAGAGATTTGGTCAATTAGTACAGCAACACTTGTAACTCAGAACATAATACATGCCTTGATTAGGGCAGTTTGCCTCGACTTTGTCACAGTGATGGCAATCTAAACGTCACCTCCCTCCCCACCTTGCTCTGCGCCAAGACATCAAAGCGAACAATTTCTTTGAGTACTTACACACTATTGAGAAGAATAAAAAAAGGAACAACTCTAGGGTGATGTGATTCAATTTCCATCTCTTCACTTCCAAAAACATACCTCTGGAGGTGGCTCGAACGCTTTCATCTGTGATGTAGCGCTCATGGCAGCGAAAAGAGGAACCGGGTATATAGGAGCCGTGAAATGCTTATTCAATTCACGTAGTTTTCTCGCCACAGTTTCGATTTCTTCGCGTCCCGTGAGGAAGACGAGAAAATGGTCGCTAAAGAAAAGTTTTAATTTATGGGCACCAATACAGGAGGCATAAGTTATAGTACAACGTTTGCTTAATTATTTCTCCGTCAGGAACCTATGCTTTGCCCTGCTCTCTTGTTTTCCGGATAGAGGAGAGTTTGAAGTAATTTTGAGTTGGAATCGAATTCGGCAAGGGGCTTTCGCTTTGGGGAAGTTAGCGCTAAAACACGTATTCGAAAAATGCGGTTTGTTGTGAGAACGTTTCCTCCAGAATTCACCAAATCTTCAGGAAAAGCCTTGCAGTGACTCTTAAAGAGCGCAAAGAGTGCTTTTTCCAGTGGTACCAGCAGCTCTCCATGAAAACGGATAATAAAAATTATGCGAGAGAAAAACAACAAATACTGCATGCTCTCAATCAATCAATCAATGGCCAATTTTCACCAAATTTGTATCGAGGAATTTCTCCACATGAAAACAGATCAGCAACCAATGTTTGGTGGTCTAAAAACTATATTAAACGTGCTACAAAAATACTGTGCAAGTCCATGAACAGGAGTGGTCATGGGCCAATTCTGACTCTCAAAACGTGAGGCTTGTTTTTCTCATTCAAGCGACTTTCGAAACTGACACGTTCTCGGTTCTAAACATCGATTTCAATCAATCAGTGATAATCGCTGCGTTTGGCGGCAACCTGGGCCCGTAGTAAATCCCTAAATTTCAGGTGAGCTCAACTGAGAAGTCAACTCGAAATTCAGCTAGGTCAGCTGGATGTCCGTTGCCTTCACATGTATTAAGATGTGAATATGAATAATATGATATGAATGAAATAGAGATTGAACTCCGAGATGATAGAGATATCATCGGAGTTGAGCCAAAAAATGAACTCGGTGTTGAGCAAGTGGTCAACTCTGAGTTGACTGCTCAGAGAATTGAACAAATAGCGTTGGCAGCATAGGAGAGGCCGATAAGCACCTCTCGACTTACTTACGTTCAGCTCTGAGTTGACATGCCTAATGACCGATTGACATGAAGTGCTTCGCGTAAATGGTTCAATTTTTTTCGAAAAGACATGTTTCGAACTGATAACACCTAGCATCGGTATATGAACGATGGAGGAGAGCTTGTTGCGACCAGGTACGAATGAGACCAATCGAATACGGACGGGATGTGGTACCAACAAAGTCGCTTACGGCATGTCAATCGCTCCTGGGTCCAAGTGCTCTGTGGGTGGATTTCTGCGAGGATTTCAATTTCCCACCACTGGACACTTACGCATTCTTCCGGCGACAGCGCCCAGTAGTGGGAAAAGAAGAAATTTCTTGAAATTTGGGAGTTCAATCAATCAATAATAGATTCAATGTGGTTTCATTTCGGAAAACTCGTCCAACCGCTCAACTCGGCATTGAGTGGTCGGATGAAGTATTACTACGTGCCCTGCAGTGAAGGTTTCGAGAAAAAAAAAGAACTTTTCTTGCTAAGTCGCATGCATTCACGGCGTATTTGTGGTTTAAAAAAATGGTTCAAATTCAGCACAATTAGTAGGCGTCTGATCAGGCTGGATCAATGCGGACTTTCTGCTAGATATGAACTCTTTTTAATGGTAGATAGTTTAATTTCTTCTGAAATGTTGCTTACAACAAAACGATAGAACTGATTGCTAAGTCCGTCAAATGACTGACCCTGACTACCTGGATTCTTTAAAGAATCTCACAAAAAATAGAAAAAAAAACATTCTCCGCGCTGGCACTGCATACACCTTAAAGTGAATTATTGGTGGGAATCATAGGTTTTAAAAACCATCCCCTAAGAGAAGGACTGAAAACCGAAAGTTGAGAGTCTCAATGCACTACCGTACGTATATAAAAGCCTTGACACTTGAAAACCAAACTGAGTTTCTACCTAATAGGCTCTTCTTGATGCAGATCCTTGATGCAGACAAGGGTATTGTACACGTAGTCGGCGTTTTCAGGATTCAGTTCCGCGTGAAAAATCTGAAAGAGAACGTCTGGAAAAGCCGTGAAATTTGGCAGCAGTGTCGTTATCGGTCCCTTAAGCTGAGTCATGTTTTTGAAATCTGCATATGAAATCCGAATTCAAACTGTGCACAAACGCCACAAATGGTAAACCTAATTAGTACAGCTGCTGATTACTACCACATTGTGCTTTCTGTCATATCATAAGAGGATAGAGTTCACACCATAGTACTAGCCATTCAGTTGTTATACGGAGTTATATAGCTACCAGTGGCGTACGCAGAAAGGGGGGAGGAGGGGGGGGGGGGGGCGTGGGAAAAAAAGTGGGGTCTCAGCCGCTTTGGGGACCCAGGTGGAGAATAAAATTAATAAAAATATTAATAATAATAATTATTATTAATTAATTAACGAACATTATATTAAAAACAATAATAATAATAAACAATTGAAAATAGACTAATACAAGATTTTTATTAGTATTGCAAAGTAATTTTGAAAATGCGCCCCCTGCCACCCCCCCCCCTCCCTGCGTCCGCCACTGATAGCCACGAATTTCTGTTGGAAGAGGAGTAAAATGAATGCCGCGTTTAGGGTCTACCAGGAAAGACCCGGCTGGGAACGGCAACCAAGCGTGTGACGATAGACTATCAACAGAGGCGAGAAAGAGAGAGGAAAGATAGAGATAGGAGTCGTTATGGTTTTATTAAGAAAACCCCAACTTTTTCATACGCTCCCCTCCCCTGACTGCACATTTCTGCGCCCGACAGTGACATGCAAGAGTGTAGTTAAGTGGGGGAGCGTCCAATTCGGCGTTTAAGAGAAGGGAACGTACGCAATGTGACTCGCTGTTCTCATTATGCCTGTCCCTAACCGCAATCATAACAGCGTCTAATCGAGAGAAACCAAATAAAGGGGTTATTCGACCCTGAATCGAGTCAAAATTCCTAAGCATAACCCAGACCTCGGTGGAAAAAAGTAGCGAATCACTGGAAGCGTCACAAAACAAGTACACTCCTGTTTTACGGGCGCAACAGCACCACCCCCCCCCCCCTATTAAAATATGACGTGAATTGATTTGCAGCCATGTGAATGACACAGTAGCACAGAGCGGTGAGCAATTCCAAAGTTTAGCTAACTCTCGAAAACGGAGGTTTTCATGTGGAGCCGGACGTCATTACACTAGTTCAACGTTCCCACATTAAATACAGACCAGAAGTCAGCCAACGAGAACGAAAAGACCTACCTCAACTGGGAAAGTCCGCCCTCGGATGACGTAGACAGGAGCATTGTTGAAATACGTGGAAAAGAGCTTTGCTTCAAGCGTAGCTGACATTATGACTATTCGAAGAAGGCGCAGATTAGACTCCTTTCGTTGGTGCTGACATAATCGCAGAATATCTGTAGGGACAGACATGGGAAGAATTAGCATATAGTGACGTGCACAACTTCAGAACATAAACTTGAACTCACTTAAAAGAATGTCCGTATTGAGGCTACGTTCATGAGCTTCATCCACAATGACGGTGTTGTAGGCTTTGAGCAAGGGGTCATGTATAGCTTCTCTAAGCAGGATACCATCCGTCAGATAGACAATTTTTGTGCTTTCAGACATCTCCTTCTCGAAGCGTACGTGGTATCCAACCTATACTGATAAAATCAATGCAATGGATTACTGCCAATGCGAGTCACTGTTAATCACTCTTCAACCTTCACGAATATGGTTCTTAGGGCCCATCAATTTAATAAAATATCACAATTCAACTAATCGTGATAGGGTAGCTAAATTGCATCAACTTCGAACTTTCGCTGGGAGGTACACAATTGAGTTTGTGCAAAAAAGAAAAGTCAAGCAAAAAAACTGTCATAAACTGGTTATTACGGATCCAGAGAAGAAATGTGAACAAGATAGTAAAAAGAGAATCTGTGAAAGGACACTAACTGTAGTCCATTAGTCTTACTCTGGTCGATGTCTACACCGTTGCCTCTAGCAAACCCGTCAATGATGAACATGTTATTAGTAGCTAAAGATGGCTACGATACGCAGACAAAGATAGTGATGCAGAAGGAGCGTAGGCGGTGTGGGAGTCACCCAGCGCCATCTCAATCCATGATACATACACCATATCATGACACAGCACGAAATGGCTTGGTGCACCAGTTCTGAAGACGCCTTCATTTTTCATTCGGGTATTATTCATATACAGAAAAGACAGATTTGCCACAACATTCACTAAAGCAAACCGAACATAGGTCCTACAATAGAATTGAAGGGAAAATGAAGATGAATACTGTACCTTTTGTCCAAGAGTTGACTTCATCTCCCAGGCCACTCGATGTGCAAGCGAAACTGCTGCAAGACGGCGTGGTTGGGTGACGCCAACGAAACCGTTTTCTGCATGACCCATACGGACGCAGAACTAAAGAGAAACCATCAATATTTTCGTCAGTGAAAACAAAATTAGAAAAATTTCAATATCATAATATCAAAAATAGAGATCCCGATAAGGAGATCGACTTCTAGAGTACCATCCATGCTTAGCGACGATAAATTCGCGCCTATTATCTACCATTCTGTCCACTCCGGGTACCCCACATCATGCTCTTTTTCTCTCTCCATTTTCTTTCCAGTTAAAGCGAATTACGGGTGTTCTCTACAAGACTTTCGCAAAACAAGGTCTTCAGATGTTCAGTGTCCGGCTCAAACATTAAATTCGCCACGCCGCAGAGCGTGGCCGGTAAGATGATATCATCAGGCAGTATAACTAAGAGACGATTACAAAACATTTGACCATAGTAGTCAGTTCAGACAAAATCCCAGAAGACCACCAGGGCCGATACACTGAGAATACTTACAGCAGAAAGAGTTCGAGCTGGGTGATCTGTCTATTCTTTGATGCAGTCCTTCAGCAAGTTATCCTGAGAAGGGTTAAAAGTCCTTCGCAGTTTCACAATGTCTACAGAACATACGGAAACCTCCTCCGATGACTAAGTCCCTTCGACTGAGCAATCGGATTGACTTTCAAGGTTACGGATAAGGGAATGCTATGAAGGACCATTCTAGGCACGATCCGCGATTGGTTAGAGGTGAGGCTGGGTATCATATATCCGTAAACGCTCGAGACGTATTAGGAACTGACAGTCTCCTGAACATCTGTGTTGCCTTTAGTTGCTCAATGTAAACATCACTTCAAAGGTGCGTTGCCAATAAAACAATGGAATGAAACGAGAATTTTTAAGATGGTCGTCATAACTAATCTTCAGTCCAAATCCTCACCTGAGATACTTGGGTACTTTTTCCACATCCTGTTTCGCCAATGAGAACGACCGTCTCGTTTCTATGGATAACATTCATTATTTGATGTCTAACATCGTCAATAGGTAAATGAAGCCGCCTCGAAGTACCCTGCAAATAATTCAGTAAGAAAATACCAGTTTTTCTAAATGCGCACTTAGTGAGCTGCGCATAGAAAAGACGGTGATAAACACTAAGGAGTCCAACAATTTTTGAGTTACTGTACAACGCCGTTCAATTATTTCTTCACGTGAAAACCACACTTTTTCCTGCTTTCTTCTCAGAATAGAGAAAAAAGAGTATTTCTAGGCGAGGACCAGTTTTCGCAGAAGGCTTTCGCTTTTCAAGGAATGCGGGTATTTGTGCCAAACTTTACCGCAAAATCCACAGAATCTTCGAAGAGAGCTTCACTGATTAGCTGCTGATTAGGTTACTCTCAAAGCATATTTTTACCGGATTTGTTTTAGAGAATTTGTTATTAGAAGATAGGACAGCAATCAACGGTGGATGTGATCTGAAAACTAGATGAAAAACGCAATAAAATGGCGTTGAAAGTCTGTAAGCAGGCCTGGGTAGGGGTCTCCAGCAGTGGCGGACGCAGAAAGTGGGCCGGAGGTGGGGCGCGGGAAAAAAGTGGGGTCCGCGCTGTTTTGGGGACCCAGAGGAAAATAAAACTAATAAAAATATTAGTTATAATAACAAATAATTAATAAAAATTATATTAAAAATAATAACAAAAATAAACAAGTAAAAATAAACTAATACAAGATTTTTATATGTACTAGCGCCCCTTCGGGACGCTAGAAAGTGGGGTGGGGCAGCCACTTGGGACATGTGCAAACGCTTCACACTTGCCAAATCTCTAGAAAAGCACTGGGCCACGGTGGGCCCTTTCTCCATCGGTGGACCCGTATCTTGGCGTCCACCGCACCACTGGGCCACGGCGGGCCCTTCTCCATCGGTGGACCCGTATCCGTATATAGTTGATGGGATATACAATGCCATGCCTTCATATTTAGAGGCTTTTACTCTTTGTTACTGCAGAAGCTTTCTCGAAAAGAACGGATGTCGTGACTACACAATGGGTGCCCGAAATCTGCAGGGGCAGATTTCGGCAATAGCACCCACCAGGCGGCAATAGCACCCACCAGGTGAGGTGACCGCGTAGGTCCAACCTTCCCTAAGCTTCCGAGATGCTGCAGCTCTCTTTTAACCCGCCCTTTCCTCACTGGAGGTGCATACAGCGTTGCAACAGTGGAAGGCTGGTTTTCCTGCTGCGTACATTGTGCAGCCTGAAAGCTCGTAAACACTCCCTCACTCCTATGCGGCGAGACCGCCAGCGAAGGTGATGAAACCACTACCTTGTGCATGTGGGAGAGCCAGCAGTGACGTAATTGCGAGTCCCGAAACGAATGTGCCTGAGTCCCTAAAAATCGGACATTTCGCCACACAGTCTGCGCCTCAAGATTGCGGTGTCTATGAATGCCGCCGCGTATCTCTAGCCACTCTAGTCCCCTTACGGCGCTTTGTTTAATAGATTGTGAAGTTGGAAATTATTGGGTTGTTCGGAAAGTAATTGGGCTTTTCGAAAACAATTTTTTCAAACGCTAGCTTTGGAAGGTTTTTGCTGTTATTATTTGTTTTCATTCGATATATATTAGGAGGACGTATTTGTGTTTCTGTTTGGAGAAAGTGCGCAGATTTCATTTCCATTTGCATTTTTATGATCAATTTGAACATGGAGTGTCAGAAGGAGCATTTTCGGCACATTTTGCTTTTTTACTTCCATAGTGGCAAAAGAGCTGCTGATGCTTTCCACGATATATGTAAAACATACGGTGTTAATGCCTTATCACAGAGCACATGTGACAATTGGTTCGCAAAATTCCGTTCCGGCAATTTTTCACTTCAAGATGAACAACGTTCTGGTCGGCCAGTAGGCGTTGATGATGATCAGTTGATGGCATTAATCGAAGCCAACCGTCATGTAACCGTACGAGAGCTTGCTGAGAAGACCAACGCATCCATTGGAACAGTTCACGAGCATGTCAAAAAACTTGGACTAGTAAAAAAGCTAGATGTTTGGGTGCCACATGAGTTGAAGGAAATTCACTTGACGCAGCGAGTTAGTATCTGTGATTTGCACTTGAAACGCAATGAAGACGACCCATTTTTGAAGCGAATAGTAACTGGTGATGAAAAATGGATTGTCTACAATAATGCTACTCGCAAACGATCATGGTCAAAACCGGATGAACCTGCTCAAACGATGTCCAAAGCTCATCTCCATCAAAAGAAGGTTATGCTATCAGTTTGGTGGGACTACAAAGGTGTAATATATTTTGAGGTGCTCCCAAGAAACCAGATTGTCAACTTGGACCTCTACTGTCAGCAACTGATGAAATTAGATGAGGCATTTAAAAAAACCGGCCAGAATTAGCGAATCGCAAAGGAGTAGTTTTCCACCGAGACAATGCAAGACCTCATACATCTTTGGCGTCTCGGCAAAAATTATTGGAGCTTGGTTGGGAATTGATGTTGCATCCACCATATAGCCCTGATCTCGCGCCATCCGATTACCATTTGTTTAGATCGTTGCAGAACTATTTGAATGGGAAAACATTTAGCGATGATCAGGATATCAAATCTCATCTAGCCCAGTTTTTTGCCGAAAAAGACCAGAAGTTCTATGAGAGGGGAATTATGAAATTGCCAGAAAGATGGCGAAAGACAATCGAACAAAACGGAAAATATATCATTGACTAATGTTTTTTCATTGTGAGAAAATAAACTTTTTTCTGAAACCCCTAAAAATCCCAATTACTTTCCGAACAACCCAATAATATGGTTGTCGTGCCTCACAATCCTGTCTTTGGTACGAACATGCTGGAGCGAATATGTAGTAACGATTTTGATTAAAAAGTCCTCCGGTCGACGAGTATGTGGAAGTTGTTCTCCAGGAAGTAGAACATCTGGTAGTCGATGAAGCAGGTCAATCTCCGTTCATTACGATGTCTCACAGATCATTCTCCATCCATTACGATGTCTCCACTACCGTTGTAACTGCTCAAACTTTGGTGATTAAATTATGCTGCTAAACGTGTAGTGGTTAGAAATCGTGTCGCGACAGTACATCACAATCGCACCTGCACGATCTAGAACTACTATGTACGGTCGGTTCAGAAAACAATGAGTATGGCTGTATTGCTACATGGAAAGCCAAAAATTCCTTCTAGTCGCGCTTGATCTATATGCATTCCGCCACCACGGTACTCGTCTGGTGAATGAAGGGTGTCAGTGAAGACTTTAAAAACTGTCTGTTCATCATGCCCATTACTTTCCTCTATGATACCACTACGAAGAGTCATGACTAACACTCACGAACGAGCGAACATTCATAATTCTACCACAGTCAACGTGAGAGGATATGATCTTCACCTCAAAAACTATTATTCCTCTCTTGAAAACTTAGCATTATGTACATTAGCGACGACATGCAACCTGCTTAGAGATTACCAAACCTCTCTAAGATGGCCGTTGATGAACTGTGCAACAAAAGTGGAGTGCAGTTTGAGCATGAAGCAATTGTAGTCGACGACGCAATAATGGTTGGAAGAAAGAAAAGAGCCGCACATAAATTAAAGGGGTGCCGACATAAGGCGTTGGTTGGTCCCGCCGCGAATGGGCGGAGTTGAACGAGTTTTCCCCGCAGCCATTTTTTCATTGTAGATTTAACGGCGAGTGTACACGTCGTTGGACACTTTTTGTTGTCCAAACGGCTAAAGCCCTCTTGAATTGTTTGCATATGCACGATGGTCGTGACGCGATGAATTATAAAGACAGCCTGAGACTCAGAAATCACAGAGGTAGAAGAAAGCAGAACTGAGTTCTACTCCCTCAACTCTTAAGTAACTTACCGCCTCCAATGAAGATGCCTCCTCCTGCGCAATGAGACCATCACACTGATTTCTACTTGACGTTTCACATCCAGCCTTATGAACTAAAAGACTTAGTGCAGTCGGCAGAGTGCACATTTTGCACTACAAAGAACGAACCTGCTCGCTTCTTTGCTTTCATTTTCGTCATAGCCCAACGGTAGACCAGATCTGCACAGAATTCAGAAATTTGAATTGAAAAACAGAGGAACAAGAGTCTGGACTAGAAAAGATAAAGAATTACACTCAGTTTAGGGAAAAACATGGTTTGCGCCAAAAGTAAGACAAAATAAGACACAGCCGGACAGAAAAAAAGCTGAGATTTTCCAACCTTGGCAAAAAATTGAGAAAAATTGGAGAAGTGAAGCCAAGGCTAGAAAAAAACCACTTGCAGGATAGTCTAGCATTGCCTACAACGACAAATTCATATAGAATTAATTTTTGGCTTTATACTGGCAAGCGGAAGAGAATGCGATGTTCGTTTGGAACGGAAACCTTAATTAAAGCAGAAGGCTTCGTACGAGATCATGAGAACCTGGACATGAGTCGATTCTGAAAGTCAACAAGCCTACTTTTCTGGGGTTGAAAGTGTGGAAAAGACCGCCATTACTTGACAGAACCAAACTGTCGGAGTGAATTGCAAGTCCACTGAGAACATCTGTTGCGCTCCAACGAGACATGCCGCGACGCAGCCGCAGGAGCAATTCCACATATTCTCACGCAAAAATTCACATTCTATATATTACCGTATTCAATATACATCGTACTCAACAAACGACTCCATAGCACGTCCTTAATTTGCCTTCTTTTCTTTTCTGAATTTGTTTTCAGAAGACAGGAGTTGGGGGGATCTCTTCATTACGGAAACTCAGTCGTTTCTGTCGTACGGTCAGGAGTCGGATAACAAGATACATATTGATCGTGGTTATCCGATGATCGATACGTATCTTTCGTTACCCGACCGGATCGGACTCCGATGAAGTATATATAACTACAGCTTCACGAGTGAGCTAGGCGTTAAGGTACTATTGTACTTCAGCGGCCCCACTATCGACCCGAAACTCAAAATCATGGATTCCTCTGGAAACTTGCACACAGGGGTAATTCGAGGTGCTGATCACAAATATCATATTGATTTCGCATGACAATATCGATTTTATTGATTTTATCGATTTTTTCCAAGTTCTGCCCATATCTCAAATCTCTCTAAAAAAGTGCATTTAGAGGTTTTTGAAGTTGCTGATCACGAATATAGTAGCTGTTTTGCACCACATTCTCGATTTCATTGATTTTCTCCAGATTTTTATCTGTAGGGCGGTGTAGTTGCCGGTTCTACTGAAGTTTTCCCCACAAAGCCGACCTTTTCTTGCGAAATCTTCATCATATTTGCAACCCGCACATTCAGAAATCCCAGTAGGCAAATTTGCAGAGGGATCCGAGAGGAGGTCCATACCTGGGGAAAAATCGATAGAATCAATAAAATCGATAATATCATGGGAAGTGAATATGATATTCGTGATCAGCACATCGAATTAACCCTATATGCAAGTTTTCAGAGAAATCCATGTTTTTGAGTTTGGGGTCGATAGTGGGGCCGCTGAAGTACAATAGTACCGGCGTTAATTATGCTTGCCATGCGAGAAAGTCGATGTGTTGACGGAGAGTGCGTAGAAAAGGGAATTTTAGACATGTGGTGAGCGTTATTGATTTTGCTTCAACGACATCAGCTCGAACAAACTACGTATATACATACATACAGTCTATCCGAAACGACGAGTCCCCTCAGCCGGCGGCAAATCTCGTGGTGGCGCGACGGCGGCGCGGCCGTCTTGGCAGCGTACGTCGAATTGATCAGCTGCTGAGATCAACGCCGCCACTCTCAATCGAGAGGAAGGTGGGTTTTCTTTGTTTTTATCCATAGGTGTAGTTTCTTTTCTGAACATATCAACATAGTAAATGAGGCCGTTGCTGGTTTGAAGCTGTTTTGCACGTTTATTTTTCTATTTGAATGTGTTTTTTCGTAGTTTTTTCCTTGGCCATAGCAGAAACTACAAAAAAAAACACACACCCATTCAAATAAAAAAGAAACGTTCAAAACGGTCTCAGACAAGCAGCGGCCTGATATATGGTGATATATTCAAAAAAAAAAAAAGAAACTGTAACAGTGGAGAAAAACAAAGAAAAACCCACGTTTTTGCCGATTGAGCGTTGCGGCGTTGATCTCAGCAGCTGATCAATTCGACGTACGCTGCCAAGACGGCCGCGCCGCCGTTGCGCTGCCACGAGATTTCCCGCCGGCTGAGGGGGCTCGTCGGTTCGGATAGACTGTACAGTCTTTCTCAAAAATTCTTGCCTCACGCTGAACCGCCCTTCAGCTTAGCCACGTCACACCACGTATGATAATGCATAGGTGATGCGGCGCGGTTGAGCAGAGGGGCGGTGAAGCGTGAGGCAAGTATTTTTGAGAAGGACTGTATGTTGCAGTTTTCACCATCCAGGCAATTCGAAAACCGTGAAATTTTCATGCGACTGGTCAACTTTTCCGCGCTGCAAGCATAAACAAGGTGTTACTGTCTTGCCAGGAATTATACTTAAAGGAAGGGGTCCACCTCATCTTCGTAGTTCAGCTAACAGTAGATTCTGCATCTACTCGGCGCGGTGGTTCCAACGGTATACATAAATTGTCTCAGAATGGTCTGTAAACCCGTCTTCCAGGACGGGGTCTGTAACAGTTTGCCAATCCAAGTTGACGTGTGAAGCTGTTGATCTTATCGAATGAACACGCCAAGACTCGTTGACCAACGCGGCAGCCGTGGCAGGCAGCCAGCACAGCTTGGAGCGATCCGCCTCCGGGCTCCAAATTTTTACCCAGTTCGTGCCTTTCAAAAATGGGTATTTCGTCGCTTCTGTGCCTGTTGATGTACCTCCCAGGGATCAACATGATGAGAAGGTCTAGGATTAATGGTAAATCCAACAGGCAGAACGAGGTGGCCCTCTGCCTTTAAAGGCAGGACCCATGGAAATATTGCTCCCACAGGTTTTGCTATATCATAGAGTTGTTGCGACAATCGCTACGTATTCAAAACAATCAAAATCCCTAACGCGAAAATTTCCGTGGGTGCTGTATAAGGGAAGTGAAGAGTTGTAGGGCTATTCAGGCTTAGATCAGTCCCTATCTGCTCAGAAACAAGTCCGTTCGAGCGGGTCGCGTCCAGCTCGCACCTTCGCACGGTATTGCGGCCCATCCACTCGTTTCTAAATCTACAACCGGCTGCGAGAGACGCGCCCCATGGACCAGCGCCAATGCGGCGCGAAATTTGAATAAGGGCAGCGGAACGCGTGACCAAAGCGCGATTTCACTTACAGTGGACGTCAATGGCGTTGGCCCATCTGCGGCCTTGAGAAGGACGTCGCGCAACCGCTCCGCGCGCGCCGTAACCTATGTATTCTGCTGCTGTTATGCAATTTCTGGCAGCTTTCCTACCCTATTTTAAGGATTTCCGACCAAATCGGAAAGAAAAGGCCCTAGAAATAGCATTCCGGCGGCGACGGCACTGATGTCTGCGGTCGCGGGACGTCGCGCTGCGTCCTTCTGGAGGCCGCGAATGGGCCACCGCCATTGCCGTCCACTGTACAAGAGGAAGGATTTCTTGATATAGCTTGCAGATTCGCTTGCGAATAGCCAACAGAAACGTCAATTAAGTGCCAGATATTCTGCAATCTCAGGCAACAACACCGTGCGACCCGACGGCCAAATTGGCCGGAGCGGACCACACGAGCTACCAAATTTGTGGGCGTGGCCTGTTACCGGGCGACCCGAGGGAATTAAGTGAAGCATCGGGCGACCCGAGGACATTGGATGAAATACCGGGCGAGCCGAGGGCATGATAGGAACCCACCGGGTGGGCCGAGGTAATACTAAAAATTATCGGGCGACCCGAAGGCGAAGCTTGCGGAATTCAAGGCATGTGAAGCAAACATCTCCAAATTGCATTAGAGAAGAGATTTTCATGCTAGCTAGATGCTATTCTTCTGCATTTTCCCAAAGAGTGGTTACTGGGACCAATCAAGTTTTTTGAATGAGTCCCCGACTAACAAAATCACTGGTTGCTCATTGAATTTGAACACGGATTATGCTATGACATGGACTTGTGAAATCCTTTAAAAAATCGAGAAAAAATGGAGTTGATCTAGTAGGAGTGTTCAGTGGTCCGGAACCGCTCTCTGTACAGCAAATTGCTCTTCTTGGTCTTCTGATTGTCTGCGCATCCGTACGTTTCACTGTCGTCGCCGTTCTCATTTTTGATTGATATTAAGGTGTGGGATGGTGAGCAAATCCGGGCGACTTATATCTCATAAACATACATTTGGCTAAGAAGAAGAAGAAGCAATGAACAAAAAATTCAGAATGCCTACGAGATGGGTCAATTGCTCTAGAATTTCTTACTGTGCAGGGCCCCGCGTTCACAATGGATAGCGGTGGACCCGTAGCACCCTAATTCCTAAAACGGACCCGCTTTTCTCGCAAGGTGGGCCTCCACATCCTTGACGTGTCCCAGGGAGTGATGAGAAGAACAACACTGAAGTCAGAACGGCATAGTGTGCCGACACGAATGGTCGAGTGGATAAGCAAGCGGGTTCCCAAAACAGAATTCGGTGTGAAGGACAGGTTCGAATTCTAAAGGTCGAAAGGGCTGCGATAAAGCACTGGTTGGGGGTCGAAAAGTTTGCATTTTCCTTTCCGGACATTCTATGTTGAAATCTGCTTGTCTCCAAGCTGCCACGAGCAGGTAAGCGCAGGTAGGGTTGACTTTGATTTTAACTGCCAAGTTAAGTGCGGGTGAGTCGACAGCATTTACAGTGCGACCCGATGGCGATTACAGAGCGACCCGAGGATAACGCGTAGGGTCACCGGGTAATCGCCGTCGGGTCGCCCTGTGTTATTGCCTGAGATCAGACCAGTGATTAAAGCGAAACCTCGGACAGAAAACGGTTTTATGGTGTGTATGAATAAAATGGCTGTTAAACATACTTGAAAGGTCTCATCCGAATGTTTCTTGTTTTCCTTCTACTCCTACTACTTCCTTTTCTGTCTTCTCTTACCTCTAACTCCCCTGTCGTTGTTTTTTTTCCTTCTTTTTTCTCTCCTAATGTGTCTTCTTGTAGTTTCTTTCTCTATTGTTTTTTTTTGTTGTTTCTTTTTCTTCTCAGCATGTTTTCTGTGTTTCTTTTGCATGCTACTGCTTCGTTTTTGTTTTTTTTTCATCTTGTCTATCAGTAGTTTTTCCTTCTCATTCTCCACTTTATTTCATATTTTCCGGAAGCGAGCACTTAGTTACCCGAGATGGTCTGGTGTATGGATCTGCTGCAGCAAATATTCTTTTGCGCAGAACTATCTCTAGACTGTCACGGAACTTCAAGATCTTCGCTTCATATAAGAAATGATGAAATTAAGGAATTAGGAAGGAAGATGAAGTCTAGGGTGAATTGTCATCGCTAGTATACTTTTCTCGATTTTTTAAAGGATTTCACAAGTCCATGCCATAGCATAATCCGTGTTCAAAGCAATTCAAAAGATCTATATTTTAGAAGTATCTATTTGGATGCATCAGAAAGCTTCTTATTCTCACAGAGTATTCATTGGGCTTCCGTAAAAACTTCTTTGTTTCGACATTATATTTATTGGGGTGTTCAGATAAGCTTGATGTTCGAAAAGTCCGTTCATCCTTAGATCCTAAAAAGCCATTGGTGCCGCTAGTTCAACATTCTTCTCTAAGGTTGGATGATGGTTGGACGGACGAGTTGCTCCGTCAGGCAGATCTAGGCAAACGCGACGCGAGACCGTAATCGGGTGGTAGTAGCGCGCCCCAGAATCAGCCCGTCTATAGTGCCACCCGAAGAATCGCGCCATACGACCGCCCCCCTTCAGAAATGAGTCGGTATTGGTGCATTTTTACGTAAGGAGATCAGAGGGGCCTTTGCCAAGTCGCGCACGTTCAAACTTGTTAGTCGCAGTGATTCTTAACTGCTGAACATGTTAGAAAGGGTCCCGGAAAGAAAAAAATGAAGGAGTGGAAGGATACGACATGCCCTACAGTATCTTTTTCCGCTCGGGACCGCCAACCTATGACAAATCCCGCACTTGTGACGTCGCGTGCGGTGGGGTCGCGGTCCCAGTATCGTTACGAACGCTGACTGAACACCGGTAACACCAGTGAATACGTGAGCTGTCCCAAACTTGTTTCCGCTCCGAACCCGGAAACCGCTGCAGCAAGGCTGAGATCCATGGGACGGTACCCAAGCAAATCAGTGGCCGGTGTGATTGGTTATGGCATACACTCCGTAATGCTGAGGGGGAAGAACACCACAAAGAATAGGAGCGAGGGAGAGTGGGTATAGTCTGCCCGAAACGACGAGTCCGCCCATGCACGCGGGGATCGAGAAGCTGCCACGTTTGCCAGCGCTCCACGTCATCATCCCTGATCTGCGTATCACGTTTCATCGTTATCTTCATGGTATTGACCAATGATTTAATTGTGACGTGGACGACGTGCCAGCCAACGGCATCCGTCTCAGCCGCGCCGCCTCTCGATTCCCGTGTGCGTGGGCGGACTCGTCGTTTCGGATGGACGATAGTAATTAGAGCGGGTAAAGTGGACTATAGTGACATCCACGAGTACTACGCTATCGTTGCGTTTGAAACTGAATAAATTCTAAAGTTACCATGAGATTCCTTGTGGACTGTTCAGTTTTCGTTTCGTGCATGAACCCTTACGAAAACTAAACATAAAAGTAGGTTTCCTCCAGCACTCATCAGTAAGGTGAAGGAAACCTACTGAATAATGTTTACTAAGTGATGTTCAAGATGTGCACATATTTTTGAAATAAACTTACTTAGATACTAGCTATTAAAACTTAGATCTGGTTAGATTGATATAAACACCCAACCACATATAGGCAATGTGAATAAAAAAATGAGTAGCACCAAGTGGAATAGAATGCCGAGAGAGAAATGCACTAGACACTCACTTCACTTCCATCAGAAATCAAGGAGCGCTTCAGTTCAGCTGTTTTCGGTGTGTAAAGGGTGAAACGGGTCTTCTACCGCTTGAACTGTATGGATATACGAAGCATTTTACTCAAAAAAATGTCATTTTTGTCCTTTCTTATTTCTTCACACAAGTTAAAGGTTTGGGCTCGGAAATGGGGTTTGTCAACAGTCTTGCATGGAGTCACGTACAGCCCATTCAACCGGCAGTCGGTACTGGTGGAAGGATCATGGACTGATACGCGGCCACTTTCAATCAATATCAAGCATGCTTGATAGTGCACAATCAGGCCCCAGCACGGCTGTCCCGGAGGCAAGCTGGGCTTCGTGAAGAGGGCAAAAATCAAAGGGGGCTCCGTACAGGGTCCGAATCTGAACCCCAAAAAAAAATTGGGTTTTTGTGGGTCCCAAAATGTGCAATGCGTTGATGAAGCGAGGAGGAAAAAAGCTCGAGGAAACGACTCCTGGTACTTCCAGCTGCGCAATAACGGCGAGTGAGGGCGAAAAAGTTCTATTGGAGCAGATCATTCATACATAGGTTCCCACTATCCGGAGGAAACGAGGCACTGCTACGCTGCTGAAACTGCACGGATTGACTTGGAATCTTCGGTGAAATAAGAACAAAGGGAATACTTGGAGTTCTTGGAAAAGACATTCCAAACATTTGCAAAGTAAAAAAGCTGTGTTAGGTAACTAAGTCCAGACTTCACGGATTCACTTCAAATTTTGGGCAAAAATGTGTCTCAGCGTGCACAATAAGTGTTTGAAATGGTTCCCCAAACCTATGTGAATGAAAAAATTGTATGCTCATTAAGTGGTCCAGCCCTTCGCACGAAGGGCTGGACCCGCAGCCGCGAAGGGCTGAGCCTTTCGTGGCACTTCAGAAGCATAGATTTTCTATTCAGGCACAATAGTTTCGGTGGATTTTTCATACACCTATACCACTAATCTCGTGCTTTCATACGCACCTTAGTATGTCCAATATCATATCCTTTTAGCAGAGATATAGCCCAAAAAAGGTAAGCTTTTTTATACCCTACGATGCGCCGACGGACAATGATACAGCTCGCGTTTCATTTGCATTCAAATCAGTGCAGCATCCCCATTCAAATCAGCCCAGCGTGTTTCTGCACATGCGTGTTTCTGTTTCTTCCAGTGGATCTTTGAAGTATTATGTCGTCTTTTTCCTTGCTACTCATTCAAAAGCTGTTGTTCTATTTAAGCTGCCTCCCACCTATGTCATCAGTGGTGGCATTGCTTGTAGAGGAATTCAGAATTCTCACTTCTCCCTCCTAGATTTATTACCACCAACTTTTATGAAAGTTTTCTGTAAACTCTGTATTGATTTCTGTACTTTTTTCTTTAGAAATATTTCCTATAACTAACGTCGTTTTTGTCCTGCACACTTTTATGCGCTTGTCGACGTATTTTGATAGAACTTTATACTAGTATCCTTAGATATCCGTGAAAAACGCGTCAATTTGAATTCTCCTCAATGTCTCGTTATCCAAGGAGGACTTCGTTAAATTTGGATTTTTCAAAGCAGGCTTCGTTTTTGTTCCGACCCCACGGAAGGCTCGTGCTGGGGCCTGTGCACAATCGCACCACTCACCTCCAGTCCGTGAATGCACCAGTACCGACTCCTTTCCGAATGCCCTATATACCGTTGTGATCGCCAGCTCCTTGAGATTCTTTTCGCATTCAGATCTCAAAAACGATCTTGAGGTGGGAGGCTGCCTCTAAGCACACAATGTCTGTACTCAAAACTCCACCAAGCTAACCCTCAAATTTTTGACCAGAAATAGGGTCGTTTTAGCTATTGCAAAATGTTCTACAACGACTTAGCGAAAGTGTTGCGTGGTTATAATCGAAGGTCGACTAAGTTTGGAAGGTTGCAATATTCCCCACGAATGCAAATGTGTCGTCGAATACTTCGAGTGCAACTCTTCACAAGCATCCATCATCATTGATTTGTCTCTACTTTTACGAAATCCACTTCAGACACTTACAGGGGACTCCAAATGTACGCAGACAAGAGTCGGGACCGCTGCGCGGCTTTCATGGGCAGAGACGCAGGCGCACACTATGCTGAGCTCCGTGACTCTGCCCATGGGAGCCGCGCCGCGATCTCGACTCTTGTCTGCGTACGTTTGGAGTTTCCTGTAGATTCTGGCACGTTTTTGAATTTCGCGCTGCCTTAGCGTTGATCCATGGGGCGCGCCACGCGCAGACAGATGTAGATTTACAGTCTATTAGCTCACAGAGGGCGCCCGATCCGACTTTGTCCGCAACTACGACTTCACCATTTTTAGACTAACCGATCTATTTCTTGCACTTTTTTGATATCCATATGGTGTGGTTCCTTCCATTCTTATGTTTCCCCACTGCCATCCGCTAAAATATCCTTCCAGACGCATTCTGCAGGCAAAGTCGTAATTGCAGACAATGTCAGATCAGGCGCCATCTGTGAGCTAATAGACCATAGACATATATATATATATCAGTGGCGGACGCAGGGGGGGGGGCGCCCCGAGAATGGGTCGCCAAATTTTCGAAATTACTTTACAATACAAATAAAAATCTTGTGTTAGTTTATTTTTAATTGTTTATTTTTATTATTATTTTTAATATATTTTTTATTTATTGTTTATTATTATAATTAATATTATTATTAATTTTATTTTCCGTCTGGGTCCCCAAAACGGCGGAGACCCCACTTTTCTTCCCACGCCCCCCCTCCCGCCCACTTTCTGCGTCCGCCACTGATATATATATATATATATATATATAGCTAATAGACCATAGATATATATACGATTTAGATACCCCTCGCCCTCCTCCCTCCAGCTCGCTTTTTCCAATAAAATTTATCTCTGTATACAGAGTGGATCTTCAACACTATGGAACGCGGCCGCGACCAATCTTCATATCGTGGCAGAACATCGACTGGTCATGGCAAACCTTTCGTACGTAGGTTCCGTTTTCCTTTCCGAATTTTTACGAATTTAATTAATCGTCATCAACTATGCATCGGTCTCCCTTCACTTATCTTCCTGAACGATGATAGGATATAGCGAAGTCGAGTGAGGGCAGCACTCACCGAATTTTCGAGTTATTTCCATAGTCAGGAATTCTGAGGGATGCAGAGCTCACAGAGCGTCAATCATGATTGCAAAATGGTGGCGGCGCCACACAAAATGAGAAGCTGAGACCGCTTCGCAAACGGTCTTACCGTAATTTCCGGGTAGCCCCGATATAACTACACAATAAAGGCAGTCAGATACGTGATCTGGGCCTATCGAACGTCGGACCCCCATCAGTACCGATTTTCACTTTGCAGAGGGTGTTATGGAACCATCACTCTTGGAGATCACAGTAAGAGTATTTCCTAACCGGTCTGAACTTCTCATCTTGTCTGCGCCACCACTTGTTAACTCACTTTGATAGGCGTTAGTCATTATTGGATCATTGTGTTGGATTAATTTATACCAACATAGATCAGCGACAGGTAGTATCAATAGGATTGCACCTTCCTGGAGCACACTATCTACAGGGCGCGGCCGTGGCAACGCCTGACATATACAGCGCTCAGCTGCGCCACGCAGGCGGTGGGGCGCACCAGGCGAGAGAGTGTGTGAGAGAGGGAGGTGCAGACGTGATTGACGAACCCCTAGCATACAGGAAGCTCCAAATGTCCGCAGTCAAGAGGGCGTGGCCACGGCGCGGCTCCTTGATCAGACACAGGCGCTCTCTATGCTGCCTCTGGCTTCTCTGACTCTGCAGCCAACCAGTGGCAGCATGCCGAGCGCCTGTGTCTCTGTCTAAAGCCGCGTCGTGGCCACGTCCCTCTTGACTGCGGACATTTGGAGCTTCCTGTATGTATCAAGGATGAGCGGATTATCCGTGTCCGGTTATCCGTTTCGCCGTTATCCGTAGATTTTGGCCTATCCGTTATCCGCACCGTTAACCGGGCTTTTGACGGATAACGGTGCAGACAAAGCCAAAAATAGTAGCCTCATTTCAAACTCCTCTCCAAGAGGTATTCCTCGATATAGCACATTTCAGTCATCAGTGGTTTACAATTTTGTAGCAAGGTAGGAGAGAGTAATACAAGCTTGTACCTGCCCAAAAAGAAGTGCTCTTGTTCATTTTTCCTGGGTCGTCCAGGGTCAAAAGTCAGGCAATTACTTACCAATTATCTGTCCACCACCTACTTGTAAAGTTATCAACAACGTTGCCCAATGTTTGGACATTAACAACGTTGAAATTGGTTACCTCGCAGCTAACCGATGAACGGTGCCTCTTCCTCGCAAGGTTCGCCTCCACTAATCATTGAAACCTACTGTTTCCAACAATTTTTGAATGTATTGATCGAATAACTCTCGAAAGCCAGAACCTTCGTCGGCCAGTACTATAACGTTTATCAGAACTCCACAGAAGACATATGAAGTAAAGTTTCAGCCTCGTTCAGCTATGCACCCCACCCGTAGAGACTATTTCTACAGTGGACGGCAATGGCGGTGGCCCATCTGCGGCCTCGAGAGGGACGCAGCGCGACGTCCCGCGACCGCAGACATCAGTGCCGTCGCCGCCGGAATGCTATTTCTAGGGCCTTTTCTTTCCGATTTGGTCGGAAATCCTTAAAATAGGGTAGGAAAGCTGCCAGAAATTGCATAACAGCAGCAGAATACATCGGTTACGGCGCGCGCGGCGCGGTTGCGCGACTTCCTTCTCGAGGCCGCAGATGGGCCAACGCCATTGACGTCCACTGTACATATTTAATTCGGCTCCTTGGCAAGTGCCAATGCTGGCAGCGCTCATCGCTGTACCCATCTGATCCCGAAACGGTGCGGTCTTTCGAACACTGCGTTGGGGAAGTGTTTGGAATAGATAGCTGGTTCGGTTGAACACCTTTCCGTCGTCCACAACTGCTCCATTATTCAGTCAGTGCTTCATTCTTGTCTTTATCGCACTGCTGGCATTCCGACTAAGTATCAGACTGAACTTGAGCGTGCTAAAATCTAAATCTGTGCTCCTTGAACAGATTAGCAGATGCAAACGAGTGGCACCAAGTCAAAATGTCCACAATGCGATAGAGACAAAAGTAGAACATTGACAGAGTAATAGAACACTGGTAGGGGACGGAAAGTTGTTCAACTGTACCAGCAACTTATTCCAAACTCTTCTCCAACACAGTGTTCGAAGAATCACAGCGTTCGTGAGTAGATGGGTCCAGCGATAAACGCTGCCAGCCCTGGCATTTGCCAAGGAGCCGAATTAAGTATGTAGAAATAGTCTCTACTCACCCCACCCCAGCACAAACGCTCGAGAGTATTAACCTTTGGATACCTCACCTTTCTACTGACACGTAAAGGCACGGACATGTATCATATCAAGCAACTAATGTGACAATCAAGTTGACAAGTATCTAATTGTCATTGGAACTTGTTTTTATGGCAAACTCTAGCTACTATACTTGCACCTCTTCATAATGACGCCATGCTCAGAGTCATGTTCAAAATAGCGAATTTTGATGACAAATAAAACAAAGAATTTGGGCTAATTCTTCTCCACAATATTCATGTCAAATCTCACCTTCATCGTTATTAATATTGTATTCATCATTATTATCATTCTGTTATAGAATGTGCTGTTTCGTAGCATCTTCATCACTTATCCGTTATCCGGTCATTTTTGGCCTATCCGTTATCCGCACCGTTATCCGGGTCGTGGAAAATCTCGTATCCGCTCATCCCTGGTATGTACAATCTTTCTCAAAAATTTTTGCCTCACATTGCACCGCCCATCTGCTGAGCCGCGCCCATCACCTATAAATTATCAGACGTGGTGCGACGTGGCTGAGCTGACGGGCGGTTCAGCGTGAGGCAAGGATTTTTGAGAAAGACTGTATGCGGCAAATGTCCGGAAATTTAGGAGTTCAAATACGGAAGCTATGCTTTTCGACAGCTGAAACTACCACCCAGCCTTTCGTCTGACAGCTGGAACATTTACGAGCACACATTTTCTCAGTTCTCATAAGTTAGATGCTAATATTATTTCTCTTTGAGACTGCGCTGAATTTTGGTGATGCGGATTCGAATTTCACTTAAGGGCCATTGAGCGCTAATGATGTTGACAAGTTTGTGGACTTGGTCATGTACAGCAGGCGTTGGAATTGCTACCATGCGCAGCCGTAATGGCTAAATGTGGCGACGTTAAGTGTATTCTCATCTTATTGGACAGCGCATCCTAAGTATCGCTAAGATTAGCTATTACAGCGCCGCAAGATGGTGATTTATGCGTGCGGTCGTACTGCTCACTGAATTCCCCGAATTTTTCGGCTTTGTTAGCGCTCGACTTTATATTGTCGGTAACTTTGCGGTAACTTCCAAATTAATTGTCGTATGTGCAATGCCTAATGTTGGGTTTTTTTATACATCTAAACTCTATACACGTAGACAAGGCGCGTGGTTAACAAAATCTCATGTTTCCTGCAGAGGAGCCGCGAAGCCTTTCATAGGGACAGATTGGACGAAGGCAGCCCTTTCCGATTTGGGGCATAATTTAAGCGATAGTCTTGCTACTTATGTTATGATATGATAGCTTCGAGAATATTCCTTATAAAATTATGGAGGCCAGACTCCTGTATCGGTTGATTTTCCAAACAAAAGCGGGTTTGAAAATTTTCTGACATTTTCCCGCCAACCTAATATTATGTAAGGCCGAGTTAGCAGTCTTTATTAAATTTGAACTCCAGTGGGAATCAGGCTACGTTTACTGTTCAACTTTGAGAGCCATCGCTGTTTTTTTTCTTTAAATTAAAATTTCTCCGTTAATTTAATGTCAGTTTCAGCGGATCCCTATTAGTCGAGACTCATCAGTTGGGTCTCCATCTGACGCATCAAGAGAGGGGAGACGACGAGGTTCCATTCATTACGATTCCTCGGCAGATAATGCTTCGCCAGGAGTTGGAAACGAAGCAGAGATAGAGGTGAAGATTTTTATATTCTACACACGGACTTTATAAAACAGTGAAAAAAAAACTTTATATCGGCTTATTTCCACTATTATTATCCAAGTATTTTTTATTTATTTGACTTTGAAACTACGACAAACGCTACGACAGCTGCCACGGGTTGCGGCATGCCGTGCGATATCGATAGCTCACCTCTAAAATGTGAAGTCCAGCCACTTGTGGTTACTGTCGTAGCGCGGGTACCACAAACTCTCCTAGCCCCCACTCCATAGCCGGATGCAAGGGTGGCAAGCAATGGGGGTGTGAGAACAAGTGGCAACTCCGTCAGTTAGGGGATCCGGATGGAAGAATAAAATTAATAAAAGTATCAGTTTCAACACTAAATAGTTGAATGTAGATATTTGAAGAAATAATAGTGAGAATAAGTACAAAATAAGCTGTACAGAATTTTCACTTGCTGTGTAAACAACTTCGAAAATCCGTTGGCCTATTTTCGAAGGGGGAGCCTCCCCGATTCCGCCGCTGCTTCACTCAGAGTTTTGCATACGAGCGAGCTGTCGCCGGGCGGCTTGTGATGAGAGGTAGGACCAGACGCATCTCCGTCGCAGTCAGGCGTAGGTGAAGCGCCCAGCGTTAGTGAAGTCGCAGCTATTGCAGCGCTCAGGTGCTATTCTCATTGATGGTGTACGTCAGAGATGAGCGGATTATCCGTATCCGTTTTGGTATTTAGCCGTTATCCGTACGTTTTCGCCCAGCTTTTGTCGCCGGGTAACGGTGCGAACTCAGACATTTGCGCAGCTCTATCCTCGTCGAAGGTGAGCTCTACTGCCATTACAATTGGGTAGAGCTGCAAATTTAGCTGCACTTTGGAGTCAGTGCTAATTATGTGTGCCGAATGTTGTTCTGTTTCAGCAGCAGAGTTGCGACAACTATGCTGCCATAGTATTGCAACTGTGCTGACACATTAAGGCCCGCACCCATCAGTGGGCCAAACCGCGGGCCTCCTATTAAGTGTAAACACCACCAATATATATGTATATATATATCTTTGTATAGCTAAAGGATATTTAGAAACACATACATGTAGAGAGAATCAAACTTTTACATTCTTTCCCAATCAGATGAAAACGAAAAAAAATTTCAGAAAATTTTGACCAATTTCAAAGGTCACTGATACGAAAAGGCAGAACGTAAACAGAACATTCTTTACAAAGAAAAACAGAGAATTCTTCAGGGAAAACCAGTGTCTCTAAAGCTCCTGCTCCATGTTATTGTTGCTGTCCATTTCGTCCTCCACAATGGGCGACACGACGCTTCTGTAAAATAGACAATAATAAAGTTAGAGATAAATACTGAACAGATTTAGCTGCAAAAGCGACATTTAAATGGAACTCACAGGTTTGGGGCGCAGTTTTCCGCCGACGATTGTGTACTGGCGCACATCGGTATCGCCAAGATAGGTGTCATCAAAATGACAAATGGAAACACTGGAGAGAAGGTACAAACATTAAGACTAATCGCGGCATCATCACAAATACCAGCAAAGGTATAATTATAATGATTGATGTTTCGGAGGCCTTACAGCTGTGGGTAATTCCACATATTTCTCATAGTATTTCCATTGCTGTTTCTGTCCTCCACAGTTTCGGTATCCAAAACTTCTGACGTCGTAACTGATCTTGAAACTAGGGAATTACACGCTCGCTAGATCAACTAATTCCTATACAAAATATACGATCAATACGAGTACTAAATATAAATGATAGAAAGAATGAGAGAGACAGAGGAAGAGGGAGGGGGAGGGAGGGAGGAGCATAAGCAATAACACAAAGAGTTATAATAGAAAAAAGTCCAAGAAAGACGTTAAGAATATAAATTGCTGCAGAATCTGCAACAGCCGAGTGACCCGCTCGATTTTCGAAATAATCCTATTCGATCAAAAGCAGCACACATCCTAGAGACCGCTCAAGACGGCACTTTACCAGCTCTATTCATGTGAGTCAGCAACTAGATGCAAGCGGTAACACACCTGACATCCGCCTGAGAGGGAGAATTTGAGGGTCGAGCAAGCCCACTCCTCTGAGGATAGAGCTCCTCGAATATCTCAGAATAAGGCCGGAAACAGTGGCTTCATATCGCACGGTGTCAACAAAAGAGTGAGGTGGGAAGAGGTAGTACAGACTTGTACTTGTCCAGAAAGAAAAGCTCTTGCTCAGGTTTTGTCGGTGATCCAACAATGGGAGGCATTAATCTCGAAACCATTATTTGGTTGTGAGATTATCAACAACGTTGACTAATGTTCTTATCATTAACAACTTTGAAGTTTATGGCCTCGCAGCTAACCGATGAGCGATGTATCTAGTAGTCCATTTCGACCAGACGTTGAACCTCCTGTTTCTACCAATTTTTGAATCTATTAGTCGAATAGCGTTTAGGATTCGAAACGGCCATAATAGTCAGTCAGTAATAGGTTTCCACAAAAGATATATGAAGCAAATTTTCAGTCTATGTGAGGGGACTCAAAATAATCGTGTTGTCGTCAACGGGAACGAAACCTTGGAAGGGCCAGCTTTCGTTATAGAAAGTTTTATATTGAAAAAATCGCGGTCATGTACTATTGTTCTCATGGCAAACTCTAGGTACTACTAATACCTCTTTCTACAACGCCATGCTCAACGTCGTTCTGATAATGAGTATAGTGAATTTCGATGGTTCCGAGGTGAAGTATTGAAAAACCCTCCGATATTCATTTCGTATTTCCCTTTTATCATTTTAGTATTGAAGTTGGTGTCTTGTAACATATGGAACTGTCCATTATGTAATATGGCATTTTGTCGAAAATTAGCGTCATTTGACGGATAATTGTTCGATTACTTATTCGTTATTGAACACTTATCCGTTATCCGGTCATTTTTGGCCGATCCGTTATCCTCACTGTTGTCCTAGTCGTGGGGTGTACATGCCTGACGAATATGGAGTCACTCTCAGACATCTGATGACGACGGCTTCGTTGGAACGTTAGGCCCACAAAGGTTCCACCATAGCAACCTGGTATGATAGAAAGAACTTATACGATTCGATAACATTCAAAATGCTCAGTTTCAAAGATGAGCGGACGTGGAAACTGTCGCAAGACATGTCACCACTAGCGACACTATTTTTAATCATATTTTGTTTCCTACACACAACGATTTCAACATCTCACTGAATGTGAGCAGTGTTCGGAAGATGTAATATGCTGCTAGGTATGATCTTCTGACGATCACATTACTTTGTTTAGAAAGTTAATTGCTTAGCTTGGGCAATATCAATGCTTTCATAACGAGAGGTGCAAACGGTTTCCAGTTATTAGCGGTTCCTTGGTTGCACCCGTTTTTTTCTTTGATCAAGTGAAATTTCAAATTGAGCGTGTGATGGTAGATTAAAACGGTTTCCGAGCAAATGGGTAGGTTGTTACCCATGTAGCTGTTGTATTGCTGAGATTGAGTGGCAAAAATCTCATAATAAAATATTTAAAAATGTGTGTTTAAATTCCCACTACTGTTACACTGTGTTCCTATTATACCACGGTAATAGCCTACCTTTTGGGGTATGTGGTGTGGTAATGTTTCCGAATTTAGATGTCGATAACGGAAGTGGTTCGTGGTCTATGGGAGTATCGCGAAGTTCGCAATGCAATCCAGGACTATGACAAGGAATTATTCGAAAAAATCGCAAATTGCATCTTTCGCTGATCTCTAGTCAAGTCCATGTGGATGCCATACAAATAAGTAGAAATGTAATATGGGAGTTTGTGGAGTTTTTGCATATAATACATGTAATAAAAATTGGAAGTTTTGTGCGCCTCAGTTAATAGAGAACAGAATTGCTTAATATGAAGTAACCAGTCTGGCCGTCCGGCTAACGCCGGTGTCGTGGCTAGCACGACCAGCCATCGCTTTCAAAGGGCATACAGCTGCCGCTGGTGTGAGCTCTCTGCGTGTCGCTTACTTCTTATATGGGCGGAGCTGTGGCCCTCTATATATATATAAGCCCTTGCAGTCTAGTGCATCGCCTTTGCTTGCTTGAATAAATATAGTGAACAAGTAATAAACATACAGCAATAATAATAATAATAATAATAATAATAATAATAATAATAATAATAGGAATAATAATAGTATTAATAATAGTAATAATAATAACAATAATATAATATAATTATAGTATAATTATAATTTATAGTATAATTATAGTATAATTATTGTTATAGTCATCTGTCTAAGAATACTGAACCACCAGCACATTTTGGTGCATCGTCCAAACCAACAAATCAGAGCTCTCTGATAAAGTGGCCCGCTGAGGTCCCCATCTCGCCAAGTCGTGATGGAATCCATACTATACACAAAACCGATTGCGCACAGCGTCAATACGCTGAAACTTCTACTGAAGAATTTCGAGGGTTACATCAATCCTCAGGAATATTCGGAGGATGAATTCGCCCAACATGAAGAGGCTCTAAAAGCGGTCGATCTAATTACCGGTAGCATCACACAAATTAACTCAGCACTGCGAAACCTTCAGAATCTCATCGATAAAATGAAGGACGATTACAACACAATGAAAAACAAAGAGGATAGGAAAAATCTTATGCAATCCTTTGAGGCCCTCGAAAAAGACACAGATTTCACAAAAACAATGGGAGAAGCTACCGAAATGATCTTCATGCTCGATACCCGCCTCACCGAGGCGAGAACCACTGCAAACCGACTAGCGCGTAAATTAGGTAAGTCAGTCCAATCACCTAAGAAACAAGAATGGTTGCAAACTGACGCACCTGCTGTACAAAATCAGCACCCTCGAAACCAGTCTTGAAAACGTCGACATATGCAAGACCATCAAACCTCCCAATCTCACGCCTCCAAAATTTTATGGAAACGAAGAAGAATTTCCAGAATTCTGGGCTGTTTTTGAAACACTTGTACATAAAAATAGTACTCTCACCACTATCGAGAAAATGCTTCTTCTTAAAGATAGCCTCAAAGGGAAATCCGACAGAGCCATTCAAGGAATACAACTCATTCCACAAAACTGTGACTGGATAATTGAAAGCTTGATGAAGAAATACAGTAGTAAGACTACAAACCGAGCGAGGATCATACAGCAACTCATGGATCTGCAACCAGCCAACAAAACGGCCTCAAGTTGTACATTTGTTTTCGACAAAATCTCTATGTTCATAAATCAAATGGTATCTGCGGGACAAGACATCCGCAGAACGACAGACGCAATGTGGGCCGAGAATATCCTTCAAAAATTTCCTCATGACATTGTGGAACGTGTACTGATAAGAACACGAGAACAGGAAGATATCACCATCGAAGAGCTCATGAATTAAATTGACGCCGAAATTGCTGCTAAATCGTATGTACAAGCTCGGACGCAAATCTACCAAAGCAAGAAACTAACCACGTTCCATGAAAACAGAAGAAAACAAACCGCAGAGAATGCGGAATATTGCGCTCTCTGTGACAAACCTGGACACTACGCCTGGCAATGCCGATCAAAAATGGACATAAAGACGCGCAGAAAGGTTGTCATCGAAAAGAGACTATGCTGGAAATGTTATTCCAGTTCTCACCCAAGTAAAGACTGTAATCGCCAGAATTGCCCATATTGTGGACAACTACATCACTCAAACTTATGTTACATGAATCCTAAGGTAAACACCACCAATGACTCTTCTCCGCGTTCATTTCAAAATAACGCCTTCAATGGAGATCATAAGGCTGATGATCAGCAGCGCAAAGACAACTACACAAGAAAAGGGGCATCCGATGAAATCCGCCATAAGAACAACGTCTCTGCAAGAAAGGAAGTCACCAGTCACGCCAACATTAACAGCACTACAACCGTGTCTCCTTTCAACGAACAAGTGGTCCTCGTGACATCAGAAGGCAATGTCTGGAACTATAAAACGCAGAATTATGAAAAAGCCTTATTCTTTTTTGACAGTGGTGCCCAAAAAACCATCATTGAGGAAAGCTTCGCATTCCATTTAGGCTTACCAACCTCAGGAACAGAAACCTGTATCATGTCAGGTATTGGTGGACACACGGAGGCTTTCCAAAGTACCACAGTCACTATAAAAATTGGGACAGCGTATGGAAATGAATTCGACATCACTATTCATACTAAACCGAAATTGATGAGTGGTTTCCCGTCAGTGAAATTAAACGGTATCGATCGTCAGTTTCTCAAAGAAAGGGAGATCATCGTTTCCAATCCAAAACTACGCGGTGAAACTCAAACTCCTCACGTCCTCGTTGGGCTAGACCACTACTACAACTTCATCGTCGATATTGGAGCAAATACACAGACGCCTTCAGGACTGCACATAGCCAAAACTACTTTCGGTCCATCCCTGTACGGTCGAGGCCTTACAGACACCAAAGGTGACCTTCCAAGCATCAGTTATAACATGACTGCAGTTACACAACAATCTGAAAGTGAGCTGCACAATAACATCTTTGAACTGGAGGGAATGGGCATCTCGGCAAATGAGTATAAAGGAAATGACGATATCATCGACTACTTTAAAACCTATTCCAAACAGATTTCCATCACAAATGGCTACATTACAGCTCCTTTCCCCTTGAAAAACAACATTACAGACCTCGCGGATAATTATGCAACCGCATTCAAGCGACTGGTAAATCTCCATAAACACCTGCAAGCCAATCCCCTCCAAAAAGAGTGGTACGATAAGATTTTGCATGACTACGAGGCTGACAATATAATTGAGAAGGTAACCTATGAAATAGAAGATGCCGTCGGCACCTACTATATGCCACACTCTGGAGTGTGGAAACCGCAAAAGGCCCGGCCTTTACGCGTCGTTTTCGATGCCTCCTCGAAGCGAAAAGGCCAACTATCTTTGAACGACGTTATGCTCAAAGGAGAATCACTGGTAAACAAAATCCATGATATTCTTGTAGCCAGCAGAATGAGCAAGATAATCATGCTTTGTGACATCGAAGCAGCCTTTACTCAAATTCGGCTCCAAGATTCCCATAAAGACCTGTGCAGATTTCTTTGGTTACGTAGCTCGGAACTACCTCCAACAAAGAACAACGTAATAGAATATCGCTTTAACAGGATTCCGTTTGGAGCAAAGCCTTCGCCGAGCATACTGAACATGTCCTTCATAACGTTCCTCCAGTCAAAGAACAACTCTCTCTCTAGAGAAATTCTTGAGAACATATATGTAGATAATATACTGCTGTGCGCAGAGAGCCCAGACGAAGCCCTCTCCAAATACCATCAAGCAAAAGAGCTATTCGCTGAAATTGGAATGAACCTGCGTGAGTTCGTTTCAAATTCAAAAGAAGTGATGGAGCTCATCTCCGAGTTCGATCGTGCATCGGGGGGTAATGTCAAGTTTTTAGGCGTTAAATATGACACACATAAAGACAATTTCACTGTTTCCGTGCATTTTAAGAAAAAGGAACGCCCTACAAAAAAGGATATAGTGAGCCAGATAAATTCCATCTACGATCCCATAGGTCTAGCCGCACCTCTCATGGTCAAACCGAAAGCGCTGATGAGAGAGGTATATGAAAGAGGCATAAGCTGGAATGATCCCGTCCCGGTGGAACTTGCAGGGAAATGGAATCAAATTTGGGCCGCAATCAGCAATGTGGAACTATCTGTGCCGCGATGTGTTATGACGAACATCGCTAATACCCTCCTTGACCGAAAAAGCCTCTGGGTCTTCGCCGATGCTAGCACAACTGCTCTTAGCACATGTGCATTTATGAAACATGATGACTCACAGAAAGTTACCCAGCTCATAAGCGGTAAGATGCGGCTAACACCAAAAAAGGCGAAGCAAACAGTTCCCCGACTAGAAACATTGGGCATACTGATGGCAATCCGCTTGGCGAAGACCATCCACACCGTCACTAAGAAGAAAATCTGGCAAGTTAACATTCTTAGTGATAGTGAAATTGCACTGTCATGGCTGAAAACAAGCCGAAAACATCCACTCTTTGTGGATAACCAGAAATGCCGCATTCTCAAAGCAAGGGACGCCATCGAAGCTATCGGTGCACAGGTCCGCTTCCTTCACGTACCAACAACGCTTAATCCCGCTGACGCCGGGACGCGAGGTGCAAAAGGTCTTCATGCCACCAACCTCAGCTGGGTTCGTTGACCAGAATGGTTAGCCAAAGACACTTACACCGATCATATTCGGGACATGTCCGAGATTCGCATACATGATTTTGCGGAAGATAGCGATGAGGTCGTATTCGAAATGAGCACAGTATCTAATGAACAGAACGTTACTCCATCAATCATATTGCTATCACGATTCTCTCGCCTCACAACAGCCTTGCGAACATTCGCAAGAGTCGGAAAGGCCATACATCAGTGGGTGAGGTGGGTGAGTCGCGTCAACGCCCATGCCAATGTCCCAATTGTTCTACACAACTTAAATCAGTTCTCCATTGGAAGCAACATCACTACAGATGACCTGATAATTAGCGAGAAACTATTAATTGCCCAGGCCCATAAAAACATTTCGGTGGAAGATCTGCAGAAGCGCTTTCCAAATAAAAGGATATTCCGTGACAGTAACGGAATAATTAGAAATGATTCGAGGCTACAAAACGCGGACATCCCATACGACACTAAAGCTCCCATATATATCGACAATCACAGCGCTCTTGCTAGACTACTGCTGTTGGATATTCATGTCAATAATGCGCATTACGGAAAAGAGCACACTCTTTGCATAGCAAGGCAACGATTTTGGATACCACAACCTTGCGCAGCCTTTAAGAAATTCTTAAAAGGATGCACTATATGCAAAAGATGTCATGGTCTTCCATTTGGAGCCCCAGCTATGCCACCTCTTCCAGAAGACAGAGTGGTACTCACAAAACCATTCCAAACCGTCGGCTGTGACTTCATGGGACCAGTGCTATCAAAGACGCTAGAAAAAATGTACATCTGTCTCTACACGTGTCTCACTACACGTGCACTGCATCTGGAGGTTGTAGAAGACATGAGCGCAGGTGCATTCCTCAATTCTTTCATCCGTTTCGTCTCCAGAAGAGGCGTTCCCAAACTGGCAAGAAGCGACTGTGGAACAAACTTCAAACTGGGTCAACGTATCATTGCTACCATGTTTGAATCTGAAGAGGGAGCTGAAAATTCCTTTATGTCTTATAGTGCAAACCTTGGCATCAAGTGGGTTTTTAATCCACCGGGAGCTCCATGGATGGGCGGAGCTTGGGAAAGACTCGTCGGTGTGGTAAAACGCGCCTTTCAGAAAGCCATAGGAAGACGCAGATTTACCTATCCAGAATTATGCACGGCCATGACTCGCATTGAAGCAATAATAAATACGCGACCGCTTACTAAATTGGACACATCAGAAATGTCAGAAGTACCACTTAGACCTATTGACTTTTTACAGAGAGATCTCAAGTACTCCCTGGACAGTCCAGCAGTAGGAATGGGGTCTGATGATCAAACATATGATCCCGAGTTGATTCAAACAGTTTCCCAGGCAAGAGAAGCTATGAAACACTCTGAGGAAATTGCGAATAAGTTCTGGGAACGATGGAGCAAAGAATACTTAACATCATTGCGAGAAATTCAAAAAGCAGTTCGTAAACAATCCAGACATACCCCATTGAGGGAACCACTTGTTGGCGAGATAGTACTTATTGAACAAGAAAACCTTCCACGTGGGTGTTGGTCATATGGTAAAGTCATTGAATTGATTCGCAGCAATGATGGACTCGTTCGGTCAGCCAAGATCTTGATGCCGAATAAGAACATTCGGCACCGACCCGTATGTAAACTCTACCCGCTGGAAATAATGAGCAGCGCTCCTCCACCACCCGAGAATGACAAAGGCTCGTCCTCACCACCCGGCAATACCAACACCGATCCTACTCGTAGCGCGACTACAACCAGACCTATTCGCGCAGCAAGACTACGTGCTTCAAAAGCCATCCAGGAGTATGAACAAAGCTTAGAAGAACCGACCTTTACCCAAACGCCGTCAAGAAAAAGTCCAATCCCGTCTACTATGTCCTTCCTCATAACAGCACTTTGTCTACTACAGCCTATCATGGGGCAAATTCAGTGTCATAACGACTCGTTCTCGGTTACGCCTCCTTCTACAAAATTTGAGCTTTGTTTCAGAAAATCATGCAAAACGTTCACAAATGTGTCTGAAACCCTTTCTTTCAAGCTTCCTCCAACGTCACAAACACGCTCAATGAACATAACAATGAGATTCGTCTCAAAAAAGGGCATAACATCAATCAGAGAATCATGCGCGCTTCCGCACATTTGTCAGCACTCGCAATCATTATTCTCCATGAATCTCATTGGAAATCCCCATTGCAGGCCAGTCGGTGCCCTAGTTTCCTTTGCAGTAACTGTTTACACCATCGTGTGCGTTCTTCTCATGATGCTAACTTTCGCCTTTGAACGAAGAAAAGCGCGTACAATGCAACGGTCACTAGAACACAATCCCGCGGACTCTATACGACTCGCAACGTTCACGCCAGCGCCGATCGGTCGCATAACATTCACCGCCGCATGCGCTACCGCGCTCTTGATGAACACCGCATCAGCGTGCCAGCATGGGCACAGCAGGCATTTCACTGAGTTAATCTGCACAAGTAGAGACAAGTGCTCCTTCGAGTTCAAACGCGAAATCCTTTTCAACGAATTAAATAAAAAGATATGTGTTACTGTAATCCACGCCAATAAATCAGTTGGATCTATAGCTATCGAAAAACTTCCATTAGAATTTCAATGTTCAAAACGTGCGCTTTTCTTTACTCGAGACACGAAGCCAAGAATATTCAGTGCGGTGCGATGCGCTCAAATGGGTTCATGTACACTAGATGCTTGTTCCAAGCTTTCCTCTAATAGCTCTGTCCCTGAGCTGAAAGAAGCTTCAAGATATCCCGGTTACTCCGGATGCGAACACACCTGTGGTGGGATCATTTGTGGTTGTCTTCTGCCATTTCCCTCATGTTCATTCTACAGGGTTGCCCACATACCTCAAAATAATATCGTGTACGAGGTGGTAAAATGCACAGCCTGGAAACCACTCGTGCGGTTAAAGGTGCAAATTTCCTTATACAACAAAAATTTCGAACAGAATATGGAACTTGTACCATATATCAGCAAAAATATAAGCGATATTTCCATCACCGTGATTTCCATAGCGAATTCATCATTTTCTTTAATGAATAACAGATTTGCAATCTCTAACAAAGAAACACTCTCCATTCCTGAAGACTACCAGTTACCCGTTGAATGTCCAACGGCTGAAGCAGCATTAACTCGCTTCGAAACATGTACAAACAGAATGATTTGCAATTGTGAACTAACCATCACTCCTCCACGATGTCACTGTCCCAGAGACTCCATTCTGAACATTCGGCACGATATTTCAAATGTATTTCCGATTCCAACACCATTTACGTCACTTATTAATAGAAACGGAGCGATTAAAGCGATTTCAAATAAGGAAGAGGTTGTCCTTTCAATCGAGTCCACATCCTTGAGAAATAGCGCTGAATATGTTTTGGAACAAGACTGTCACATTTCGCTGCACAACTTGACAGGGTGCTATGACTGTCAGGAAGGAGCCGAACTGACATCTCTTTGCTACACGGAAAAACCATCGTGGATCATTATCCAGTGCGACGATCAAGTATTTCCCGTGGAATGTGACTCCACCACAAAAGAAACCAAAGTTTTGCTGGACTTCCAAAAAGCAGACATAAACTATCACTGCCACACTGAATGCAACCACAAAACTTTAACAATGGAGATAAATGGAGTTCTGGCATTTCTTCCTCATAGCGACGACAGTGAAATCTTTAACTCTTACATCACAGGTTGGCCTACGGATCTAAGCTGGATCGCCAACTACAAACTGCCAGATTTTAGTCCTCTCTTGCGTGCCATGAAAAGACACTGGAAAATCGCGTTAGCATTACTCGGTACAACAAAACTTGCTATAATCGCCACCTATTTCTTTGGACCGATAGCCCTACTATTCTTAGTCAAAATTACGGCGACAATCATCCAAATATTGGCGCAGTTTCTCTTATCAATGACCGCGATAACTTTCCATTCGATTATCAATTTTCTCAGTTCGTTTCGCACCGTAACAGCCTCACGTACCGCTGCATGAAAGTAAAAACAAAATAACTATTTTTTACCAACATTCACGCTTATGAACTTTGCTTCACTTCACATGAGTCATCGCTTTTTCACCCAACAAAGGTCAAGGGCGTGTCGTGAAGACGTCAACCCCAGTACCACCACGCGCTTCAGTCTCTCACCGCTCGATCGCTTCCATGTCCATCGACGAAGTTGACCTCATTGTCCACCTGGAACCTCTCACCCAGGCAGTCAAAGAGATGCAAATCCAACTCAACGAATTTATGGGCTCCATCGTCTCTAAACTTGACGACATTGTCCACCTTCACAAGTGCTGCAATGATTTATTCGACAAGAAATTCGACACCCTCCTCAAACGAATTGAACCCAAATCCAACTGCGCATTCTGCACCTACAACGACAACAAGGACTCCCACCCAACACGCTGCTGCCGATTTCCGGACGCTGTTTCCCGAGCTGTACAGGCTGCGAGCCTGAATCTATGCCAGAAATGCCTCCAGCAGCGTCATGACGACGAGTGTGGCATCTCCTGCACCTTTTGTGGAAGAGACCACAACGTTCTCCTATGCCCTAACAAGAGCACGATTGCTCCTCATTCTTACAAGCGCAGAAAGGTCAGTACTTAAATATTTTCAAAAAAAACCAACTCAACCTTTCTTTAAAGGTCTAGGGCAAGTCTATGCCTCGGCGGGGATGGTGCGACGGTCTGTGACTGTCACACTTTTCCGCTCCCCACCTTCTTCGCTTCGCTTCGCCTTCGTCTGCTACGTCCTCGAACTTCGCAATGGTGCCTCTTCAAGATTTCAACACGCGGTCTCCAGTCGTACAATGATGCAACAACTTCTTCGCCCACATGCCGACTTCACGACACGTAATCCGATTCATAATCTCGCACAAGTTATCACCGCTTAATCGTTGTATAACCTCATGTAGTATTGCCTGTTGTATGTATTCCTTTATCGCTGGACTATGTACTCCTCTCCGGCCGCAGTGTCGTGGCTAGCACGACCAGCCATCGCTTTGAAAGGGCATACAACTGCCGCAGGTGTGAGCTCTCTGCGTGTCGCTTACTTCTTATATGGGCGGAGCTGTGGCCCTCTATATATATAAGCCCTTGCAGTCTAGTGCATCGCCTTTGCTTGCTTGAATAAATATAGTGAACAAGTAATAAACATACAGCAATAATAATAATAATAATAATAATAATAATAATAATAATAATAATAATAATAATAATAATAATAATAATAATAATAATAATAATAATAATAATAATAATAATAATAATAATAATAATAATAATAATAATAATAATAATAATAATAATAATAATAATAATAATAATAATAATAATAATAATAATAATAATAATAATAATAATAATAATAATAATAATAATAATAATAATAATAATAATAATAATAATAATAATAATAATAATAATAATAATAATAATAATAATAATAATAATAATAATAATAATAATAATAATAATAATAATAATAATAATAATAATAATAATAATAATAATAATAATAATAATAATAATAATAATAATAATAATAATAATAATAATAATAATAATAATAATAATAATAATAATAATAATAATAATAATAATAATAATAAAGTATTAATAGTAATAATAATAACAATAATATAATATAATTATAATTTATAGTATAATTATAGTATAATTATTGTTATAGTCATCTGTATAAGAATACTGAACCACCAGCACAGCCGGGCTTCCAGACTTCTATTGATGCTCGCTTCGCTCGCATGCTACACATTGGAAGAAAACACAAAAGTGTAAATGGCTTGATAAAATCTGCATCCTTCCACGCAGATCTATCGCTCTCCTGAGAAACCCTTGATCCCGTAGGTGGTAGCTTTCCCCCACTCAGGCAATAACACAGGGCGACCCGACGGCGATTACCCGGTTACCCTACGCGTTATCCTCGGGTCGCTCTGTGATCGCCATCGGGTCGCACTGTAAATGCTGTCGGCTCACCCGCACTTAACTTGGCAGTTAAAATCAAAGTCAACCCTACCTGCGCTTACCTGCTCGTGGCAGCTTGGAGACAAGCAGATTTCAACATATAATGTCCGGAAAGGAAAATGCAAACTTTTCGACCCCCAACCAGTGCTTTATCGCAGCCCTTTCGACCTTTAGAATTCGAACCTGTCCTTCACACCGAATTCTGTCTTGGGAACCCGCTTGCTTATCCACTCGGCCATTCGTGTCGGCACACTATGCCGTTTTGACTTCAGTGTTGTTCTTCTCATCACTCCCTGGGACAAGTCAAGGATGTGGAGGCCCACCTTGCGAGAAAAGCCGGTCCGTTTTAGGAATTAGGGTGCTACGGGTCCACCGCTATCCATTGTGAACGCGGGGCCCTGCACAGTAAGAAATTCTAGAGCAATTGACCCATCTCGTAAGCATTCTGAATTTTTTGTTCATTGCTTCTTCTTCTTCTTCTTAGCCAAATGTATGTTTATGAGATATCAGTCGCCCGGATTTGCTCACCATCCCACACCTTAATATCAATCAAAAATGAGAACGGCGACGACAGTAAAACGTACGGATGCGCAGACAATCAGAAGACCAAGAAGAGCAATTTGCTGTACAGAGAGCGGTTCCGGACCACTGAACACTCCTACTAGATCAACTCCATTTTTTCTCGATTTTTTAAAGGATTTCACAAGTCCATGTCATAGCATAATCCGTGTTCAAATTCAATGAGCAACCAGTGATTTTGTTAGTCGGGGACTCATTCAAAAAACTTGATTGGTCTCCCAGTAACCACTCTTTGGAAAAATGCAGAAGAATAGCATCTAGCTAGCATGAAAATCTCTTCTCTAATGCAATTTGGAGATGCTTGCTTCACATGCCTTGAATTCCGCAAGCTTCGCCTTCGTGTCGCCCGATAATTTTTAGTATTCCCTCGGCCCACCCGGTGGGTTCCTATCATGCCCTCGGCTCGCCCGGTATTTCATCCAATGTCCTCGGGTCGCCCGATGCTTCACTTAATTCCCTCGGGTCGCCCGGTAACAGGCCACGCCCACAAATTTGGTAGCTCGAGTGGTCCGCTCCGGCCAATTTGGCCGTCGGGTCGCACGGTGTTGTTGTCTGAGCATATGAACGAAGTTATACTCTTCCATATGAGCGAAGTTAGTGACCGTGAAGAAAAGAGTGTAACCAATTCAGTGCAAATGTTATCTTGAAATGATTTAGGTTGAACTGGTTGTTGTGGTAGTTCAAGTGATAAGGGTCCACCGGTGTATATAGACGGAAAGGAAGGAGTGGTTCATTCAGACATAAACAGAATGGGAAGAGAACACGGATACGAAAGGAAACAATGTACATCTAGGTGATTTAGGTAGGAGGATCCGCCGAAACAGGATAAGCGTACCCCTCATGCAGAAATAGACCCGCCTAGCGAATTCCTATTACTTGTGGAAGCCGCCGCACCCTTATCACACCGTTGGACCCGACTCCAGGCGTTTCCCCACTTTTGAACGCCGGCGCACCCTTATCACACCGTTAGACCCGACTCCAGGCGTTTTCCCACTTTTGAACGCCGGCGCACCCTTATCACACCGTTAGACCCGACTCCACGCGTTTTCCCACTTTTGAACGCCGGCGCACCCTTATCACACCGTTAGACCCGACTCCAGGCGTTTCTCCACTTTTGAACGCCGGCGCACCCTTATCACACCGTTAGACCCGACTCCAGGCGTTTCCCCACTTTTGAACGCCGGCGCACCCTTATCACACCGTTAGACCCAACTCCAGGCGTTTCCCCACTTTTGAACGCCGGCGCACCCTTATCACACCGTTGGACCCGACTCCAGGCGTTTCCCCACTTTTGAACGCCGGCGCACCCTTATCACACCGTTAGACCCGACTCCAGGCGTTTCTCCACTTTTGAACGCCGGCGCACCCTTATCACACCGTTGGACCCGACTCCAGGCGTTTTCACTTTTGGACGCCGCACCCTTATTGGACCACCACTTTTGGACGCCGGCGCACCCTTATCACACCGTTAGACCCGACTCCAGGCGTTTCCCCACTTTTGAACGCCGGCGCACCCTTATCACACCGTTAGACCCGACTCCAGGCGTTTCCCCACTTTTGAACGCCGGCGCACCCTTATCACACCGTTAGACCCGACTCCAGGCGTTTCCCCACTTTTGATTGGACGCCGGCGCACCCTTATCACACCGTTAGACCCGACTCCAGGCGTTTCCCCACTTTTGGACGCCGGCGCACCCTTATCACACCGTTAGACCCGACTCCAGGCGTTTCTCCACTTTTGGACGCCGGAGCACCCTTATCACCGCAGTGGACCCGTATTCCCCACTTTTGAACGCCGGCGCACCTTTATCACACCGTTAGACCCAACTCCAGGTGTTTCCCCACTTTTGAACGCCGGCGCACCTTTATCACACCGTTAGACCCAACTCCAGGTGTTTCCCCACTTTTGAACGCCGGCGCACCCTCATCACACCGTTGGACCCGACTCCAGGCGTTTCTCCACTTTTGGACGCCGGAGCACCCTCATCACCGCAGTGGACACGTATTCTCCACATTTGGGCGCCAGCACACCCTCATCACACCGTTGGACCCGACTCCAGGCGTTTCCACACTTTTGGACGCCGGCGCGCCTCTTCTCCAGCGACGGATCCGTTGCACATCGCGAGCCCTTCTGCTCACCCAGCTCTCTACCCTACTCCAACACACCGCACCCGTCATTAGCCTTTTATAGGATCTCACAATCACCACCAATCACCATCACTGACCAATGGTAGCCCGTGTGCACACGCACGCACAAAGTCACATAAAGTCTGTAATATGTACAGAGTATGATTGTGCAGAATTTACTTATTTATTCATTTATTTATTGCACCAACAGGTATGCTATAACTGACAGGTGTTCCCTGAACTAAACAACAAACGACATAAAAGAAGAAGGAATACATATAAAAAAGCAATCATAACACAACAGACTAAAACGGGTCCTCTCTTGGTTCCCCAATCGTATCCAAAAGCATCCCAATTAATATCTGCTAATGTAAGGTGGTGAAAGCAACAAAGAACGGCACCTGGCTTAGCGATCCTTAAAACCACCACTATTTAAAGCCGCATTGGGGTTCAGATCTGGTCCTACTTAAAAATTGGGTGATGCCAACTGTTGCAAGGTTCTAGACCTTATATAGAGTTAAATAGAATCATAACAAAAGCAAATACAAAACAGACTTGTACAGGTTTTACTTCCTAACTTTGGCGATGTCATTTCGTGAGACCTTTGCCTTTTACTGGTTACCTTTCGATTCTACTGTACCTGATCCATATAGTACTGCTTTCGTTCACAACTAAACGAATGTTATGGTGTTGTTCTTTAAAACATTCAGCCCGAGGAATTGCTACCGAAACTATTAGAGCATTTATATTGGGTCCGTGCAGAAGAAATGGCGCAGTGTTTTTTTTTCAAAATCATGTAATTCTGTTTAGACATAGCATAGCATCTTAATAAGATTGTGCTGCACGTATACAGTCTGTTTCGCCAGCGATGATAGTTGAGTATCCGTGTGCACAGTGTCTGTTTTTCTCTTCACCCTCTCCAATCTCTGTGCACTTTCCCGCCCTCTTTTTCTCTGCGGCGTTTCCCCAACTATGTATCTTCCCGCGTGGAGTGGACTACACAGGGCATTTACCGCGGAGTCAACATTGCGTTGCAATACGCGCGCGAGCTATCCATTCCAATAGATCAAATTCTTAGTTGAAAGGCTATGTGCGAGTGGTTTTTTAGCGGTTGTTTTCAATGCACATCGGCATGTCCACACGAGTTAACATATGTTAACAAGTGCACTGGCGGTGGAACACACTAGCACGCTGGCACTGTCATAGAATTTTCTAATTTTCCAGCAAAAATCCGAGGAGGGATGGAGATTTTGGGCGCTTTTGTCATTATTTTGATAGAGCAATGCTTCCTGTTTACAACAGTGCGAATAGAATTAGAAATAATTGGTTTTGGGAGAAGTTATATGAAGAACTTGTGTCAGAGTGGTGCTGAGAACCGTTTTTTTTTCATTAAACTTTTTTTTTCGCTGCAACCAAATGAACGCGGCAATTTCCCTTTTCATTGAAACGAGCAGCCTATCCTGAAGCTAACCGTATTAATACAATTGGAAATAGTTAATTTTAAGGAAAGTTGTTTGATGAAAATTCACTGGACCAGTGTTGAACCCTAAATTTTAGGGTAAATTTAGGGTTCAGAAAATCCCGGAGCAATATTTTTATTCAAAATCAATTAATTCCAATTTCCTTTGGTCGTTGGAGAAAGAGTAGTACAGTGCCTTCGATCCGCAACTTCCTCCTCCCGCATCGCGTGAGATCATACGTGGCGTCCTGCTGGCGATCGATACTCGGCCGATTGGCTGCGCGAACGCTGCCAGCAGGCGCCACGTGTGATCTCAGACGGTGCGACAGGAGGAAGTTGCGGATCGAAGGCACTGTATCTGTAATCTCATTGCAAAGTTTAAGCAGGATTCGTTCGGCAACAACGGTGCTGCGGGTACTGCGAGGTACTTTTTCGGTTGTAACTCCTATCAAAATCAATTAGATCTAATTCACGTTGAGATTTAGATAGTACGTTTTTGAATAAACGAATATCCGAATGTTCGAATAACTATTCGAATATTCGCTTATTCGAAACATTCGAATATTCGAAAAATCAGAATATTCGGATTATTGGAATATTCGACGTTCGCTTTCAAAATATTCGTTTATTCGAATATTCGAATATTCGGGATGTATCCATTCGAATATTCGACAATTCGAATAATTTAGTAGTCATTTTCAACAGGACCTTTGCTCTCATGATCATTCCCGAGTCCCATCAGCAAGCACCTACCGTCGCTAAATTTAAAAATGCTAAAATTTCGTTCACACATCGCCAGTAAGCACTACTGCCGTTGTCAGCACGCCACATCATTTTAGCTGACTGACAGCGCACTTTCTGCAGGCTCACGCACACCGATAATTTGCCAACCGCGTTCAATTATTTGGTTGACTGTAGAGTTGGCTACGCCAAATATTGGTACCACGGTTCACCCGCACATTGTCTGAGAATACCTGCTGGTGTAGACAGATTGCTACAATTTTGTGGCAAGTCTAGAACCTTCAGTTTGGTGGACAAATTTCAGAAAAGCAGAAAGCTTGCTGGGAGTCTTCAATCTTCATGATCCTAGTCTGCCATCAAGGCTTTACGCCTCCATTTTGAGTGATTCCTACTTTTTCCAACCCCATCCCGCAACCATATTTTTGCCCACGAGACCCAACTTTTGGCCAAAATTTGCTTCCGAGAGCTGGCATGGATGTTGATGACTTTGCTAGGAAAACTATAACTAGCCATTGTATTTTCCATGCCTGCCGCTTTTCCCACCTCCTAGATCCCCTGTCTCGCAAGAGGAAATTCCCTAAAGAAGAGCCTGAAAAACCTCGTTGCTCTTCGCCTCTCAATTTCCAGAGTTCTGGTCGCGCGACGTCAAGAACGAACTCGTACAATGGGCATGGTCCCTGCTAATCAAGGGGATCATATCCTCTGCCGAGGCTATCGTTCATTAATGTTGTGGAAAAAAGCCAACAAATTTCCTTTGCACTGACTTAATGGACATACAGTAGGAACTGGCCGTGAAAACTACATATAGTTGGAAGAGACGCTACTTGACAACGTTTCGCAAAATAATCCATATAAAGCTACGGGGTGACAAAGAGTTGGCTGCTGTTTGGGATCTTCTACGTCGTCAAGCTCAAGCTGATCTGCTTCAAATCCTCGTCTCAGACATACGTTATCAAAACCTCCGTCCTTCATTGAAGTACCGGAACCTGCTCTCTGTCTGAAGCTAAACTTGATCGAACAGTAAACGTACGGTAGAGATGTAGATGATCCGCCGTAAAGTGGGCATACGACCACGCTGGCCAACGACGTATTGGGTCGGAGTATCCTTTCTGTGCTGATAGTGTTACATAGAATCTGGATGAAGAATGGTCGACCGCTCACCGGGACAGCACAGTAAAGACTCTGATTATTTTGGCTATTATTATTTTGACAAGGAAATACATACAGGGTGGCCGAAAAGTATGGGCGCCTCATTTGACGCTTTTGTTTCTTCTTTTGCAAGTTTCACCGCGTCTTATTTCTACACATGTTTGACACCTTATCAAAGCCTCTTTCTTTTGATCTACCATTTACTTCGTTTTCTGAAGTCATGCGGGTGTTCCCGCATCGCGAATCCATCGTACGCCTCGCGCAGTCTAGAGAGTCAACTGCAGCGATTTCAAGAAAATTAAATACTCCTTTGCGAACCGTGCAGAAGATAATCAAACTGTGGAGAGGCGTAGGAGATGTCAACATGAAGCGAAAACCGGGGCGTCCTCGAACGGTGAACACAAGGAGGGTACGAGGGATCATTAAAAAGAGGATCGACCGAAATGATGGAGTCAGCTTGAACAAGATGGCAAAAAGTCTGGGTGTTGCTCGTTCGTCAGTTCAACTTATTGTCAAGAAGGAGCTGGGACTTCGAAGCTATCGCATGTTCAAGGGACAGAAGCTAACCGACTTCGCCAAAGCAAAGCGGCTTGAGAAATGTAAAGAGTGGTTGAAAATCTTCGAGGTGCGCCGCATCGAAGATGTGCTATGGACAGATGAGAAAATTTTTCCCATTGAAGTTGCGCACAACTCTCAAAACGATCGTCAACTCATCAGTCCGAGTCGGCGGGACTCTTCGGAAAGGAGGATTGTAACGAAGTCGTTGTTTCCCCGTGGCGTGATGGTTTGGGGAGGAATAACCTCAAAATCGAAGACGCCTCTTGTTTTCATCGACCAAAACGTTAGAATCGACGCCAAGTTCTACCAAGATGAGATTCTTAGGAAAGTGCTTGTCCCCTGGAAACAGAAAAACCCCAATATGATTCTTCAGCAAGACTGGGCACCGGCTCACGGCGCTGAAACCACCATTGCCTACCTGTAGGAGAATTTTCCCGGATTTCTCAACAAGAATCAGTGGCCATCCTGCAGCCCAGATTTAAACCCCATGGATTTCTCCGTGTGGGGGCTCTTGGACGAGAAACTGAAGAATGAGAATATCACGAAAGTTGAGCAATTACGCGCGAACTGGAACAAGCCTGGTCAGAAATTGGTGAGGACTACCTCCGGCGCACAGTGGTTTCCGTGAAGACAAGATTGAAAGCCTGCATCAAAGCCAAGGGGGGCCACTTTGAAAATTTTCTGTGATACTATTTTTTCATCTTGTTGTGTATCATTTATGATAAGAAAGAAAAAGTAATTGTAGCTAATAAAAGAAAAATATCGTTTTTTCTGACGCCCATACTTTTCGGCCATCCTGTACATATAGGCCTTCTACAGTGGCGGACGCAGACTGTGGGCGGAAGGGGAGTGGGGTGGGAAAACAGTGGAGTTTCCACAGCTAGGCGGACCCAGATGGAAAACAAAACTAATGAAAATAATTTAGTTCTAACCGAATATTAATGATTCGAATATTAATATTCGAATATTCGACTATTCGAATATTCGAATAGTCGAATATTCGAATATCGAATATTCGAATATTCGACTATTCGAATATTCGAATATTCGAATAGTCGAATATTCGAGAATCCCCCAATATTCGAACATATTCGAATTCGAATATTCGACAGGTCGCACTATTCGAATATATTCGAATATTCGAAGCCCATATTCGATATTCGATCGCCGTTCAAAGCAAAAAAAACTATCGCGTATCCTTTAGCGGTACTAGGGATGTAACCGGACAACGTTAGCAACACAACTTTCGCGTAAAATAAAGCAGATTATACTCATCATCACCACGATTACGAAATATCTGCAGATCTGCAGTAAGGCACCAGGGGAACATCACCACGATTACGAAATATCTGCAGATCTGCAGTAAAGCACAGGAGAACAATATGCTTTCAGAACATCGTAGTGTGTATGGTTGGTCTAAATTTTCCTTGTGCTACTTTTATAGTATTTGCTCATTGTACCTTCTCTTCGCAACTACTTCCGTGCGTCCCGTACCCATTTCTCCGTTCTCTTTTCCCCTTTGATATCTCGGCAAATGTCCACACTTATGAGAGAGACCATAACTCCAACCACGTTTTGCGTGATTTTACCTTATAGCGCGGTTTATGCTTGTCACATCTCAGAAGTATAGCAGAAGATACCTACTATTGAAGTTTTGCTTTCGTTGTTCTGTGCTAGGTTTACTGTCGAAGCTTTACGATGAAGAATGAACTGATCACTTGAGACAAGCTTCGCAGAGATTTCTTTAGCAAATGCTTCTCAAATATTCGAATGTTCGAATATTCGAAACCCTTGATATTCGAATATTCGAATTCGAATACTTCTGACATTGAACGTTCGAATAATATTCATTCGTTCGAATGGTTTCTGAAGAGTCGAATATTCGATGTTCGAATATTCGAAGCTCCTCTTCGAATGTGTTAACTATAGAAAATAACATTTGAAATAATAATAAAAATTACCTGTTAAAAATAAACTGATGCAAGGTTTTTATTTCTTTTGCGAAGTAATTTTGAATATTTGGCGACAGGGGGAGGGAAGGGGGTGGCTGCGTCCGCCACTGGCCATCTAATATGATGGTTCTTGAACCTCCAAGTTTGGAAATACACAGAAATTCAACGCAGGGAACATTTCTCATTCCATCACGAAGACGCCGTCTTACACGCGGGGCTGTCACAGGGTCATCGTCGAAGTGACCGAACTTATATCCAACGTGTCATGTAATCTGAAGTTTTGAAGTTAGTTGATTGATCAAGGACTCTTGTACTGATGGCTACTTCTTCGAACCAAGCCTGGAATGAATTTCCATGGAGTTTCGAAGAGCAGAAGCAAAAATAGCAGAGATTTTCTGAAAGGAACGATGAAGCCGTTTAAGCATGTAGTGACCATTGTGAGGACTGGCCCCTGATGAACAAATATTGTTCCTTTCCTATGTTCAATGACATTATTTCGCTCGAAAATTAGGAATAATAACAAACGCATCCCATAGTTTTGCCATACTGTAGAATGTAACTGAGGCATTAGTTGTCAACCTTGACGAGCGTGTTGCTGAACTGACAAGCTGCTCCCACGTGGATATTTACTGACTTCGGAGATTAGGGTAAGCAAATATCAATGAATGGCTTTTGCTATTCTCTGCGAACGTAAAGCGATTCTCACTGGTCTTAATCCTCGTGAAACGTGTCAATTATACTTTCTCGTTGGATCGCTCCAGAATTCCAAGCCTCATCTTGACCACTAGGTGAAAACATTATTATTGGAGCTGATCTCACTCGAACGAAACTCCTCTAGACGGACTTAGTGCCGATATTCAATTTAAATTGCAAGCAAAAACTTTCCTCACACGAGTATTTCTCCCTTGCTCCTCAACTTCTGCAAGTTCGTGATGTTTCTTTTGTGACCTGTTATGACTGCTGTCGGAAAGGATGAAAAGAATCTGGCGAGTACGTCCTTGGCGGTGCCCCAAAAGTGATGATGATCTGGATAATCAGCTGCATTATCGGTTACGCAACTGAACAGCTACCAGACAGGACAACTGCTCAGCAACCGGAATATAACCTTGTGTTTCGAGTGAGTTAATGAAGTTCAAATCAAAACGAAATCATCACCCATTTTGAGACTGCGGCTTTTTTCCTATGTCACTTTTGAGCAGAAATTTACAGATTTTGGGATGTGGAAAGCAAGAAGACGACAGGGAGCATACCCTGTTTTACCAATTGCTGATTCTGATGTGAAGCCTTTGTTTTTGGCATAAAATAGTTGGTCAAATGTTTCACGAATGTGATGAACCAAAGATCAACTACCGTAATCGCATTGCAGAGACAATAAAGGTTTGTGTAGCAAGCGCGCGATCGCAATTTGTCCGCTTTTACGACGTCGTACGTGCCCAGTGACACTTTCGATGGATTTATGGGGATTCGATTCTCTGGAATAGGTATTGTCGGGATGTGCTGAAAAAAGAGAGCAGTTATCGGTTCGAAGTTGGTTGTTAGGAGCCGTATAAGAGGCATAAATTAGATCAACGCTAACAAACTGGCTGCCTTATCTCCTGGTGCTGAACAGTTTTCTGGCATCTCTTTGTTTTTTTTTTTTTCAATCTTTCCATTCTTGAGGCTGGCCTTTAAGGACTGGGGCATTCATTCTTCCTGCACTTTGGCTGTGCATGGCTCGTGAAAACTTCAATATCTGCAGCCCGCCATCTCTGCTTTTGTGGTCAGCTTTCGAGGCTTCCTGGCATATTTTCCCATGTGCTTTATAGTTTAAGAAGCCAACCAGCGAAAATACTTCCAAAGGGGAAATTAGACGAATCTCATGTTTGTCCGTGGGTTTACAACATTCCACGTGGAGGTAATGAGAGGTCAACATCATTTACATGGTTTACCTCAAGCGTTATTGTTTCCGTTCGCATTGAAAAAGTTCCAAAAGGCTGGAAACGTCTTCAATGTGTTTCATTTGTTGTTGCTGCTCAAATGCATCTGCTGGTTCCGCTTTAATTCCTGGCAGTGTTCGTTCAAGCCGTTTATTTCGGGAAATCCTGCTGTGCTGATTTGCGTGAAACTTCCGGCTGGTTTCTTTCCCTGGACATCCATGTGTGAGAAGAACGTCAACCAAAACAGTGGCACATTAGGAAAGCGTTCAAAAAATCTTAAAAGAAACTCATAATACTGCAAGAACGGACATGGACATGGATTTAACTAACAAGATAAGATCGGGCTGTGCATCAAGCTGATCAAATGAGTATCCACGATATAAGTGAAGGATTTGAGTTTGTTTAGGAGTGAATTTTCATTTTATAGCCCAAAACGTTCCCTTCCTGCACAGTTTGTAAAAAAATCAAACCTGTATGTAGTTGTGTTTGGCTTGAACTATATCGGAATTCAGCTGGGAACCGAAGATGTAGAATTGACTGGAGTAGCCAGAGCGCAGCTCTTGATAATCATATGCGTACTTTTCCCTACATCGCTACACTCTAACAGTACAGTATTTTGCTTTTGCAGCATATTGCTACGTATTCTGAGATATTTGAGATGCTTTTGAGATTTTGGGATGCTTCATCAATATATGTTTTTAAGAAATTCAATTGTAAAATAGATGAATAATTGATCTTAACTATTGCTACTGCTGATTGTCAGTCCCTGCCATGTTCTTCAAATTATTTCGTAGTTTGGCTTTGGTCGTCGAATTGAAACAACACATGCATGGAAAGGCAGCGATACGATCGCAGAGATGTAATCAGTCGCCAAACTCGATAACTGAGTCCGTGCCAACGCAAAAACCAGCTACAGTAACGCCATCGTCCCTGGGTAGCTCGCTTGGGAAGGTACATATACTAGTGGTCAACGAAAACGAAGGAGAAAGCGAGAAAAAAGTTTGAATGTGTGAGTGAGGTCCACCTTCATTCCCACAGAAGCCAAGTTTGTTGCTGTTTATCTAGGCTGCTAAACGGCTCGTTGCGTACTACGTATGTGTATCTTTCGTTCTTTGTTTATTCTAATCAATAAGCCTAACTTTTTGAAATATCAAAAAATAAAAATTAAAAAAAGGAAAATGAACAGCTCAGCTCTCGTTTTGTGCTGCTCCCTTATACGGAAGTTGAGCGAAAAGCCTAGGTCTTCCCCTAGTACTGGTCAAAAACGAAGACAGTTGCTACCTTAATGTCCTCACGCGAAGACTGCCATTTAAAAATCACTGGGCAGAAGCAAACATTACTTAAAAGTCTAGGTCTTTAAAAGACATTTCATCAACTCTTTAGTAATTAAAGTTTCTATTAATTAACCTTACTAAATTTTTTAAACAAGCTAGAGCTACTGAACACGAAAAGCAAAAATTAAAAAAAACTCGCTATTATGTAGGATCTATGGACTTTTCTGAGAACTATGCAGTAATACCATTAGAACATCCAAATTCTAATAGAATTAGGTACCAAATGCTAGAGAATAATACCACAAAAGAACCACGAACTTAGGTAATTAAACCATAGCTCCAAACCAAAGCTCGCAGATTCCATCTCCAATGATATTGTCGACTTCGAAAATCTTGTGCCTGGACGCGGTCTAGAATCAAAAAATTGGAGGGTTAGGTGATGGAGAGTTCCCTTGTGGTTGGTTCATGACCAGCTTGGCGAGGAATACGACTACGCTTCGAATGAATCAGTGGTTCTACATTTACACCTGGTGGCTTGAATAATTGGGACTTCCGCACTAGATGACACGTACTAAGAAAAAAAAACCCAAAAATTGAAAAAGATACGTGGTAAGATACAAGATGTGGCCCCAAAAGGAATGGTTGGTATAGATGCAGGGTAAAAGTAGATGACGAAGACAGCACCGTTTGCTAGTTCACGGTAATAAGCGGAACTTTCAAAATAGAGCTGGGAAAGGTATCCAGGCGCTGCTAAAAAAGTTCCTGGTGAATCATATCAGGAAATTTCCAGACAGCGCAGGAATAGGATGTAAGTTCGATGTGAGGTGGGAGAAAGTTGAACATTTCTTTGCATGCGGGTGTGTTTATAAATTTGTTTTGCAAATTTACCTCATCTGAGATGTGATGCAAGTGCTGGATGACAGAGCGTCAAAAGAAAAGAATGTTCATGCTTCTTAGGTTGAGGTCAAGAAGAGTTTCTTAAGACACCATTCATCACTTCACCAAACATTTTGTTTTAGTAACACAGGGCACTATAAGAGGATTACAAAAAGCTTTTTCTGGATCTCGTAACTCGCAATATCGCACAATATTAGATGGAATTCTCTGTAACTCTTCGATATGTATCCATATCCAAAATAGGAGAATGCAATTAATAACCATAAGAAAGGCGTGGGCCGTTGCAAGAAGCAGTATGCCCACCATCGCGCAATGAAAATTGAAGATTGGCCTGATCTTGGGCTATCTTCCGTAATTCATTTGATTACAAGACAGACGAAGTGAACTGCGTTCACCTATTTCAGTTCGGCAGCAACGCAACCATTATATACATATGACGAAGTATCATAGAATGTTTCTAAAAAAAACCTATTTGCGACACATAATAATTGATGAGATCTAGGTAATTTCGAGCCCTTGATTAATTCAAGTATTCAAAGAATTCCTTACTGCCGCACTCCTGACCCAATATGGCGTATTTACCGAAGCATTGTCCTAAAGCACCCAGAAAGGATCTCTCAAATGAGATTGACATCATTGAATTCCTGCCAATCCTGTACTTTTCAAATGATAACTCGAGGAGCGGCGCATTTAACACTTCATTTGAAGAATTTCACTTGTCATTAAATTGCTAGCAGTAGCGTTGAAACATCAATTCTTCAAGATAGAACAATTCCAGGGCAAGAGACCAAGGATCGGTGGAAACAAAGCTAAGGTGCCTAATCGAGTTGCAACGGGAGTGGTACATTGCTGCAGACTGCAAGATTTCCGAACACTTGTTTAATTATTATTTACACCAGCAAACAGCTCGTGCGAGGTAAGAACCGATATACCTATAATACATGGTGTTTTTAACACAAACGAAGACAATTTGTTGAAGAAATAGTGGACCAATTCAATACCATGGTAAATCCTAACGCGTAATTCTACGAAACCAGATGTAAGCCTACAACATTTTCAAATGCTCTAAGACTGTTTAGAAAGCGCCCCTTCAGTCATTTTCAACGTCTTTGGAACCTGAAAGGCAAAAACATACATATATCAACTCTTATATTAGGTTGTCCCATAAATAATGGCCGTTTTGGAGGTGCGCATTCCAAGGTGCGTAACTCAGCTCAAACTTGAGATTTTCCCTTGAAATAAGAAGTATTATGATCAGCATTTCCTTACATTTTAGCAGTACAGTGGAACTTATGTAAGGAAGAAAGCCGAAATCACTGGATTCAACGAAGTGCGAAAGGTCAATTTTCAGTACCCATTGATTCGCATGAATTTACTAGCCGAAAACTGGATTCATCGCGAGCTCGGAAGGATACCCTATTAGGCAAAGGTCTGGCCAACACAATATTACAATGAGAGATCCAACGTCTCACTCAGTGAAATTTTTCTTGGTGAACCTATGTGGATTTGCCCGCCCCGCCAGTGGATATGAACTTCTTCAGCTCACCAGAACTGAGGCATTTTCAACCGAATCTCGAAGCCAAACCCAAAATGGTAACAGGCGAGCCATTTAGCAAATTCTACTCGTGGCCTGGTCTAGCTACTGTCGAACACCTCGAGTAGCATTTCATCTCCCAGAAAAAGTTACCGTATTCTGAGATGTCAAAGTTCGTTGAGTATATCCAGATCACTCTCAGCGATGCAAGCAAGACAAAAGTCCATTTTAATAAGCAATGTCTACTCATCACTAAAAGTGGCCCACTTTTTCGGAAAATTTCGAAACAGTGTTTATTAGAGGGATAAAAGTGAATGGTGTCTCAAGTTGAGCACTTACCGGCAATGCTTTTGTTCAAAATCCACTTTGCCCATTTTTTGCCATGTTTGGCTGCCAAGAAGGCCGGGCGACCTGTGATTTAGTTGCGCCCAACCTGGCTGCTAATATTTTTACGGACTGTTTCAGAATTCTCGTCTCGCCTCCAGAACTATGCTTTCGTTTCTGACAAGTTTCGTGACCATTACCTGGTCAAATTTCAGAACTCGTATCGTTCTGGAAGTGTTTCTCTAGTCACAGCTTCTGCGCGCTTACAACACGACTACCTGGCCAGATGCAAAGCTAACACCAAATCTGGCTCTTATCCTATTGGGGCGAAAAAATAGTCTAAAAATTGGGAGAACACAAAAACCATGTTTTGCCTCATCTTACAATTCCGTCTGCAGAAACCAAAGAAAGAGTAACTGAGGAGTCCTTTTTAGGGTACGGATAGAGCAGATCTTGCTCTTTGTAGTAGTCCAAAGTTTGTCCATCTAGCTTCCGAATTAATGAATTTATGGAGTTCCAAAAATTCATTACTAGGTTGCGGCCATTTTTCGTGGGACAACCTAATATTAGGCGCGTTGCTGGGAATATTTACCAGTACAGGGAGCATAAGTAATTGTACATCGTTTGGTGGCCTATTCTTCCGGCGACAGTTGGATGTTTCTTGTCATGCTAGGGCTCATTTAACAGAGTTGGATTTGGTCTATTTTCGGACCACAGATATCCCCTGGGAACTTGCGAAATAACGAAGAAAATTGCATGGGAGACTTGCAGTGCAGATTTTTGGACAGACAGCTACACAAACCATTTCCGACATCGGTTTGAAGTGGGAGAAAAAATTGGTCTCGTATTCCTGGACGACGATCACAACATGCATATGCAAAATCCACCTAAGACCGGTTGTTAGAAGAGAACAGAACGAGACTGTTCCAATGGTCACATGGACGAGAAAACCTATCCTCAGGCCTCGGGGGGGGGGGGGCACAGTTGGCCCATAACTGGGACTTTTGGAGAAAATGCCACAGCCATTTCGTAGCATTTATAATCTTGTTCCCAGATCACATCCATTCACTGACTGTAGCAACGTATTCCACTAGAGAGGATTTTCGAAAGCAAATTTGGTGAAAGTCGGCCATTACTGGTTCTGTAATGTAGCCGATGTTTCTCCCTCCTACTTTTCTTATGATCCGTTTCCATGAAAAAACCTAGGTACATTGGAAAGAGCATGTTTAGCGCTTTAAGAGTCATGTGGGCGACAAGTTTCTTCTAGAAGACTTGGCGAATTTTGCAGGAAAAGCTGCCACAACAACCCACATTTTCCAGAAATGTTTTGAGGCCAACCGCTCCAAAAACGAAAACCTTCAGCACCCAAGTCTTAACTCTAAAATACTTTGAGCCTTTCTCTATTTGGCTGGTGAAACAGCGGAATGAAGCATAGGTTCCTGACGGAGAAATAATAAAGCAAACGTTGAACAATAACTTAGGCCCTCCCCTCCCCCCTCTCTTTTACTTCCTCCTGTGCTTGAGCCCCTTGCAGAAAAGTCCGAGTCCAAGCCGCATATGGCTGTTGATGTTTTGCTAAATGGTACGAAGTTTCTTCTCCGATATGATAAGGAACACAAGTCAAAAGTTATATTAATCAGGAGGTGAGGAAATCCGAAACTACGAACGAATCCATGCATTCTTGTCAAGGGTTTCGCACTGGAACTATTTTGCACAGTTTGTTCATATAGGCAATCTTATGTGAGAAGAATGCTTCTGAATTATACTGGAAAATAGGAGGGACATACGTAAGTTTCAAAGACCCTAATAGAAGTTTGCCTTTTCTCTCTTAAGACAACTTGAAAATGGATACTGCTCGTAATTGAACGTTCTCGCAAAGAGCGACTAAATGAGGATTTCTACTTGTCAGTTTACTCTCGACTTCACTTTTTTCACAGATACGGCATCATAATTTTCGAAACTTCAAAGGTATCTTGGGAAGATGTGGTGGAAGCCGGATGAAACGTCTGGATGACGTTCACTACTACATAGCAGTATGGATCGTAACCAGGGATGTGCGTGGCAAGAATTTTTGCCTCCGTGAATCGTACATTTTCCGAATATGTAAATTATGAATCGTAAACCATAACTGAAGGATAGAGTACCTACGATAGATGCCAGTAATCAATTTCAACCTCTTTGTATGCTTACTCCCTCAGAGTTCAAAGGTATGCATAATGTACTTACTGCATAATTTAGAACGACTTTATGCGATCAAAACAATAAAACTCAGGAACTTTTTCAATCAAGCAGTGACAGGTATAACATTCTATTCAGAGGCAAGGATCGCAGCATTACGATGCAGAGGAGGAAGCTTATCTAGATAGTCTTCGGTGAACCTTGTTCTGAGATCAAGATGATTATCCTGTTGTTGAAAAAGTCTTCCCGACTCGGCCAAAATGGTGGGAACCGGCAGAATTTTTATGATGAAACGTCACAACAATGGATCTTTGGAGGATTGACTCATTGCGCAAGAATTCATAAGGATGTGCGGAGAGTGATCTTTTGTATGATGAGTGCTCCTGTACGTCTTGCAAATGCAAGGAGAAGTGTACCGGCGCCAATCCAAACACGCAAAAATACTCAGTGCTCAGCATCAGCGCTGCCGTGACTTTCAAGCACAGATGTTCCATATACTTTCTACAGTTAGCGACAACGTTGAAGAAATCCTTCTCACTGTCGTCATTTACAAATTTTCAAGAGATTTTGGCTTTTTTCTTTCTTAGATTGTCAATCATAGTAAAATTACAAAAAGAATTGGCCTTGAATTGTAATTACGCACATTCCCAGTCGTTACATCTATGCCAGCACTTTAAAGGATGTGGATTTCTTCACATATCATCCTTCCTCGTAGGCTGCAAAAGCTTTGTACCTTGAAAAAAGCATGTAGGAGTGGACATGGATAGCAAGCGTTCTCACGGAGTGTTTATTGTCAACCTGACCCCATGTAGGCAGGTAGTAGGGGAGATGGCAATCAGTGATGGATGCGCGTATTTGCAACATACATGATGTCATTTCTATTCGTTGTAGTGACACCGATTGTGGTTAGGATCACTTTGAGGAATAAAATCTTCATCTTGAGGAAAAAAATCATCGGATGGGAAAAACCTAATCCTACTTTCTCTGGTCGCACTGAAAGAATTTCTCCTCTCAAAATACTAGCTGTTGAGATATTCAAACGAAACGACAGTTATTTGGTCAAAGTTTGCTATTTTGTTGGCTTATGATCGATGTTACCAATTATCTGCATTTTGAGAGACGCCGACCCTGTCAATGGTTTGATATTTGCTGGTGCATGATTCCGCCACTCTGAGGTTGGTGATTTGGAACCAGATTCTGCGGGATGAAGCTTACCTGAGTGCTTGACTGCTACTGCAAGCTGTGTAGATAGTGCAAGCTTCTGTTCCCCATTCTAGTGTCTTTCTCTTATGTGTTCCGCTCAAGCAGCACTATTGACGCATGCGATACGCTGAAGAAAACAATGTTTTGGTCAACATGCGTAGAGTGGAGCAATCATTGGTAGTATGAACATGGGTTGCGGTAAAAATCCATGTCGTATGTAGCTGCACAACCATTGTTTCTTATTCTTAGTAGAAAGAGAATTCCTTCTGAAGAATTCTCTCATTTATCCCATATATCCCAATGATTTCGCGAGGATCGATCTTTTTCCCTGGAAAGCAGAAACATCTGTGGGTTAACCTTCTTGGATCACGGTATAGAGTGGTGACGCGCATTTTTGCCGTTATATCCAATAAAACCCAACTATGCAACTTTCCTTGATGCGGCCCCTGGAAATCCCCGTGAAATTGATTTTGGAATTAATTTTGCTCCATCATTTGCCTGATGTCCTTTCTCTTTGTCACACATTTGGAGAATGAGAAGAGACGGTATATGGTTTTACCACGTAAGATTATCCAAGAGAAATCTTGTATGGAAATGTACAGCGCTTGAGAGCACTTGAGTGATTGAGCTCCAAGCTTAGAACCTAACTGAAGTCTCAGTGCTTCCTAATTCAGTGCCCTATTGTGATGGCCCGGATAACTTTGGCGATTCGAAGAAGAAGTTATCACTGAATGTAGTCCTTTCGTCAAGGGACTACCAACTAGTAGGTGCCTTTTTGAAAGGTAGTCGATTCTTCGCTGGCTGTTTCCTCTACACTCCCACACAAAATAGAAACACCGTGGGAATAAGTAAGATCATTTCGTAGGTGTTATACATTTTTGGAGTCATCATTGAGATCGTTCATTGTTTATTGTTCACACTCCTTTACCACACCGGCATAGCGAATATCTAGCCTTACGTGTGAAGACGTCGGCTGCTTCCTTCACATCTCCATCGAACAGCTTCGCCAATAAGATCCTTTCCACAGCAGTTCTATCCTCTCCGCTTCTGATATCCTTGTGACGATGATAGCGACGATGTGAAGTGAATCAGTCGATTGTTTTGGCATACGGTCCACGCTTGCCGAATGCGTATTGGACCGGGTCCTTGCACACTAGTTGTAGTAGGGTGTGGTGGAGGCAGCGGCTAGAGAGGACTGACCGCCCTCGGTCACACATGATGCGGAACTCCATCATTGAGGTTACCCAGGGTAAATATGTTAAAACTGCGCAAATTTACTTATATCGTTAACACGGGCATCAACACATCCACCCTGGCTGACCTCAATGATGGAACCAGGCTCTGGCCTATTTCTGTTTTTGACCCTCAGTGGTTTGAACGTGCAAGCGATACTTATGACTCACACCCTTTCTGATTTCGTGCATGCATAACATCTGCGATGGAGAATGATGAATAGAAGGAGTTAAAACGTAGTCAAGCCGAGTTAAAATGTATTTTTCGTTCGCTTGCTCCCTATAGGCAATTGTTTAAATCTGAAAAAAAAAACAAGTCTCCTTTTGATGAGGCTGGAGAATCATGTTAACGAGGTGCAACAGTTAGGCCGTCTGGTGAATGAGCTGAAAGTTCAGAATGCTCGAAAAAAATGTGCAGAATGGGAAATGGTATGGTTGACAGTAATATTTGTGTGCGATGGTTGTTGTACTTCAGGGTATTTTCTAAAGCGAAGACAAATCCCAATCCAAATCTATCCATACAGGCTACCAGTGGAAACCTGCTGCTGTGGGTCTCATAGTATTACGCATTGGACGCGGTCCAAATTTCTACATAGGTACGTACGTGGTGAGTGGGCAGTGCATGTAGTGCCGAGTTATCGTAGTTCTTGCTCAATTTCAATGTAAAGGAGAGAACGGTTACACGTCGAATAGGCCACTGCTCATGCAAGTATATCTTACACATGGAATATACAGCTACGATTCCCCAAATCGACAATATATAATCAACACTCCTAAAACAGTTAACTAATGTTCGAGTGAATATCTTCAAGAAAGTATACTGGAAAACAAGAAAAGCTAAACGAACTACATATTAGACAGCGACCACATGCCTGACCTGCCATAGAATCAAAGTACACGTAGCTTTGAAAGGGCAATTTCTGTAGCTTCAACGGCTGTGGGAATTTTAATACTAGTGTACATACTTTGAAGGCTGTGCAGATGGAATGAAGACCAAACAGCTCAAGGGATCTCTCACTTGCTACCACCCCCTCTTGATCGATGTAACTTCGGATCTGTTGAAAGCAATCGGAAAGGATAGCAGCAGGAGGCTGAGGTTGCAGCAGGTAGTGGAGATACCCACAGGTTTTGAACTACACCTATTAGGCTGTTAGGAAGCTATTTGGGCTTCATAGTTATCAGAGTATGGGAAGATGAAGCATTTGTGATAATGGTTCGTTCTGGCTTGGTTCTCTGGAAGAAGGAGTGGTAATTAATGAATAATTTTAAATTTCAGAAGATGAGCCGAAGAAATTCTTGAGTGCTCTTAAAGCTCCTAAATACTTTTTCTTTCACTGCAATTGATGCTTCTCAGCGCTTATAAAATCAAGGAACTTCCTGGGAAGCGACTCCGTGAACCCAAGTGGTGGACTCCCCCCCCCCCAAAGGCAAATCGCTGATGCGTGCACGAAAAACTCACACTAACGTGCGCACTTCGAAAAATTGCTCACATGCGATAAAACTCTGTGCTGCAGTAGTATGCAAAGTGCATGTATATACTGTTCACGTGGAAAAGAACAGTATCTACGACATAGAGGAAAGCGTTTCCAACAAAGTCTCCACAATGCCTCGAGCTGTCCCACGACCTCCAACACCTCGGCGCGTGTGAAACCACTCTAGCCCCACTGATTGCAGTGTGATCTGCCCCAATTCGTGGAGCGGTGCTACCGTGCGTTTGATGCGAAAGACGCCCCGCCCATGAAATATAGCCTCAATTACGTATTCTATTGTGGGGATGATTGACAGTGTCGAGCTAACTCGACGGAACATTATGCTTTTGGCGGACAGCCAATTACCGAGTAACCACCGCTAGCCATGACGATTGGAGGCGCATAGTCAACCGCAATATCCAGGCGGTTATCTCACTCTCCACTTTAGCCAGCTCGAGTTAGTCCCTGATGCAGTTTCTTCTATACTTATAAAAGAGTGAAAACCGAATAATTTAATTTCTCCGATCACCAATTGAGATTTGGCTTCAAAAATTTAATTATTCAAGAATTGGGAAGTTCTACAGCTGTTCTTATCTACGCGGTCTAATTGCCCTCTCTTCCTCGAACTCTCAGCTTGTCCACTATCTTGAAATCGAATAGCAGGAATTTAGGTACTTTATTCTGCCCTGACTACATTACCACTCATTTACGCCAGCATGGTGCTTGTGTTCTTTCTGAGAATTTGTTACCAACTTGTGAACGATGAATGTGAAATTCTCTTGAAAATTTCTCATTTTTACTTTTGAATGAATTTTTTTCGAACCACTGAAGAATGCGCCCTGATTGGCTTTTCCATGATACTCAGCGCTATGGTGAGACACTCTGAGAATCGATTTTTTTGATCTACCAGCTATCAAAGCATCTGACGGAAAAGGCTAAAATGAATATTTTCCTTTCATTGTTCAGATAAAATTCGAAGTAAATACCTTACTATCTGGAATGATAGTTAACTTGAAAATGGTGCTTATAGATAGTTGTGGGAGCTCCTTTCCTCTATACATTCCCTTGAAAAAGCTGAATTCGGTAATCCCAGAATCTGAGGCCGGTTTTCGCGTAGATGACATTGAGGATAGCCATGATAACGTAAGCACTCCAGCACCCCTTCTTTGGAAAGCATGTAAAATGGAAAAGAAATCCTCAGAAATTTCAAGCAGAATTTCAAGGATCCCAGATCTTGGAACGCATAGGTGTGGAAGGATCAAATATTCTATAAAACTCCTGATGAAGAAGCTTAGAAGGACTTTTCGTTGGTGTTAGCTCCACCCTACTCAAGTATACCAGCCGGGATGAGCGCACACTTCAGCTGAATCCGGGCTTATGAAGTGGAATTTATTAAAAGTCGAGTTATTTCTCTAGAACAGCATTCGTTCGTAAGCATATGTATTTTAAATATTTATTACTGTAATGTTCGGCGGATTACTGTAGTCACGTGATGTCGTTGTTACATTTGGTTCCCCATTACAGGTGTCACACCCAGGTTGTCTTACTACTTCTACTTCATTTGTTTATTTATTATTCCCACTCCGAGTCCTGCATAATAAGCGTATCGTGGCACTGCTAATCTTTTTCTTTTGATACCAAATGCGTAGAATGCCTATAAATGGGGGGGGGGGGGCTGGTCGAGACAGTTGCACAGGGGACGTTGCGAAGGTTTAGCGGGGCAGAAGTAGCAGATCCATCTATGTTCCTCGGCAATTGTTTTCCCTGATGAGACTATATGTGATTAAGGAACAATTTCAGCGGAAGGGCAAACATTCCAGGAGCAAAATTCTTTGGTTCGACGTCTTTGGTTTCTATCTCTTTGTGTCACTTTTTGCAGGCCTTGAAGTTCTATATTCGCACATCTTGCTTAGGAGGTTGTAGAACACAGTCAAGAGGGAAGAGTGCTATACAGTCCAGGTCATAATGCCAAAGGACACATCCTCATCTCTCAGTGCTTGCGATGAACCAGGATAACGCATTTTTACGCCCTATCTTCCTTGTAAGGACTGTGTTGGGCCACGTCGTCTGGTTGGTACTTGCTTCGTGCCGGCGTTTCCTCGCGGAACTGGCACAGTTCCGCGAGGATCAGTTGATTGATCGTCTAGTGACGTGTTTCTGCTGGATCGTGTGGAGCTGGTACGACGTCCCGCTGAGGTAACGCCATTTGAGAGGAGGACGCCGCCGCCAGCTCTTCCTTCACCCCCTCCTCTTATCGAGTAATCCACACCAGATCCACTGTGCACCGCCTGTTGCGCAATGTTTGAGCGCCGCCGCTTGTCCAAATATACTGTCTAATCGCCTTCTGTCGTTATCCCCGGCTATTATACCGTTATCCCAATTTACGATAATTGGGAGGCGCAGTTACAGCGTACACACAGATGTTTAGAATTTCTCATATCTATATTTTTCTCTACACTACATTTTTGTTCCTGAAAGAACCCAGGATTTATGTATCGGCGTGAGCAAATGACAGGATATGCTATAAATCAACGAAATGAGAACTAGTTGTAATAGTCTAGGGTAAAATGCAAAAAAAAAAGATTAGCTTAAAGAATGATAGCTTCTTTGAGTGGTAAAGAGCGTTAGATCGGTTCAGATCCACAGGTTCGAGGTTATCCGGCTTGTAGCAACACTGCGGTGACGTGGTCTAATAACAATGACTCGAACAAAATGATACATATATCACAACTGGTTGTTCGAATCCTGTGAAAGTAATGCCGCAATCCTCGATTATTCCAGATTAATCCATACTAAATATTCCACCTGTGAAGTTCCATAAGGGCTATGAGATTCACAGTCTGACCCGGAGCGGCGTAATTCTCTCGGAGCGAAAATGCACCCACTATAAATTCTTTTAATACCTTCCAAAGATTTGCCATCAACTAGCTACTAACAACGTAATGGTGCAGTTCCAACTCGTTATGACAGCACTGAGTGGGACGTCAATACTGATTTCTACTCACATGTACATAACGATAACAATTCTTTTTAACGTCTGTCTTGAACAGCTCAATAAATAATGTCACCATGTAATAATTATGCTACCAAAATTTGTAAATGAAAGATTCATTAAATTTGTCATAAGCCACTCACTCATTCTTCGTTTCTGTCCTATCTCTTTCTTTCTGGAACCTCAATTTCCAGTAACTTTGCTATCTTTGCAAGGTCATTTATTGAAAAAAAAAATAGGGTCACGATGGCAAGATGAAGAAGAAATGATACCGGAGAGCAAGTTGTAGAGAACCTCTTGTACATAGGTGTGCAGTCAATTTCTAAGGAACCGGCGGTTTTTTTTTGAATATTTTGAAAGAACTTGTCGCAATGGAATTGAATTAGAATGAGTTGGAAACAAATTTACTTCAACTCTTGTCGGCGTCGATTCTGCCGAATTTCGCTGCCGTTTACTGCCTACTCGTTATTGCGTCCCATTTTGATCTCGAAACTCCCTACATCCTCTCTAATTCTTCCCTCATGAAACAGTGATCCTCCCAAAATTCTGAGGCGTCACATAGCGTGCTATTGTCGCTGTGCGTTGTTCATTCTCGTAGCGACATATGTGCTCCAGTGCCGGCCCTCACAACTGTCCGTCGGGTTTACAGCCCGAATCCGACAGTTCTGGCTTGTATAAGTCAGCCGTAGTGAGTTATGCTAACGGCGAAGCTGCTGTTTCTTCTGTGTCTGTTTATCAAAAGGAATAGTCATAGACAGTTCGGTGGTTCCATAAAGCTGCTCATAATTTTTAACTTTCCTAAGTAAGCAGCTTTTATGCACCTTTCTGGAGCGTTTTTTTATTCAAATACGCTTCAGAAGTTTCCAGTTCTTGTCAATGCAGTATGCTGGATTATTTCACGCCGTCTGGGTAATGTTTTTGTAGCTGAACTGTGTTTGCTCAGGGTTCTTGGCTTAGACTGTAGCAGCTCCTCTCATCGCACTCGCTCTGATTGGTCAGTGAGCACCGCAGACTACCTGTCTTCCAATATTGTGTCCTCACTTTTGACCCACCTGTTCGTTAGCTATACCACAGAAGTATGTTAAATTTAATTGGTGGGAGTATTGTGGTCGTTATCCTTGGAACTGAGAAAAACCCTATTATAAGTCCTGATTCTAAGGCTTTCCTTCAGATGTAGTCGCCAATTTTTGCAAGGTCTTCTTCCACACTCTCTCGCTCCGCCAGCCTGTTGTCTCTTACTCGCCTCGAATTCTCAAAGTTCATAGCTGTCACCATCGGTTTGTTTTCTCATCTTTACTGCTCTCATTTTTCCTCCCTTCTAATCCTCCCATTCGTTCCTCTGATCATTCCTCGCTCATGCTGACCCCAGGTTCCCGTTCATAACCACACAATGTTATCCATTATTCTGCCGCTGTTCCCTTCTGTCACGAGTTATTGATGGCTTACGTGCGCAAAAGACGAATCGCCGTGGTTTTCGCTCACAACTCGTCATTTCCTAGGCGACTCCTCGATGTAATGAAAATCTTAGATAACGGATGGTTCTTGTGGATCCCGTCCTGCTAGTATTCCTTTTAGGAGAGGAGTTTTGACTACTGCACACAATCATGGATTTCATTGTGTAGCGGTAAATAATGCGTGGGAGAAATACATTTGATGCTACCACATTATAAAGATCTCAGAAAAGATGCAGCCAAACTCAATCCCAGACAGCCGTGAATTTTCGAAAATGATATTATTTTGTTTAGCTCTACCTTGTCAGACAGCCATCTAGACAAGGAAAGATTATCATTTCTGATATTTTCGCGTTTTCCTACAATACCAACAAATTCACGAAAGCAAGCAACCAGCAATGATCTCAACAAATTCCCCGAATAATGCTCTACTCATGGACGAATTCCTCATCCACTAGTAACGACACTACCTTCACAGGAATGACCCACTTACTGAGCGCGTTCATGACGATGTTAGAATGGTAAGGTGCTACTAACCCTTAGGTCAAAGGTGGAAGCGAGCAGAGGGAGGGGGGTTGGGTTTGGTTCAGGGGTTGTGGGGGTTTCTTGGGCTGGAGCTTTTTAACATTCCAAGCGATCCGAACTTATATTCTGAAGTTTGCAGTGCGAGTTCTCATTCCTAAAAAGGTCTCGAGGGAATTTTTCCTTTGCTGCTGTGAGAATACAGTTTTTCAGCTTTCATACAACCACTGCTACCAACCTTGGCCTTTGTGGCTGTTTCATCTACACTTACATGTTCCATAACAAAGCTGGATAACCTTTGGTAAAGGTTGCAAGTCTAAGCTCTGAAACCTGGTGCTGGACAAAATTATGCAATCGGCAAGACAAAAAAGGGCAAGAAAAATGGAGTCAGAAAAAGTCACCTAGACGAGAGACTCATGCCTCTATTCTGCCATTATAACAGGAAATGAAGCGCTTGCGCTCGTGAAGGTGTGAAATCTCCCCAATGCAACTCTGCCCCTCTGGCACAGTAATCATTCCATTCTATGATTTTTCTGTCCCATTGGGTTCTTAGAATTTGTTTGGCCAGCAGTGACGTCTTTCGTGAAGCGGATGTGTATAGCTAGGGAGCCGAGGAGGCTGGTTGGTTGAGGCCCCGTGATAAGTACCGTAGTTGCGCTTCCGTCTGCGCTTCTCAGAGACAGGATGGTGCTGGTGGTGTTGGCTGAGCACCGAGCGGGGAGGGGAACGCCCGTGTGGGGTATGCGTCGTGTGGTGTTCACCTACAGTATGCCGAGCTCCCAACAGCAGCATCGATTGTCCCTTGGGACCGACGAGGCAAAGAGATAGAATCTCATTATTTGACTCGCCCGCCCTGGTCAGCTTGGATATTCGGGCATGCGTGTGCGAGGAGGCCATCGCCGCTTGACCCAGAACAACGCCGCCTGTTCGCCACGGTGCTCACACGCCGAACCAGTTTTTTGGCCGTTGGCAGTTTGTGGAGCTGGTAACGGCCGCACCGACCCTTTCTCGGGTGTACCACGGTAATTGATGGCTACCTTGATAGTACTGTCCTTAGATACGCATTATCTCTCGAAAAAATGAGTGTTTGGGTTTCTGTACATTTCTTTCATCATTCTGTCACCGAAAAATTGAAGGGAACCGTATAGAGCTTAAATTTCTGTTGTTTTTGACCCTTCAAGTTTTGCTACTGAATTTCTTTGCTGTCCGGGTCAACTCCATTCAAGCTTAAATCCGGGCCCGCACCCGCACCTGATCTCTACTCGGATGCGCTCCCGTTTTTCACTCTTGGCCAGTCGCCATTTGCCTGTTGCAAATCCACTCAGCACTCGACATTACGGCTGCGCCCCGGGGTTGTGCCGACGGCGATTCGCGTGGCTCTGCTCCTCTTCTCGGCGTATCTGGTTACCCAAAGTTATTTTACGGTAGTAAAGCAATTCCATGGAAACCCGCAGAAACGATTAAGGCTACCAGTGTCCCCTCAATACTTCCCTCTTGCTCTGTCATCGTTACTCGGCGACATCGGCCGGTCCGCCTATCATCTAGAGTGCTCCAATAATGACTACCAGCTTCCCCGTTCTCATCCAGAGTCTCCTTATATGTGGTTCTGAGATTTTGTGTTTATTTTGCGTTGCAATATTCGGCCATGTACCTTTCGATGTTGCGACCTTAATCGGTCAGCGATAAGCACTCACTCAGCTGTTTTTGTGCGTTCTTTTTCGAGGTGGACAGCCTTGAAGTAGACCCGCTGATAACGGTTCTTCGTGGAACTAACGATTACTAGTTTGCAACGTTTTCTGCGTTCCAACTAGCGATAGTTTGACTTGAGTTTACCAACCTTAACAGCACCCTGCAGTGAACTCAGGTCTCTAGGCCCTCCCATGGGCTTGACGAGTCGTTGCCCTCCTTCCTGGGTTAACGCACATCCTCAAGTACGACGTTCTCTTCCTCAATTTTTATGGTTTTGTCATTTGAAACTTCCACAGTACAGTACTTATACAGTACAGTACACTGTACAATGGAATGTCTTTATCATTCCCTATCAAACTGCTCAGTTAAACTACTGCCTTATTTTACTTTACATTAGCGTCTTCTTTTGCAGGTTGACTTTAGGGTCATTGTTCGGCGTTCGGTCACGCATGGTGCGCAAGATGCGCTTAGCGCGTCGAGCACGCAATAATGTGGCAGCTCGTAAAATACACATTTACGATCAACTACGATAGCCTCACGCTGACCCTCTGGCCGCGCAACATTCACTGCGTTTTATGGGATCGCTTTATGCAGTGGAACTAGTCGTTTAACGCCATCACCTTCTGTTTATAGTCCGGAAAACTGAGTTTTCTGACCTCATCGTGACATTCCTACTTCAGTTCATTCATAGTCCTGAAGTTCTTTGCCCATCAGTATCGTTGTTGCATGGTAATGTCGTCATTCTTTTACTTCTTGTGGTTCTACTACAATATTTTAAGAGATTTGACAAAGGGTTTCAAAAATTGCCGTGCTTCAAAGTACTCTGTAGAGCTAGTGGTTTAGTAACGCCTTATGTTTCTCCTGATCATGTTAGACAAGAGCCAAACCTACAGCAATGAGACAGTATTTGCCCATTTTTGGACTGCATCTAATACGCAAGATTTCCACCGAATCGTCAGCATAGTTTGCAAGACTAACGTATTCTTATACAGAGGAGAAAAGTAGTGTACATACCCATACCCAACCTCAGAAGAAATTCTACTCTATGGAGTGAAACTAATACTTCTCTCTCGTGTTGAATCCCCTCCAACGCCTCGTACCCCATTTAATTCAGCGCTTGGCCTGACTGTGCATACATTTAAATTGCGGCCATCTGGCACGGGCGTCAAAAAGTCTTTGTCGGTGCCATGTTTCTGAGCACTCCATACTTTCTCTCATCGCTCATTCCAAGCGCCTAATGTACACACAGTTTTTTGACTAAATTTCCAAGCATGTGGTCAATGTAAGACTTTTCGGTGAAGATAGTACGAGTACAGCAGGACTTGGGCGTAACGAGTATGATCTTGGGCGTAACGAATATGATCTGGATAGTTGTACAGACAGCGGGCTTTTAGCAGCTACAGAGAGCAAAAGTGCTCAAACAAGTCTATTATTCTTCCTCCTTGAACAACTTCGCAGACCCTTATGAGCATATCTTGCCAAGGAAAAAAGGTGGGTCTTCTCTTTCGGAGCGACCTATAAACCGCACTTTATTCTGGGTAACGCGGCACTCTAACATATTTTGTTGCTCTGCACCCACTCGAATGTAGTGATCCTTACCATTTCGTTAAAAATGCCAGACCCTGAGATTTAAGGGGTCTTTTTGCTCCAGAAAGAGGCCCTCACGACAGATGACAGCCTGACCGTGCAGCCCCATGAACTGTCGATAGCATCATAAATCATTTTCTCGGCTTTTGTTCGCTGTGCGGCACATCTGTCCTTGTTTGTGACTCGGAGTAGGCTCTAGGTCCGATCCGCCCGCCACGTATGCAAATTCCGTGTGCTGAGGAGGAGAGAGGGCGGGAGGAGGTGGCGGCCGATCCTTAGAACTGCATCGTCATCCGCGTAATTCGAGCCGACAGTTTATACTCTGGCGAGCCGAGCAGTGTACCCAAAACAGGTTATACAATAGTCGTCGAATGGGGCCCCTCCCATTCATCCGTCCTCACCTCGCAAACTGCCTACCCCTTTGTATTTCTGCTATAAAATTAGCTAATTCCCTCCTCTCTTACTTTCTTCAACCTGGGATTGTGCTTCTTCGCAATTTATTTCTACAGATTCTGGAGTGTTTTGTTTGATTCTTACCGATCCGAGGATGCTTGACCGTTTCTCCACATTTCGCTAATATAAACCTAGATTTTTAGAGGTGAAGGAGAAACGTATGTCATTATTCGCTAACTTTTTCCATTTTCTCTTTTCTACTACCTATCAAAAATTAAAATTTTTGAGGATGTTGTTGTATGCTTCAGTTCATTTTCTTTTTTTCACTTAGCCCCTATAGAACTCTTGTAAGTGATACAAACTTCTCCTCTTATTTTCATTTTAAGAGATCATGAACCTTGATCGCATACGGTGTTTTCTGTTCTCTCCTGCTTTCTTGTCATTCCAGCCTTTTCTGGCATTTGCAAGAACTGCAGTTTCCTTCGTATTGCAATAATTCTTCTGGAATATGCATTTTCATTATATTTCTGAACAGCAACTGGGTCAACATTTGAGCTTGATTTTGAACTACTTTTCGGCGAATCGTCACAGCTCGGACTCTGCGATTTGACGGGGAATCTGTGCTGTTAAATTTACTGGAAACATCTCAAACAGAATTTTTTGGCCTCTCTTGATCAGATTTCAATTAATTTTCACGATAAAGAAGGATTTTTTCTATAGAACATTGATGAATCCATTTCATTTTTCTTCAAAATAATTAATATTTTGCAGGTGAATTTTTCGGTATTGTCGCAAATCTCTTCCTCCTCTCCACTCCCCTCCCCCCTCCAACGGTAACATTTGTGAGTATTTCTCTCATTCATAAACTGCCCGAAGAACACGAATGCCTCCTCCCATGAATCCCCTTATCTGCCGGTAATCTTGCTGATAGCTCAATAATTATAGTTCCCAGCTCAGCGCCAGCGAAAACCCCAACTTCCCACCAATTACTGTGAGGTAATTGGCGACCTACCCAGGGGCGGAAGGATCAAACACGTCCGTCGAGTGTTCTCGCTTTCGTCTCGCCCAGGCACCGTCAGTCATCGTAACACTAATAGACTTATCGGCCTGTATCAATTTCACCTATCACATTATTTGGACTGCGGGCGCTCCTTGCGAACCCGTGATTTGTTTGGCTTTTTCATTAGGGTCCCCCTTGGTGTGGTAGCCACCGCCGCGGACCGAGAAATCGGTGGTCAATCTCGGGATTGACGATTATCTCTAAGTGTTTAATTGTTTTATTGGCACGAGGATGATTGCATGATGGCTGTTTGGCCACTTCTCCTTGCGTGGAGCCGGAAGGCTCATTTTTCTTCCTCCTCATTTTTGTTGTCTTCCCTTTGTTCACTATTTTTCTCGAACTTTCCTCCTTAGCTATGGTCTCATTGACGATGATGGCTTCAGTACTCCTCCGATTTTCATGAACTCGGTGTCAATCTGATTGAATTTTGGTTCCCATCATTGGCATCATCGCATCGGCAATGCAGGACCGACGCAATGCGGTTTTGTCGGTTTTGATACGTTCTGACATGTACCAGGCAGAAGCTAACGAGTTTTAGTGATACCCTTCCGTCGTAACTGGAGAAGTCCTACGCGACAAGTGTCAGGACGTGTTAGACCGTGATGGAACCGTGTCGCAACAGCGCTGCTTTGCGGTTGCGTAAGGGCGTTTGAAGGGTAGCGAAATTGAGTGGAGATGAGCAGCACTGTGCATTTCGCAGCGGTCCTATTACCCTACTGAACTAGGGTGATGTCAGGGTTGCGTAGTTCCTTGCAGTTCCCTGTCATCGCAAACGTCTGACTTTTGAATTGTGACGTTTTCGGGAACATGATTAGCGCAGTAGCAAGATGCAAGCGTTTTTCCCGCTGCCCAGCGGTGCACTGCTTTTTGCGTGCTCATAAATTTTCCAGCATGATAGAATGTCGGTAGTTTGACGTGGGTAGTTCAGTATTAATACGCGAACCACTGTTACTCCATAGAAGATGAAACTTGGGACATTGGGTGGGGAGAGAGAGGGAGGGGAAGAGGGGTGGCAAGGGAGCGTCGAGTATCGTCAGCATTCCACAACGTCATGACTTTTGCTACTGCGCTTACTCTCATTTCTGGTTACACCTTGGCCACCACCTCTTCCTTTACGTCTTCTTGAGCGAGCCGTCTGGCTGTACCACGTTGAATTCGTTCACGAACAGTCTGCTGCGCTTGGCTACGGCACCTGCGCGCACATGTACCGCATCAATCATCGTTCCGTGCCCCGTGTACGTCAACGACGCCGGAAATTCGACGACGATCGATTTTCCAGACGATGGTTTATGTGACCTGCGGGGGTAGGCCCTGGAACCGTAACTTCGCACAAAACTGATAATTTTTCCTATCGTGATAAATGTTGCGATATGTAGCAATAAATGCAAGTCGAAAGTTCCCAGTGGTGCAATTTGGAGAGCTATTGGAGTGACAGTTGGAGAAAATAGCACGTCTCCGGCTAGTGCAGGGTTAGGATGTTATGCTGGTCTCTCAACGTGTTTAATTGGCGCAGGTAGAGTTCGGCTTAGTCAGTTCCGAAGCAGGAAAGCCAATACCGCAAAGCGAATGGTTAGTGTTGTGCTTCTTTCGGACTCGCTATTGCTGAGTGAGGCGGATGAGAGGCGGAGCCCGATTCCAAGGACCGAACCGTTCCTTTTCAAATATTCATCCTAAACTATTTTAGCTATCCTGGGACTACCGCCTTCCCCAACTGTCCTCGACAACTGGTGGTGTCTAGCCTCGTTCTCTTCATCTCATATTCGAAGTCACGTCCTTAACAACGGTATTGGACCCCATAATTTAGTGATTAGCACAGCACTGAGCAATAACGTCTAGTGCTGTCCTCTTGTCCGCTGGCATTAATCTAAGTGGAATTAGCCGGCGCTCCACGAGCACTTGATGCAATGAATGCATGAGATGTTAGCGCATTTCGCTGTTTGCTTATTCACCTAATGTTTACTTCATGGAACAGAATGTTTTCCAGTTACTGGTGAACTTAAGCATAATTGAAAGAATGGCTGGCTGATTATTGAGAGCCAGCAGTCTGTTAGCCCTTGATTTATTGCATTTACTTACTCACATACTGTCCTTCAACTTAATGAGATGTGTTTTCATCGTTTTTCCTTGTGTTTTCTCTTTTACCTCCATATTTCGCTAGCCAGCATGATGAATTTGATTTCAGAATGTCAGAACCTCAACTATGGCCAGGAGCCATGGATATGTGGCAGTTCCACACACCGCTTGCGCCGGGTGCCTTTCCAGTGCCTGGTGCTGCTTTGCCGATCAGCGACTCCTCAACGAGCCTGGTCAAACTTGAGAAGGCAGATCCTATCGAGGTGAGTCGAACCCGTGCTGAGGTCATCATTACATCCCACAAACAGTGGCCATTTGTGAGCAGCAGACAGCTCATGACACGAGTCGAGCTTCGCGCCAACCCTCGGCGGGGGCTATTTTTCAGGGAGCGCTCGGATAACTCTCTAATCTATCACATTTTATTGCGCGGCGTTCCGAAACCAGTTCGACACGGCGACGAGCCGCCCGTATCACTACATCTCTCTTGCTTATTCACTAATCAGCATCATCCGAGCATCGATCGCTGATAGTTCTGATATCGATCCGCCGCTCGCGTGGAGTTGTTATTGATGTAGAGATGATTGCTTGATATACGCTCGGATTCGTGGCCGCCTCGAATCAATGCGAGGCCTACCGTATGAAACAAGACTGACGGGGCGTGGCGCCGATGCCTGATTGGTCACAGTGCCATCGCAGGGGGCGGAGTCACGGGCAGCGGGCCGCGCGCGTTGCCTGTGCGGCTGTTGCGAAGCGCTCGCGGAAACATCGTCAGAGAGCTGTCACCTCATATTCATCTGTATTTACAAGAAACGAAGGCCCTGAGCGCCACGTAACGCAGTGGCTAACGCGTCGTCACCGGCCCGTCGTAATCCGTCAAGCCCCGTTCCTTCGCCGGAGAGTTCGAATCCCCGCCCCGTCGTGGTCGTCGTCGTGTGTGCCCCATAGGCATGGCCCACAGGGTACTTACCAAACATTCCTTTCTTTCCGCTATTTACGACTTGTCGTTACGGATTTGAAATATCATCGTTATATATGCGGTAATTTATCGCGTGTCTGTGGGTCGCCGCGTCTCTCTCACTCAGTCGCAGACGCCCCGTTTCCCGTATTGTGTTGTTATCCTTTTCGCTATATTTTAAGATATGTGTCAGGGAAGACAGCTCAATAGGCTATAACTTTGATGCAGGTTTTACGGCCGCACTGCTTGCTACACATCGTTTCTCTCACTTCTCATCTCTCCCTGGCTTTAGCACTCTTTAAACACCGCGCTGAGGCATGCGGCTGGAAGTAGTTCACTGCTGACCCTTTATTACTCTTGATGCACCTAATTATCTGAAGACAGGCGTGAATTGTTGCTCAGAAAACCGTGGTGGCAAGTTTTGTTTCACCTCCTAGCGAAGTGTTCCAGCCGGCGTCCATGTCCATAAATCTCCCAATTCGCCTTTAGAAATTGGATCGATGCAGACAGAGTAGCGGAGATAGCGCACACAAAAGCGACCTTACTTAGGAACCCGACCATTTTTTTCTTTTTTTTTCTTCTCAATCGTCTGAGGAAGTGCATTTGCAGTACGGCGATGGCTACGGACCACCAGCACCACCGCCGGGTGACGGGTCCTATCCGGTGCCGACGGACCCCAACATGGGCCCGTACTACAACAACATGTACCAGCTAGGCGGGCCAATGTCCACAAGCGACCAGATGATGCATCCACATCTCGACGAGAAAGTGAAGCGTGACAAGGCGGCTATTCATTCGTAGGGCTTTTAATGTACTCTTGCGGCTCTATCTCGGCGGAACGTCCCTCTGGGGAGCGTTCGCTGCGCAATCTTCTGCCGTTTTTAGCGAGCTCACTCGAGGTTTTACAGACACCCGCTTTTTCCGCTCCTTACCGTGCTGTTCGAGAAATGCGAGCTGGCGACGTCGACGCCTCGCGAGCAGAACCGCGACGGAACATCCACCAGCGATGTCTGCTCGTCCAGCTCGTTCAAGGAGGACCTTGCTGAGTTCGCAAAAACAGTGCGTCAATCTACTATTGAGGATTTAGTTGGCACCTTCTAACGCTTTCATTTTAGGTGAAAATGGAGAACACGTTCTATGTGCCTAATCAAGAGCTGGACAACCTCATGCTTCAGTCAATTCAAATGCTTCGCTTCCATCTATTAGAGCTTGAAAAGGTAAGAAAATCTTGAACCTTCAACATTCCCTATATTGTAGACTCTTTGGATGGTCACTTCTTTGAATGACGTTACTAGGTTGTGTTCTCTTTATCTTTCTAGAAAATCGACAGCATGTACTACCACATGACTGACAATACCTCTCCAGAATTCGAGACCCATACAATCATTGGCTTGTCTGGAAATTTCTATCGGAATTAAAATTGGAGGCGAAAATATATAATTAAGTACGGGGGTTTCTTTGAAGTCCTAAAAATCGAGTAATGTGGCTGCTTCGTTTTAGAAGGCAACAATGCTGGTGCCTTCTCTATTTTCCTGAAAAAAAAATCCAGGAACAGGGAGATTTTCCCTGTTGCATCTAACTGCATTGCTGTTTGCTGAACGAATTACCGTTATTTGATGTTTCTGTGTTGAAAGCAGTGAAATTTCAATTATTCTGTACTCCCAAGGTCATCTCAAAGAATAACTTTTTTCTATTTCTGATGTTTGGTGCTACTATTTAGTTCTATTCTCCAGTTTTCTCTCCTGTCCGGCTTCACTTGGCACCTCCATTTTTCCAGAAAGTTCGCTGAATCGCACCGTTTTTGCCAGACGACTGTAGTTACTGAACATTCTTCGCTAAGTACAACGTCTTTGGGACGGACCCGTCCTGTTCCCACGACTGCACGGCTAAAGTGCATTCGCGCTATAGTCAGCTTTCGTGACACTTGTTAGGAGAAGCATCGTTTATCAGTCGATCGTGTTATCTGCGTCGCCTCGAAAGTGGAAATTCTTTTTTTGGGTGGCGACGGCGCTGCTCGCCGGGGAACGCCGTTCGTCCTTTTTCCGGCATCCAGGCCGACTTCATTCAATGAAAACACATTTCTTCGTTTTTATTTCATGCGATTCTCTTGCGCCCCGCGTCGCGCGAACGCTGCGGGGCGTCGCTGCCGTTCGCCGACCGCTTCCGAGGGTGGAGAGCGCAACGATCCGCACCGTATTCGTCGATTTTTGCAGCTCTTGCGCTACGCGTTGAATCGATACGCTCGCAGGTTGTTGTAGGTGAAATCGCCACATAAATAATTGTGCAACACATAACACTTTGTCACTATAACGGCGTCGTTGATGGTCTATCGATCAGCGTCGGAGCGGCGTGAAACTTTTGATGGAACGACTCGAACGCGGCGCCGAGACGTACGCCGCTGCGACAAGCGGATTTGTCTTCATCTCCCCCTATACTGACAGACTTTATTGATTTAGTAGCAGATTCGTAGTGACAAATGTCACCGTCATAATGAGTGTGTCTGTCACGAAGAGGAAGCGGCACGTCAGCATTGGAGAGAACCGTTCCTCATTGATGAGAAAAAGCAGACTGTGGCCCACCAACGCTACTGATAAAAGCAGATGATGTGTCTGCTCAAAGCCACCTGGCAAGCGCCGTTGAACCTCCACACACACGTGGTGAGGTAGTTCATCCAACACGGCCAAATTTGGTCCTCGAGATATAAATATACTCCACCAATGCTTGAGCTGCTTTATTTAGACTTGTGTACGTAGCTAATTTGAGCTAATCTCAGCCAAAGATTTTCTGGTGGAGCAATACTCAGAAGCAGAATTCGTCCATGTCACACAAGCCGGGACAATGCCTTCGAAGTCACTATGACAGAGATACAGTTTTGGAGATTTAGAAGGTCGCTAGACCAATACGTATTATGCATCCCAGTGAGGCTGACCTGTTTCACCTCCTGCAATATTCATGTTCTGGAAGATATACACCCAATTCTAAAATGACTCCTTGTTGTTTTGCTGCAGTCAGATCCTTCGCGTTTCCTTATGGGACGCTCAACTCGTCCCAACCAAATTCGTTCTGCTCGATATTTGTAAAATGTAAAGAACTATCCTTCAATAAAATGTGTGGGTCTGTATGGTCACGCTATTATCTCCCCAAAAGTATTAATTTAATCCCCCAATCAATTCCCCCACTTCCACCCTGTTGTGTTCACATACACTGTAGCATTCCCTTATTCTCATTTACAGCGATTAAAACGCTTTAAGTTAATTAGGATTGTTTCCTTTTCCAGGTCCACGAGCTGTGCGATAACTTCTGCAACCGGTATGTCACGTGCTTGAAGGGGAAGATGCCTATGGACATAGTCGGCGATGAGCGGGCATCCTCGTCGCAACCGCCAATGTCGCCCGGTTCCACAGCGCAGTCAGCCAGTCCCAACATGGGAACCCCAATGAGGTTCGTGAGCCGACCAAATGTTTTCTTGAGGATTGATGCGAACACTTACGTTGCAGCCATTTTCAACCTCCCTACGAGCCGCAAACTGTTCCTTTACCGGAGAACAACCGAGCGATGCAGAACTCTATGGAGGTGCGTGTGTTTCCAGAATTCCGCATTACGATACGGTATCTGGGCACGTTCGATCAATGAATGCTGAATTTGAAAAAGAAAACATCTGTTGTGCGACGTGCACGCCTGACATATGACTGAGAGGTGGCGTTGATTTATAAGCACTAGCGCCGCCTTCATCATAGGCAATCCGGTGGAGTGCCGCGATGGCGTACAAGGCGCTGGGTTGAAGGGATCGATCCTCATCATACGATCAATCCCGCTATCAGCCACATTTCACATCCTCCAGTTCCCGAGCCAGCCAGGACAACATACACACACGTCGCGCCACCTGACGATCGCAGTTACCCTCGATTTGAGGAGGTTAGCGCTGGCGCTGGTGTAAGCACATCGATCGTTGCGGTTGGCGGACGGGCAAGTTGGGGAGATTTAATAGCGGTGGACAAGCTTGAAAATGTTCCCGGAGCTGTTCAGCATTTCCTATAAAATGGGTCCTGCTCCTGTTCCGTTGCTGGATATCTGTCCCAAGCGTTCTACACTGACCTTAAATTTACGTCTTCCTACGGAAATTTTCGTCTCAGTTCTAGGCTTATGCGCTAAACACATTTGCAGGGGATATACTGGAGGCGTAAGGTATTATACTACCTTGCTGGCTATTTCTCCAGGACAATCTCATGATTTCCGCTGCATCATACATGCACAATTTGATGGTGCTGTATTTAAACTATCATATCTTCTCATTAAAAGCTCCTCCTGAAAACTCGTGGAAAGGCAAGAAAGTCGAAATTTTCGGCGCTGATTTTCGATGATTCACCATGCGCTGATTAAGCTCGCAATTTCCAAGTTATATAGCAAAAGAATTAGTTACGCGCTTCACCCATAGTGGAAGCGACTCTGAAATACGCTAGCATTTCATGTTCCCCTTGATAGGATGAAACTGCAGCCCCTCAGTTTTCACTGAAATTTTGGATGTGGCACCGTTTACCCGATGGTTTTGTATCCTTACTTAAGTAATAGTTTTTCCACTATCAGCTTCACTGCAATCCTATATCGGAACTCGGCAACGATCATGGGAAGGTTCCCTTCTGCAACGATTATTGGTTGAGCAGCGTTGATTTATGCTTCAGGAGTTCGTTCACTTATAAAAAAGATGTTCAGGTGTGTAAAAGATGTGCAAAATGTACGGTTGCCTCTTTTTCATTTCGTAGTTTGGTAGTGCTCAATAAAAGGGCACGGATTCCTTGAGTCCTATGAAGTGCGCGCTACAATTTGGAGACTCATGGATCTCCCGTGTCCAGCGAAGTCGCTAATGCATATTTGTGCGCTGGCGCGCGTATCGTCTTTCCTTGGATTCCCCCTGGTCAAGCAGCTAATCTTATGCAAATTTTCCCCTTTGCGGGAAACCGTCGCGCGGCCAGCATTGAGCAGCAGGTTTGAAGAACCACTTAACGTGCTATGGCGGTCTCTCTTTTTGTGTCTGTGAAGAGAATTTCTGAAGGGAACCAGCAAAACTAACAAGGCCTTGAGAATCTTGAAAATTTTCAGTTGACAGAGCTGATTGCAAATCCTGCACTTGCCATACAAGCCACTCGGTTAGCGGTTTTCGTCTGTAACAATTTAAGAGTTTCTCATTTCCTGGAAAAATTTCCATACGATTAGTACTAAGTCTAATAAATGTGTTCGCCAAGAACAAGCTCACTCTTCTCGTAGTGGTGAAGGCGTTTCTTTGCTCGAAACACTTTTGTTATGGGTCATTTCTCAGCAGCATAAAAATCGGCTGGGGTCCACGTGAAGAATGTGAAGGATCCATCAACCGAACACCTCCCAGGTATTCGAGACAGCGGTCTTTTATAACTGCGCGCGTCAGAGCAGCCGCTGGTGGTAATACGTCTCACGTGTCTTCTTGATTTACACCAATATCCATAACACTCGCAATAATTTGTCACAGCTGTTGCACGCTGGTGTACTGGTCCACAAACATCCGAAAAAAAACATAGTAAACCATGCAGTTCTAATTGCACAGAGTGCTGCATAAATTTCACTGTTCCCTAAGCGTATTTTTCGCTGGGAAAATCAAAAACAATTAGATGAATTTCTTTATGCTCCTTGTACACTGAAGTCGTGGCACGCGGCAATTGACCGGCGCACCCACTGAAGTTGAGCGCCACCAACGACTGGAATTCTTGAGCACATAACCGGGGAAACCAAGTTGTCAAAAAAAAAACATTTTTTTTGCAAATTGGCATATCTCATTTGGTGGATAACTAATTAGAATGCAAACTATTCGTTGGTTTCTTGGTCATCATTTATTGTATCAGATAAAGGTCATATAAAGGCGTGCCAACTGGAAGTCCACTTTCTGTCCTGTATTCCTACCGAATTCAGCGTACAGGTACATTTTTGCACCGTTTAGGTTCAGCATCTTGTTTCGTACCAGATAGCTATCGTTTTCGGCAAGTTGAGAGAACCTGGAAAATTCTATAATAAATACCCGCAGGGACTGGTTTTTTAGGTCATCTCTATCTATGTAGTCGAGGCACGCTGTGCTCTAAACAGCGTACCCTTCTGATTGTGAGACATCTGCCTTAACCTCAATCCATAATGCACAATTCATTTAATAAGCACTTATTAGTGGAACTCAGCACTCAATCCCTTCCGAGACTCATGAACGTTCCTGGGGAGTTTCTCAGCTCACCACTAGTGTAGGAGAGTTCCTTTAGGATAATATACGTCTTGATAGCTTTTTCACTACATGGCATCGGTGACTGAGAAGGCTCGTTTAGAAGAAGTCATGAGCTTTGGGACAGAGGGTAAATCACTGCCATTCCGGGAACGTTCACGAATCCGCCACCGGTAACTGCACTTCCTACCCTAATTTTTTTTATTTACTCTAATCATATGAAGAATAAAAAGGAGCATAACAAATCCGGACATAACAACAGCTTATGTGAGTTCCTGAAAACCTGCGAATTCTCTTGAACTTAGAGAATTGTACAAAAGCTTGACAGTCGCGTAAATGTCATCCATAATTCATGAAGAGAAAGTTCTTTCTACACTGAACCCGTGCTGTCGCGCTACCGTCCTCATCTGTCCTCGCACATTCACCACCTACAGTACACCCGTCGAGGTGCTTTTGTTTTATTGTTGTCGGAACGACGCCGCTTGCACCGTTTTGTTTGCGCTAGAGCGCGAAACTTGCGCGCGCTACTTGCCCGGGTTACCGTAACGTTTTCTTGTGTGTGCTACGGCATTGATCACCAGCTCGTTCTACTTGGCTTGATGGGGTTGAAGCGTGAAAGTTGGTTGCGAAGACTGTGGACTCCCTCATGGAAGTGGAGGGGGGCAGCAGACGTTTCATGGATCTCCCATCGCAGTGCGAATCGATTCCATGCATTCCTTATCGCACTTCTGGTTTTTGTGCCACGATTGGCTTGAACGCACTTAATGCTGCACTATACAAAATGGTTGATGATGCCTGGGCAGTAATCGCCGAAGATGTTTACCGTACAGGTTAATAAGTGAATAAAAGAGTAATTCGTCCAGATCAGCTGGATTCACTCGCAGCATTCGCGCAGCTTTTCCCTTTTCTTTTCCAAAAAAAAAATCATTGAATGGTCCACCTAACTGAAAGGCCATATTTCAGGGACCGTCGATGGGCTATCCACTACCTTCTCAACCAGGCCACCCTTTAGCGATGGGCGGGACGTCACCCACGGCGGCTGGGACGTCCCAAACCCTACCCATGCAAGCCGTCAGTAGCCCTAGCAGGTTGGACCATGAGATTTGAACGGATGCACAGTTACCAAACGAGGTACCCACATGTCGACAACGCATTACGAAGCTATGTTTCAGTTCGACGTGCATTCGAAACGACGTCACGCCGCAGTCTGGTGACACGTCCATGCAACAGGGGGCTAATAATGGCAACCCGCCAAGCCTCGACTCGATCTCCGAAGCTGGTAAGTCCAGCGCTAGTGCTTGCCAGTCTCCCTAACTAACTGTAGCAGAATCTTTTCCTTCACATTTTAATGCAATTTCAGTCCCGCCTGACCGCTTGCTTTGCTATCCACCAATCTTTGAACGACGCTTTTCCTCTCTTAACCAAATTTTTCTCTTTTCCCTAACTGTTGCCCTCAGGAGGGTTTTTCATCGTTGTGATTCCTCTCCTAGATACTACTGTAGCTTTCAAGCCCATAAGCATTCCCTGAAAACAGTAAGGAGTACTTCAATTTCCGTTTGTTCCCTTCTCGTGAGTGTTTTCGCAGATTTGCGATACCTTCCCTGGTGCGACTAAGGCCTTTGTCCCTTTGGCGCACTATCGATTTGCGTTCTGGATTTTCCTGGATTAGCAAAATTAATGAAGTTAGTGCAAACATGTCTCAAGGCTTTTGGAATGGCTGAATTTTCCTTAGTGGGATCTTCCTGTACATATATCCTCATGCCTATCCATGAATATCATCCATCTTTCAACCTCACTATTGCCAATCTCTGTTTGTCGTTGTCCAGTTACGTGGTGTCCACAAATGTGTTGTTTCCTCGTTAGGTTTGCTGCATGGCATTTCTCACAGCATGCCTTGTGTTTGTCCCGGTCCGGCATGAGTCGCGCCACCTTGGCTGGGCCAGCTGGCCCTGGTCAGCGGCTGGGCTCACAATAACAGTCATGAGTGTGCCGTGAGTATCGCAGATTTCGCGCTCGACTGCGTTTGCCTAATGAGCTTTCAATGTTGTCCGTCGACGGCTTTCAGAGCTTTGCATGTCTACGGCCGCTGGCAGTCGTGGCGGTGGTCTGATGGATGAGTGTCTGCAACATCACCAGCCCGGTCTACTCATGGACTGTACAGGCTACGCCGGTCCTTCCGGTCAGCACCGCGGCGGCTACGAGATGTACGGCGACGGCAGCGAGTTCTGCCAGCAAGTTGTCGTCTACCCGCAGCACCCGTCAGATCCACCTCAGGCCGGTCGTGACACGCCGCTGCGAGGCGGCAAGGCGACGGCGGCACAGGCGAAGAAGCGAGGAATCTTCCCGAAGCCTGCGACCAACATCCTGCGAGCCTGGCTTTTCCAGCATCTAACGGTAACTGATCATTGCTTTTACTCACGCTTTTTGTCTTTTAATTTGGCTGCACCTGACGCCTGGCTGGCTGCGATTGACGTGGTTCATTTATGTTTTGTGTGCTGCACTTTTTGGTTCTTTTTTTTTTCGCTGAGATGTTTTGCGAGCTACTCGATGTGTTGATGTTATGTGTTCATCTCCAGTCTCAATTTGTTCCTGATCGCTTCTTGAGCTGGCTTCTTCTGCCTCATCTTGAGCACATGCAAAGCGGATCAGTGCGGGACGTCATGCGGTGTTCCCCTTGAACGGTGAGTTTATAGGCGACGAACTGTTGTCATTGTGCGGCTCGAATGAAGACGGTCGCGAGAGTGTCCTGAGCGATGGCCAGAACGGATCCATAAACGGCCACAAACGCAAAGTCCCGAAAGTTTTCTCGAAAGAGGCGATCACAAAGTTTCGCGCCTGGCTATTCCAAAATCTGACGGTATGTTTCCATTGTTTAACCTCTCATTTCTCAGCCATATCCATCTGGATCCGATTTGCGAAGCGTTTCATCCTGTGTCTCAGGGCTTATTTGCGCACTCTGCGTTTATTCAGGATCAGCGGGGAAGGGGATATACTCTCAGGACATAGTTGTTCCTGAGTATCCAGCCATTTAGAAGGCAAAAACATGACAAGTATGTATCATCGCCAACGAATTGCGGCGATTCAGGGCAGACAGCATGACTGCGGCTTCGAACACGACGCCACGGCGACTTGTTCGCTTTGTAGGGCGTGCAATGAGTACACACTCATTCGTCCTAGAGGATTACTGTAATTGCGTTTTTGTGTCGCCGGGAAGTCGTTACGTGACGATTCGCTAATAACTGCACGCGAGACAGGAAATTGGCGTGTGCAGATTTCCAAGCGGGTATCCGAGAATGAGGTATACGGTAGTCGCGTAAAGGTGTCGTAGGCGTTCTTCCAAACAGAAGACGGGGCTGATGGGAATTTCCTGGGAATTGGCAGCAGATTCGAAAGTGTGATCTGTTGCTCTTCGAAGTGTTCCACTTTTTTCCCACCTCGGACTGTGGCTGCGTTTTTGCTCGAATCGCAGTCACTTGTGAGCGTCGCAGCGCCGTATCGTCGAGTGTGAATTCCCCTCCGCGAACAGCACACACTCATACATCCCTACCGTAACCCCAAAAAACCCTCGACGGTGTATGTAGAGGTGTGTAACAATATTTTACACAAAGAGGTCAACTTCTGGCGCGTGCGCTGCTCGACGCTATCGATGGGCGACGAAAAAGCTACGGCGCTCTCGTCAACATTTGTTTCGAATTTGGCGGCGCGACACGACGCGACGCGGGGACCACCTGGGGGTGCGATACGAAACTCCCTGTTGTGCGGTGATCTATGGCGATGCGCTCTGGGAAGCGATGTCCTAATGATTAATTGGCTCGATGTTACTGAAAGATTACGCTACGTCTCTGTTCTGGATGCTGCGATCGGATTCGTAAAACGTGGCTCGTGGGTTCCCTTGGCGCATTCTATATAACTTCAAGAGCTTGCTGCACTGAATCAGCAATTCAACCTGCAAAACCATCTGTTCATAATCCTCGACTTCTGTCCATGAAATGTAAAGTAGGGTAACGGCACTCATCTAGACAGGGAGTTCATGCAGCTTAGTGGGCAAAAACAGAGAGTAACTTAGTCCAAATCGAAATCATGGACTGAATGATTAGGAAGAACGATTTGAGGAACACAGCAGTCAAATATTTCCCAAGAATTTACCCTGATTGGTTTTGGACCTTAAACTAGACCGAAAGTGTAACCTCCTAGACGCCGTGTCGTGGACCCTTTGACCAATATGTAGTATCCATGGATGCTTCAAAAAGGCTTTATACTATACTATAGCTTTTGTTCTCCTTCTTGATGTTCGGATTTGAAGAAGATCAGGAGAGGAAGAAGCAGAGAGACGTAGAGGAAGAAAGAACGAAGATAAGAGAGATTAAAGGATTATTATCCTCTTTCGCTTGTCACGGGACAAACTGTTAGGATCTTCCTTCTCGGGAGTAAAAGGTAGTTTTTGGGATTCGGAGATAAAGAGGTTCAGAGAGAGGGGAGGTGTGACATAGAGGTTATTAAGACGCCCTACTACCAAAGGAGGAAATTCTGCAAAATTATGCCTTCCGGTTCAAAAATTTTGCAGCAGCTTCTGTTCGCTGTTTTTTTTTTCTCGCTACAAGAGCTTTTCTTCCCAGTGAATGGCCAACTAACATCGATCGGGATTTTTCCATAATCCTACCTGGAATTAATATGAGGGGAAGATGGCTGATTGCTCGCTCTTTCATGGAAATGTGATGCTCCGAAATATTTCAATACTGAAACTAATAATTCTCACAAGAGCTGTGTCCATCTAACTGGGGTGTACCGAAGTGATGTAAAAAGGCAGGAGAACTTGTCTACCACGAATTTTCAGGAAAATCCTGTTCTTCTCACCATGAAACGTCGTTTCTCAAGCAAATTTTGCTCTCATTTTGAAAATTCTGATACCGCGTCAATCGCAGCATGCTGGGCGGCGACAGCGACTGCATCGCAGACGCAGCGCGATGCACGTGCTCCACGAGTCGGTGGCACTCAACGCCGGGTTCATTATTCTCGATAAATTGGCAATCGCTTTCGCGAGCCGACGTTTCCATTCCTCATGAGCGACAGCGCGAAAATTATCGCGCGTCATTGTGACGGCGCAGCGTGCGAGATGCGAAATCACGTCGCGTCACGATGACTGACGCCTTCATTTGTCTTCTCACCCCTTATATTCCACGTTTTTCAGCATCCGTATCCATCAGAAGAGCAGAAAAAGCAGCTGGCTAACGACACGGGTCTGACTATCTTACAGGTTAACAACTGGTGAGTCTGTTTCCTTTCTTTCCTCTAAGATTTGAACTCTTCGTTTCCTTGTCGTTCATAAAAATCCTTCAGCTCCTTGCTAGCATCATTCCGATCTCATGGTATTATTTTTTTCAGTTTTTTCATCATGGAATGTCCTGGAAATTACCAGCTTTTGTAATCTTGCAATTTCTCCTGAAGAGGCCGACCTTCTTATGCTATAAATTGGAAGCCCAATTCGAGAGCCAGGGTTTACTTCATTAATAGCTGATATTTCAACATTTTTACGGTGACCATGGGGTGCATCTTTCGAAGCACTCTCTTTCGCGAACTAGCGCAGTGCGTAATGTTCCTCAGGTCCACAAATTTCCCATCCTAGTCAATCTCCCTGCCCGGCTATTTGACTAATGTCTTGTCTTTGTTTGCATTAGCGGCGGCTCTTTGCAAATGTTTCAAAGTTACTTAATATGATTGGATTATACGACGTAATCGCAAATGATTGTCCATCGGATACACCATGCAATCGCCGCGGTAATGTGAGACGGCGTCGGGGCGAAAGTCATGCCGTATGGCGCGTTATCGTGCACGATAATGGACGATGATCTCACATTTAGGTACGCATGACCTAACGCGAATATGATGCGCTAAAGTGAATAATTACTGTAAAACCGTTCGAGGCAGACACGCGCTGACTGGTCGACAGCCGGGGATCGGCAAAACATGAACAGAGCGCTTTCGACGGTACATCGAGGGCCGTAATTGCGGTGTTTCTGACGGTTATTGGGTGAAGAGAGCCAGTTTTTCACTGGTTTGCGTGGCGGGTTTCGGGTTGCTGGTTCATTTTGTCCACAGTCCGCACTGGCGGGGGTTAATTACAGCATGCTCAAACTACCTTTGTTCGCTTCTCAAATGTGGCCTCTGAAAAGGCACTGAGTGACGTTCGCGTGCCGCCCGCCCGTCACCCGACGATTACCGTCTCCTTAAAGAACAGTCCTTAAACTGCGAGGATCATTGGGGCAGGGACGGATCCGAGCGTTTTTATAATGTCGTTGAATGTGAAGTACTTTTTCTGCAAGTAAAGCAAGTCGCAGTTTTAGTAAATGAGATATCTCAAGTCATATCCTGTTTAGGCACAATAACTCATGTTTTATGGCTAATTCCTGCAACACAGTGATTGGTTGGATGAATGGGCTTAGGATTAGGTCAGCTGCTGAAATGCTCAATAGAAAATGTATAAGCTCAGCTGCTGAAATGCTCAATTGAAAATGTATAAATGTTGTAAGCCATATAGCGTATCGAGATCTTCAATGAATGGCAAACGCCTTGGATTCTACCTGCCGAATTTGGAAGGGAATCCGAACTCCATGACAGCATGTGCCTGTGTCAGCTTGCTCTCCCCAAATAATTCACACATACTTGTCATTCCAAGGCGTCTTCCTTCGCAAAAGAGCACAATCCGGAGATTTGTAGACGCGCAGCTTTGCCGTGAACCACGTACCAGCCTTCAGTCTTCATTCGTAGCTCCAGCTGCAACTATACAACTACAGAAGAAGGGTTCTAATAGCTGATCACTCCCAGTTTCGACCAATTCTGGAGGTGGAGAGACTGAGGAATGTAGGTGTCTCCCTTCTCCTTAGAGATTTATAATTGTGCGACGATGAGAGCTGGTGACCCCATCCGCAGGTACATCCACGTGGCGGTACCTTTATGCCAGCTGTTCGACTATTCCATTAGTGTTGAGCAATATATTTCAACAACAACGACGCAATGAATTCACAATGAGTTGTGGTTGAGGCTCGCACCGCACGCGCGTCCCAAAAGCGCACCGCCGGTCAGTAATTGCCTGCGCACGTCGTTCACATAATCCAAATGAGGCTGTAAGTAGTCACTGATTCGCTCCCTTTTCTGCTCTCCGCGGGTGCTCGAGCTGCGCTGGACCCCGCGCAGGCGCCGCGGGGCCGAGGCCAGCACGATTTGCAGCGCCCCGCGCACTTTCGCGCTTCGCTGTCCTATTGGGGCCATGTTTTGTTTCGAAATGTCAATTGGGCGGCGCAGCACCCCTGGGGAGAAGCGGGCGCTTCATTGTTTCTCGTCTCTGCGGTCTCTCCCACATTGAATTGATAACGGCGGTGATCAATCAAGTGGCTGGCCCTTTTTGCTGCGCTCGCGCCGCCGACGCAACGCGCGCGCTCGCCGTTTTTGAATCGGAGCACGCATTTGCACTTTCCGAGGAGATCATTAGAATGAAATGGGGGCTCGCGCCTTCCCATCGGGTCAGCTAAGGACATGGATAGGGTTGGCTCCTAATATATGAATGTTTTTATTTGTTTTCCAATGGCTGCAAATCACCACCTGGCTGTTCATGTCCCTCTTTAGGAATGAGCGCTGCAGTAAATATTTGAGTTTCACCATCTCCAGGGAAGCATTCCCACATACTGCAGTACCGCACAGAGTGGGTACTGAGACAAAAGGTGCGAGTCCAAATTGTCCAGGGCCGCCATTTTTTGACTTCGAAATTCCAAATCAAAACGTTTCGTGCGAGCATCCACATCCATCAAAACCCATCTACATCTTAGGAATTAATGACAGTTTCAATTATTACTAAAGTTTGGACACTTCCAATGATCTTAGGTTCAAGTGCCATTGAAGATCCTCCGTAGTTTAGCCGTCTGTTGCCTTATCCTTTATTTATGTAATAAATAAATAAGAAGATAAAGAGAAGAAATGAATTAATAAAATAAATTTCGCCACGCCGAGTAGTTAAGCTAAAGCGGATCTGATAGATTGGATAGCAGATTGGCTATTTTTCTGGGAAAGAATTATCAAATGCCAAATTTCGCTGGGCATTTGAGAATCAATGTCGATGTTTTGTTCTAACGATTACTGTCTGACTTGCTCATAATAACCGTAGTTTTTTGTCGACATGATTAATGCGTAGAATGAGCACAGCCGGTGAGTGAGCGGACAAGTAAAGCGAGTAAATTTCCCCGTAACTCACAGTATTCCGACCGTAGACGTTTTGTACAAGATATGAGATAACAATAGGAAGTAGGTTCCCCTCGAAACATCTAAGGCAAGGCTTAAGGAGGATGTGATTTATCCCCCCCACCCCACCCCCCTCTCCCCCGAGAAGTGGTGTTGTGCTTAAACTACGCCTGCCTTCTGTTCGTCGACCAGCAGTGACCCCAGCTTCGTGTATGATAATGTTAATAGTTGAAATACGATATTGTGTTAATCTGACGCAGCAATCGCAGCGTCAATCGGCAACAGTGCCGGCCGTGGCGCGTTCCCTCGTCGATTACCGTAACCGCGGGCCTTGAAGGTGAGACAGCCCGCAGCGAGAGGGGGAGCAGGAGGCAGGCGGCGGGAGAGCGCGTGCGCTGGCGGACGGCGCAGACAGCGAAAGCCAGCCAGCCTTGGCAGTGATGGATGACGGCAGCTGGCCGCGCTGACAACACTGAGAGAGCAGCGACAGAGACATGAGTCGAAATGATACCCAGCACCGAGCAAGTGGGGGACTAACGGACGTGGCGGTAGGTCAGAAGCAGCCGAAGGGAAGCGCCTGCAGCCTCTGTGCGAGTCGACGTCGATCCGTGTCGCTGGGCCCGTTGGAGATGACGACGAGCTGTGCGGTGCGGACGGTCTTGATTGATGGCCAAGTTTTCCGCGTCGCTCGCCACTTCTCTCCTCTCATTCTGCATGCTGTTTGAATGATAGCGGGTAGGCATTTGATGGCGTGATTGAAATCGTTGTCATCGGCGCGGGACGCGTCTGAATCCTGACAGCGCCTGACAAGTGCGCCACCACGGTGTCGTCGTTTTTGAAGGATTGCGTGTCAGAGTAACAGCAAAAGATTTATTTGCTGTTGTTACATGAAGAACGCTGTAGATTTTATGGATTACCGCTGTTGCGGGATTCGTGAACATTTCTATGAAGATTGTCGTCTTCCTGCTAGTGCAGACTAAACTAGTTTTGTGGTTAAAAGTTGCTGTTCTTCACTGGCACCAACATTCATTCCCTTACCTCAATATGATGAAGCTCCCAGACATAATGCACCCCTTTTCGCTCGGGAAACTCTTCCTTCCTAAATGTACGTGTAGCTTTGCGCTTATTTATCTTTATTCATTTATTTATTCGAAAGCGACATATAAGACAGTCGTGTAAAAAAAACAAACAGAAAGAAACATAACAGACATGGCCCTGAGCATGAAATTAAGGAAGCCCATGACCTCCGCTTTCCGGAAATAATCACGAATCCCGTCACGGGTCAGAGAGAACGGGAGACTAAGTTCAACAGAATGTTCAGCGAAATTCGACCATTCAAACCCTTGTAGATGAGAAAGCCTGTGATGAGAGTATAGAAAAATAAGATATGATCAAGGAATGCAATTGCAACCGAGGACATTAATCAGCTCATCCGATCTCTCGTGTAGCAAACAGCGAAAAGGACTGCGAAAATTTGAATTTCGCGCTCATTTCGTTACACACCAACGTCCATCAAAGATGCTCTTATGAGTTTTATCGTAGAAAAACAAAAAAAATCTATCGACTTAAGGTGGAGATCCGTTGTACAGGTATTTTTTGGAGAATTGTTAAAATATATCAAGAAATAGGACAAAATTTGTGCACCAGTTCATGCACACTTTGTTATGGCAGATACCTCATTTGAACATGCTTGCATCAGTTACACGACTACCTTTGGTGAATCCTATCAAGGTACGAGTTCAGTATAAGTCATACTTGCAAGTATGTCTTATTATCTCATTCACTTATAATTTTTCTATGTAAACATCTGTTTCTGTTCCGTATCTGAGCAGCTACTAGTATCTTCTAAATGTTCGTTGCAATATTTTTTCTCAAAAACTACGCCCATAACATCGCAGCTTTACACTAAGTTACTCGTTTACAGCGCTAAAAAGCTTCGTCTGACGACCACTGGTGAGTGCTGCTAACCTCAGCGCCATTACTCGCTCATAAAGACTATTTACGACGCTTACGACGCCAACTTGTTGCGTACGTTCGATGCTGATATCGCAACTCGCTTTACGATTTCCGCGACCCGTAGTGAGCCGTCATAAACGCGATTTACGTCCGATTTGTGGAGTGTGTGAGCGGGAAGTGTCGTGGGTGACGCTTTTGGAAAGATGCTATCGCGTGCAATCGCGACGCGATCGGCACTAACGCGCTTCCCCAAAAATTAAGACTGCTGTCTCGTGCGTAGTTGGGGTCTAGTTGCAAGTAGACATGTCGATGAAAGACTTCGTTCGTGGCGATTGCACGGGAATAATGGCAGTATCTCAGAATTTGATCTAAACAAGATTACGGTGTCTATCAGTGCCGCCGCGTATCTCTAGCTGCTTTAGCCCCCTTACGGCGCTTTGTTTAATAGATTCGAATGAAGCGGACAGAAAAGGTAAACATTCGAATTGTCACGTACTTTTCGCGTACCACCTTAAATAATAAAAATAAACGAAAGTTCACGCAAGGATGCCAAAATTCCAATCAAACAATAACTAAAATGAACTGACCTGCTTAGATGGAACGGAACATTATAAAAGGGAATAGGAAAGGAGTATTAAGTTTAGGAAAATTTTAAAAAATCCTCTTTGGCGAATGGAGAAAGGATGAAGCTGTGATGTGCTAGCTACGTCGGTTTTCGTATCCTTACTTCTCTGTATACTCCCCATTCGGAGAACAGCTGCTTCACATCTTCCTTATCCACTCGAGCTAACCACACTATTTCTCTCCCACCTAAAGGAAGTTTAAAAGGAGCAATGTATTTTGCGAGTGCTAATGCTTCTGTCCTTCCAGGTTCATCAACGCTCGGCGACGAATTGTGCAGCCGATGATAGATCAAAGCAATCGTGCTGGGAGAGCGCCGGCAGTGAGTGTGTTCAAGAATCGACGACGCAACAGAAGCGACCAAAGCCCTGGACCTAGCCCAGGTATTTTTTAGAGTTTTCCAAATCACGCATCAAGATGTGAAGTTTTCGCAAACACGTAACTCCGATCTTTTCTCGTTAGTGGAAATCGACGCTAAATCACATTCCTTTTTGTGTTCGCTGTTTCTGTTCTCAAGGCTGCGTTGTAGAAAATAGTTACAGATGTGATCTAATGTTGTCTACATTAGCTTTTCCACCTACCAGCGTATTTAGTGGGTCACATTGTGCCTTTTACCCTGTAGACCCTTCAATAAGGGCAGGATAGTACATGCTTTAATCTAATAGTAATCTAATAGACTATTTGTGATGGGTGGTCCCACTAATTTCCTTTGTCTTGGACTAAATAAGGGTACCACCGTCGTAGTGACTAAAGGGTCTACACGATCATTGGCTCACTGACGAAAAGTGTAACTCCCGCGTTACCAAAGAGATAAAAGGTATTCCTTGATTAATATTCCTGAATATTCCTACTTTTTCGAGCGTTCCATATTTCTTTGCAGTTGGATGCCACATGATATTTCCAATGTTCTGTATCCATTTTTAATCTTCGAGCTCTCATCTTTGAAATTTTGCAGTCTATTTACAAACTTCTATATGCGTTTACGTTTTTCGTCCTTACTTCTGCTTGTTTTACTCCCGGATGACTTGATGTTTCACTGTTTTGTCACCGAAAATGTGAATACGATTCCCAATGCTGTATGAGTTTTGGAAGGAGCTGTATTGGAACATTTAAATTCCAATCGAAGCTTAGATAACCTCTGATCTTACTCGTTGCATCTTTATAAATCATAATCTCTTCATATTTCATGTCCTATGACGTGTTACGATTAGAGCTTATTCTAGAAAAAATTAACAGAGGTGACGCATTTTCAATGACACTCAAATAGTGTGCAATGGAATATTAATACGAAGCTTTCCAAAGAGAATTTTCTTTCAATAATATGATTATGACAAATTGCGGAGTCTCTTGCAGCATAGTTCCGCCTAATCTGTTATTATAAGGTTCAGCAAGGGTCGTTGCATCACGACAGTGAAGCAGAAGCAATACTAGCAATCTTCGCTTGTTTTTAGACCTTGGCGCCGGTTACTCTCCAGACGCAGCTGCTGCCGTCACTATGCCCATGGCGTATCCTGGAGCAGACATCTACAACATGCAGAGGACCATGTTCCCCACGGCGCCTTACAGCGCATTCCCAAATCCGTCAGTTTCTTTTCACTTGCTGTGCCTATATTATGCAAAGAAAACTCCGAACTTCATTGGTGATTTGATCCGTTATGGTTTAACCTAATTTGTTTGGGACTATGTATACAGGCTGCTTTAGTGGAGACTTTCGATTTTGTACTTATGACATTAAAGCATTGAAATTTGCAAAATCGGAGGCAGTTTCAAAACAGTAGTCTGTGCTGAAAGTTGTTTGTGAGTGTATAGAATGTTGGCCCAGGGAGAGCCTGTGGAGGCAGGAAGGGTTGAGGGGGGGGGACTTCGTCAGTAATTGCGAACGCAGTGGTATCCGCTGGTTCGAGCTACTTTTTACACCTTCTTCTATTAGCTTTAGTATGTATGTGATGTGATTCCTTCCATTCTGATGCACCGCTACTTTCTTCGATCGAACCAGTCGGTTGGCCGGTCGATACTGCTGCGGTCGTAATTCCAGACAAAGTTCCCCGATAGGCACTATCTAAGCTAACAGACTATACTAATCTTAGGCGTTTGACCCGTTTGTTTCTACAAAAAAAAGGTGACTCATTGATGGACAATCATCGTCAACAAAGAAAATTTAATATGTATCTTCTCGATTTCGGTTTTCTACTAGTTTACTTAGTGACTCGCGTATACAGCGAAGGAATATTTCTAGCTCGATTTTTTTTCAGAGCGATGGCGAACCCATTCATGCCTCAGATGGGAATGATGGGCTTCCCGTCCGCTGGTGCTGCGCCGTGGATGGACCCCAGCTTGCTGTCGTCGACGCATGGTATGGAGGGCTAAGAGCTCTTGTAGAAGCCTTTGACATGCCTTCGGATTCCTGCAGGGCCGGACTCGCCGTCCGCGCCCGCGAACCCTGCCTGTCCTTTGCGAAAAGTCGCCCCGAATGCTGGGTCGCGTCGTATTTCTGTAGCTTAGTGATGTCTTTCCGACGATTGTCCCTTTTCCGATTGTTACGTTTCGCTTCTATGATATGTATATTACCGTGAGCACAGGCTCACCTTCTCAACGCGTCTGCTCAGTTCTCATCGATCTAACAAAATCGATATTCCAATCGACATCCGTTCTGTCCACGACATCCTGTTCATGACATCCTTCTAGTTTCGCTGTGTATGTGTATGATTGGTCTAGTTGCTCGAGTTTGTTCGTCGCCCCTCCATGGCACACATTTCCGTACAGGGTCTATTGTTTGCTTCGTTTGTTGGATTGTGTGTGTTCCTTCACGTTTTCCTAGCTTCATTGGGTTTGGTCCGTGCGCTGAGCGGCGGCGCGGCCCTCGCGCCACGGCGCTACTTTGTTGGGACTGATGTTAGTGCAAGGTGTTAGTCATCTCCTCGCCCGCGTTTTTCTTCCAAGTAATGTGTTTTTGGATTGTACTGGATCGGCGTTCACATGCTATATGGCAAATCGTAAAGATTCTATATGTAATCATGTTTCTTTCTAATTAAAAAGAGAAATACACAGCAGAAGTCAGAGGACAACCGTATTCGCAGTACGCAGTAACAGTTATAAACCCGGTGGAAAGTCTGTCACTACCATGGCAAAAGCTCACTTATCCCTCTTTAATTATTCACAGAGTGATGGCAGGAAAATATGTTCCTTGCTAGAATAGGTGGGCGCAGGGTTTATGCAAATTTTCCTCATTCGAGGGAGAGTTTTCTAGTCCACTGTTATCGTCACGAGTTCTTCTAATTACAACAACTTTCTTGGAACACCTTCTTGCACTGGTGGGCGCAAAAAATGGGCGGAAGGGTGGGGAGGGGGGTGGGAAAGAGTGGGATCTCCGTCGCTTTGGGGACACGCATGGAAACTATAAATAATAAAAATCTTCATTCAGGTATAATATAAATAACAATAACTAATGCCTAGGTCCAGGCTATTGATTACTTGTGCTCGCGGGGTAGTACCCTCTCAGTAAAATTATCAAAACAAATGTATAAAATATATAAGGAACTTGTAACAGCTCATTCCTGTTATCTTAATTTTTGTTGATTCTCGACCTTTTCTCAAATATTAGGGTGGTAAAAAAGTCTTGAGCCGATTTTTTTTTGAAATTTCCAGAACTATCGATTACTGATCGGTACCCATGATCTGTCGTGTGGAAGTTTTAGATCAAACTCGGGGCTTCTCCATAATAGGCATATGTGGCCAAATTGCGTTCTCTAATTTTAATAACGACGTCAAGAACACAAGAGGTCCTCCGAGCCATAATCAGTTTTTTTTCTGCTCTGCCCGCACCGAAAGGAGTTTCCGGAATATCTGATGAGTGGAGATGAGAGTTGGGTCCTCTACGATTCTAAGATCGTGCCATGTGGCTTCGTCCAGGAGAACATCCGCCAAATCGCACCCTCACCCAAACATGTGTTTCCTTTGCTACTTCTGGAATTCGCGAGGAATGTTGTATTACGAGCTCCTCCCGCAAACACACACAGTTATCGGTAACACTTACTCCAATCAGCTAGAGAAAGTCGCGGATGCTACTCGAAAAAAAAAACGGCCAAGACGAGTTTCTGGTACACCCACGCCATGATGAGGCTAGGCCCAATTGAGCTAAAGAGTCCTGTGAAAAATTGGAGGAACTGGGCTGGATCACCGTTCCCCACCCATCTATGTTGTCCGATTGACACTTATTCCGCTCCTTAAGGGCATTCCAAGCTAAGAAAACATTCACCAAAGTTGACGATGTCGAAAGGGCGGTCAGCGATTTCTTTTGCTCCCACCTTCTCCAGTTCTGGGAAAAGGAGACCGCTGATCTACCCATTAGGTGGGGCAATGCTGTGACTAACTATGGTTATTATATTGTTGAGCAAATTCCACTGTACTCTGAGTAACAAAATGAAACAGGAAAAATGTCTCAAGGGCAAAAAGGCTCAAGACTTTCTTACCACCCTAATAGAAGATCAAGGTGAAAATTAACGCTTCAATGGCCACTCTCTTCTAAGTTCAGACCGCGAGTTTCCTCTTTGTCTCTATAGTAGAGATATCACTTCCCTCCCTTCACTACCCATACCTGTGTCATGCAGTCGTGATTTGTTTTCTCATCTTCTCTTTAAGCAAAGCAGCGCAAGGGAAGGTTTCTAAGAGGAATATCGTGTAAAAGCCCGTGCTTTTGATTGAATGTTTCAGGGGAATGTTTTTTCCTCCACATAGTAGACGGCATTGATATTTCATTAGTATGAATGAAGTTATATCTTGCAATCGATCGATGCATTTTGCAACACATGCGCTGGCAATTATGTGCTGCTCGTAAGGCGTTTATTATAAACGACAAGAAATATCTTCAACGGACGCGACGTCAATGTTATTTTTCACCCAAGTGATTAGATTCGGGGTTTCACACTATTCATTGTTCGCATGAATCGAACTGGAGTGGAAATAAGCATTGTGTGTTCAGATGTGCACGACTCATCCAGACAAACTTTCGGGACTTCCGCGAGGGTAATACATTAGCCATCCATTCTTGCGGAACTTCTACAGATCTTCACACCGAAACGCAGAGAAAAATCAGTTTTGGAACTTTTGCGAAGCTTGACACGTTCCGGAGCATCCGCGGAGTTGAGGTGAATGAAATGATGAATATCATCCATATTGTAGAATTTTGGGTAAAGATCGCGTCAGATATGTAGCTGTACCTCGTGGAATATTCCTATGACTACGTAATTTTTATGGATTTTCATCAAGAAGGAGTTCTTTCTATGTTATCATTGAAGAAACCGATGCACGTGACGCAGGTGCTTAGCACAAAGACACCCGCTCGGGATGCATCTTTAAGAACGAAGGCGTTAGCGAAGTGGCTAGTGCTATGAGATGGGAGCTCTGTTGCTGGAGTTGACGAACCTATCACTTTGGTCCCACACGTTTACGAACACTTACCACCCGCACGCGCAGCGTCAGGCCGTTTTGCCTGTTCGGACCTATTCCAAAACAGCTGTACGTGGTTCAAAAGATGCTCTAGGTCACTGCAGCGCCTTATTGATCACTTCAAATCAAAGCTAAGCTATCCTCATTGAGAAAAGACTGGGGCAGCACTTTCCTTCATACTGTTGTACCGGGCGCTGACGCGCCGCGGGAGGTGTCCGATAATCGGTCTCGCAGAGCCTGGTGGTGTTCATCGCCTCATGTTGATAGCCTTCCTTCTCACTCGAGTTGTGGTTGGTCCAGTAAAGAACGAACCTGAATCTTCCTCTTTTCCTCTATAAATGGCTTAACGGATGTCCATTTTAGTTTGAAGGCAGAAAATACTCAAAAGTTCACAAACACCGCATTTTCATCTTTACGTGTTTTGGGTGATTTCCCGATAGGACCACATGCAATTTGGTTCAGAACACCTCCGTTTCGCCTACCCTAGAGGCCACTATCAATTCCGCTATTCAGCTCTTGCGTAGCACTTTCATTTGAGAGAAACGCAGCCAGCATTTTTGCAGCACTTTTTCTAGAGTTCTTGTTAACGATCCAGTGGTTAAGTATGACAACCCAGAAGTGGAAGTCTACGACTTCTCCACTTTGCATTTTCCCGTTTTCTGTACATACATACGTAGGGTACTGGGGGCCTACTCATAAGATAAATATTGGTCTCTACTAATCATAGAAGTAATTTTGCCTGTCAAAGCTACGTATGTATAGTTCGGTAATGTTGTGAAAAAATAGTGCTGATGAGAAAAAAAAAAACGACAAATCTTTTGCACCAACCCAACATGTATTTATTATAATATTGTTTTGGGCAAGGAATTCGTGGGTTTTTTCTTCAACATAGTTCTTGTTGGAATTTGAACTCGGTTCAGCTGAGTCCTGCTCTAGCTCCGATAATATAACCGATTTTCTGAATACCCTTGCTACCTTGTTTTTCATCGCGTGGAATGTGACCCTGCAATTCGTCAAGAACGAACATCTCCGATATCTCTACTGTACGACTTCAATCATTAAGCAAATGCAGCTCAAGCGGTTAGAGACGTGAACGGCGCCGATAGAGAGGGCGTCGTCGCTGGAGGGGCAACGTGGAAAAATATGTCCGCTTCAGAGAGCTCAGTTTTGATCTGGTGGATGCCTCTCATTGCGAACGCACAGTTTTCGGAATATTGAGCCGATTCTCCTTTTCAAGCAGATGAAAATGAGGAGGTGTTCCATCTCTCGCAGCATCTGTAACAAAAGAGATCGGAGACTGAGGAAAAAATGCAGTTTGTGTGAAGAAATCTCGCTGGTAAGTTCTTGCTATCAAGTACTTTAAAAAGGTCCCTTCCAACAACTTGATAGCAATAAATTCCGGCCAAACGATTATTGCTTTCCATGTTGTCAAAAAACGCTTAACAATTCACGACTTTATAACGGCGACAACCATATGACCGCGAGTGCGGCCAAAAAAAATGTGGCTTTGATAAACTCACCTGGTAAATCTGTGTGATCTCAACTAGTTGTATTCTCAGCATCTTTTCGAGATTTCAGAGCCCAAGTCGAAGCATCTGCCAGAGAAAGAACAGGATTTAATGAAAATGAAAAGCGCCACAAATCCTGTATTGATTGACGTATGTATGTATGTATGTAAAGGAAGATGGTCTCTTTAAAGATAAATCATTGGGAAAAATTGATATTCGTACAAGTTAGTGAAGTAAAGCGGTCATAAAGCTCATTGTTTGAAAGTCGAGCCTGCTAACGATAAGAAGCTGATTCTCAGAATTGTGGAATATTTACCTAACAATTAGAATTGTATGAATAAGTCACCTACAACTCATATCCCCGTCAATTTCAGCTATGTTACATTTGCATATTATCACACTTGGGCAGTAAAGCTTGTCCGGAAGTTTCGCAAAGCTACTACGGAACTTACGGCACGAGTCGGAGAGGTCCCAAAGTAGTTCTGGATGTTTATGTGAACATGTTCCAGGAATACGTGAGATTTTTGTGATCTGTTGCTAGTAATCCTTTCGAGACAACTCTGAGCATTCATACTTTCATGGCAATGTGCTCAACTGGTTAACACGCTCTTCTCAAAATCATATTTTTGTGAAACAGTGATAATTAGCAAACTCCCATGTGGTGGTATACTAACAAACATTCAAGCATTCTTCACACACACTGAGCAGAGCAGATCTCCGCTCAAATGTTTTTAACACTTGGTTGAAACAACGATGCATATGAAAAACAAACTTCAATCATTATCAAGTGAATGGAACAAACATCTGGAATCACTTTTGAAAACCACAAGCGAGAAAACGATCGGACTTAGATTTGGAGTAGTATGCGGCGGAGGAGAAATTCCTACCATGTGGGACCATGTCTCAAGAGGTTGAGCACAGGACCCATGTGACACACCATGCCAAAAGCGAAAGGTCGCGAATGTGCCAAGTATGTCTAAAGTAATTTCCAGGAACAACTTCCGTTTTTGGGGTAAAATCCAAAATGTAGTAATCAGGTCGTACTGCCTCTTCAATGTAAAGTAATTAAATAATATATGTTGTAGCCATATGTTGTGAATCCATCAGACTTCTGATATTTAACCAAGATGGAGTGTTCGAATTACACTCCCGCCTGTCCTCCAAAAAGTGTAGTTGTACAATTTTGTAGTGTAAGCAAATAAAACTGAGATAGAAAGAAGTTATTGCAGGCCTGGGAAGACCTCTTACCTCCGTGAGGCTAATTCCGTCTATCATTCCAGCCGACTTCATCTTTCTACTCTCCGGCCTAAGCTGTCTCGTCTGTGTGCGAGCGGCCCTGTCATTCACTTGCTATGTTCGGCTGTCACTCAAACGAGCCGAAATTAAGCCAACAAAAAGGCAGTTGGCGCTAAAATAGGAGCACAGTTCGAGAAAAATAGTCAGATCCGATGAGGGTAGGGGAAGAATTGTTATATCATTTAGTTGTTTTCCACTTATCATATTAGTGCAGGATTTGAATTACTGGCCGACATCTGATGGAACTGTGGCTGCACTTTCCGGAAATAAAAGCAGCACCTACGATAATTTTGCTCGTTTTTGTTCACAATCACTCTTTCATGATAAAACCTGCTTTTGTTCCAGCTTTCTTCTTCCAACTTTATTCCCACAGACCGCGAGCCCACCCCTCCTATCTGGCCGAAAGCGAAGCAACCAATGCTTTCGCTACCATCTCAGCGCTAAACATAGGATTACAGCGTACTTTTAATAGAAAAAGACACTTGGTCTGTGTGATTATTCACAGTAATTTGTTTACCAACTAATATAGCTTGTGACGACGATCTCAGATCTTCTTTTAAACTTTCCGAATCTACTCTCTGCGGTGGGTTATTCTCATTTTTGGCCCCCACGTGCAAACTCTAGCAAGGGAAGTGCCCGAAATTAAGTTGCGCTTTCGAAACGAGACATATACGGTTGGAAGGCTTGTCCCAAACAATGATACAGATTATACTTGAAATCTACTATATGGTAAATACAAGCTCAAAATTCCATTTCCTGCCATACTAACATGTACCTCCCCTCCCTCACTCACAGCTTGGAAGCTGGATAGTTGAGTGGATAATAGTGCAGACCCATAGGGTGAGGGTTGAGGGTTTGTATACCGTCCCCGAATGAACTTTTGCAAACTTTAATAACTAATCTTTAATAGGGTGCGAAACCGTTCAGGAGTTGAAGGAGCAACGTCTACGAGTGTGCTGTTTTGGAAATAATAGACAATAGTGCTGATACTAGGTTTTAACGCAATGTCGCTGCAAAGACCAAGTATTTAGATATGCCATATGATCTATTCGGTCACTTTCTCATTCATTAACCGCCTTAAATGTTCGACCGCTCTCGCTTGGTTGCGCTTTTGCCGACCAAATTTGCTCAAGGTGATATCACCAACGCATTTCGCCTACAGCACAAGATGGCATTATCTACCTCCTGAACAGCTCCTCACCCTGTTAAAGGTCAACAGTTAAAGTTTGCAAAACGAAGTCCGGAGACGGAATACAAACTCTGCATCACTATCCATTCGGCTATCCGGCTGCCAAACTATGATTGAATGGGGTAGTACGTGCATGTCGGTGTCGCAGAAATTGGAATTTTGAGCTTGTATTAACCATTTAGCAGATTTCAAGTATAATCTGTAACATCGTTTGGACAAGTCTTCCAACCATTTATGTCTCGTTTCGAAAGCGCAGCTTAATTTCGTGCACTTACCTTGTAAGCTTTGTATGCCTAAATGGGGCGAAGGTAAGTTCGTTGTCGAATTTTACCCAAGGACAGTAAAAAGTGGTAAGAACATTGAAGCTTCTTGCAATGTTTAATATCTATGCTTCACAGGTTAGTGTTCAATGGAATCACGGTGCAAAGTAAGTCGGTGGGTTGACTTCCAAGAGCTCGGATCCTGCGCTCAGTCACAGTTCTGCACCTTCCATCCATTGTTCGTTTTACCCTGAAGGGCTTTTTCACGGCTGTTTTTTCACGCTTTCCTCCTTCGACTATGTTAATTTTCTAATTTCTGAGACAGTTAGAAAAATCCTAGCTACTTCTGCTCATTAGATTGATGTTGCGGATGGTCAGAAGGGTTTGGTAGTTAGAGCATCTTACAGTTTATGTGCTCAGAATAAAACCATCGAGATCTGGCGAGAAGCAATACTCAGTCGGAGTTATGTATCCATCCTCATGGTAGATATGGAGAATTTTTTAGTACTGGTCCGCAGCTGGACGTTCTGACATTTATTTAGACGAACCATGCTGAGGAGCTCTATTACTCGTAGGATTTGATTGGATTTTGTGAACATAGCGGTTGTAACGAGATCTTCTTCATCTGCTGTTCTCATTGTAGGAAATTCCCATGCTCTGGTCACAACCGCGATGAGGCCAATAACTGGAAGTCACGGAAACTTCGACTTTCCCGCGGAGACCCCCAGTTTTCCCATGGATATGCCATTTTACCCTCAGAAGGTCTTCCGTTCTCCACGGTGGGCACACTAATACCCGTGGTGGCTCCTCCATTTGCTCACGATTGACACGCCGAAGTTTACCCACTCGATAACGGTGGGTCCATGTCTCACAAAAGTTCTGAGTTATTCGTCAAAAACCGAATCTGTGAGTACCTGCCTGGAGAACGAAAAACAATTCCACGCTACGAGTTCGCCTTGCACACTAAGCTAAGCGCTTGCACATGAGCACAGAAAATACCACAGCTCATTAAATGAAGCAGCTTTGAGAGATTTGCAAAAGTATTCAGAGCTACCATTCCCAGCTGTATGAGGCAATATTTACATTTTGCTAATAATGGGCACACTGACCAAGTATGGCTACTTGTTAAATACCAATTTTAGCGTAGGCCCTGTCTTCAACAGTCCGTTTCTAATATGATCTGTGTCCGCCTCACTACTTCGCTATCGAAAATAACACGAGTTTACTGCTTGTCCACGATTTTGCAAATATTACTTTCGAATAAAACTTCGGAAGATGCAAAGGAGATTTTTGAAGAAAATGTACATGGCGGCAAGAAAGTCTTCGGCAAAAGTGCCACAGAAGATTTCCAAGATCGTTTGTTGAACAGTTCGTGGCAGTAGTGTTGATTTGTTGCATAGTTGCTGCCAACATGTACATATTTAATATTTGACACCGTGTCACACTATTTGAGGGAAGTGGCCACGCCAAAAAAAAGCAACGTACTGCGAAGACGCGATTGCTCACCAGCTGCCACTTCCAGGAAAATGTGCTAGAGGAAATTTGAGTTCTTCAACATTTTTTTCACTTTTGCTGGAAAACTATCAATTGCCTTAGACTTAGCTAAAATCGCGTACCTCCTTCGTCTACGGTATTCACTCTGGAGATATCTGAAGAAACAAAAACTATGTATCTATCATAGGAACATTCTACTGCATTAATTTGTGAAACCCCTCTCGGAAACGTGAAATTTTGTGAAAAGTGGTTCGAGGGCGTATTCATTCAAAACGGGAAGAGCTCGTCATCAGCAGAGCCGCCACAATTTCTTACAAAAACGTTTTCATGCAGAACACCCGGGAAGGCGCTAATTTTTCGTATTGGCTTTGTGCAGGGTTAGCAATTTGTCAGCAAATGATTAGCCTCAACAAATGCAAGTGAAGAGTTGGAACAGAAGTGTGCTCAGTTTTATGCCCTTGATACAGTGTTGCTGGAGATCTCACATATTTCTCAGAAAATGAACAAAATGGACAAAATATTGCGCAGGACACTGTAGTGATCTGGCAGCAGTGACATGATCCGGATTTATGAAAGTGAACGTTTGTGAATGTGCATGTGCGTCCGTATGTACGTTCCAGATAGAAGTTGTGCTTGATCAACCGGACCAAAATTTGCATACCTCTCTGGTTTTTCGATCATACCGATTTTGTTGATTTCCCTGTTATTTTGTTTAAGAATCACTGAAGGCATGTCCGCAAGTGCTCTCAGTAGACATGTCTTCATCACCAAACCTTACCAAGGGAGTGGAGCCAAAAATGTGCCTTCATCATTTGGTGTCACTCAGTTAGCTAAACATTATAACCATTTTTGATAAAGAAAAGCATGGCCAACTTGCAAATTTCAACAGAATTTTTCTTTTCTGAGGCACAAGCCTTTCAGAATTCTTGATGCTTCACAGTAGAGTCATGTGTTCGCCTAACCTGACACTACTCCACCACAACAGCAAAGTCTTGAAGAGTAAACCATTCATGACCACTTCCTATGGGATGATTACTTGAAGAGCTGACCTCGTTTTTGGAAACCATATCACGTCATAACATTTTCTAGAGTTTCGTACTGCACTCTTTTGCGGTTGCACATGTACTGAAACCTACGAAATCGAGAGTACAGGTCACTACAAAAACGGCAGAATACTGAATAGCTCACTCTTTGATGTGAGCCAACACCGAAAGATAACCAACTTCCGAGTAACTCCGATTTCTGGAAGTTTTGTGGCTTCGCTCTGATTTAGAAAATTGTATTCTCGTAAGTATTGTACGGGATTCACTGTTCGTAACAAGAAACGACACTTCACCGAAATACATATGTAGTACTGCGACGTAGCGTACAATAGGAATGGAGGTAGCGAAGTAGCGCTCAGCTGTAGCTCAAATCGAGCGTTACCTAGTGGTCTAACTTAGAGTAGTTTATACTAGATGCGTGCGTTCGACGCGCGTGCGTCTATATGATAAAGGATGTGCGCAGTCGCTGCTCTGACTCATTTCGAGCGGATGTGGGACGCACACGTTCGTGGCATAGATTTGGCCGTACGGTGTTTTATACAGGGTTATATGCTTCATGAATCATTATATAATTCATGAATTTATGCCATATGCGTGCGTTCGACATGCGTGCGTCCACATGATAATGGATGTCCGCATTTGCAGCTCTGACACACTTGAAATAAAGGTGAGAAGCACATGTTTGTTGCATACAGTGCGTATCATAAATATACGGGCACACCAAAAATAGCGATACCTGCTGCCGCGGACATCCCTGACAAAAACAGTTGTTTCATTTCAGCTTGAAAAGTGGAAGAAATAGGGGCAGCATGGCGCCATAATTATACGTATCATAATTATACGGGCATCTTCAGTAAGAAATGAATACAAACATCCATTCATCCCAGAATTCCTATCTCAATTTTGCAATAAATACTAGAAAGTGTTTGTCATTTAAATTTGTAATCCCATGATGATCGGAGTGTTCTGAAGCGGAGTAAGCGCAGATAAGGACTTTTTACTATGCGGGTCTCTGTATCCGCAGGATTGCCGGGCAAGTCCGATGGAAAAAGGTAAGTACTCGAAGTCGGTCACCTGCTTGTAGTTGGGTGACTTCATTCAAGCCGGGACCAAGGCGACGCGGAGCACTCAACAGAAGCCGCCCAACACTATGACTGTGCCAGCTCCGGAGTTCCTTTTGCTGGAGAGCTGCGGAAATCCTACCAGTACTAGGCGTTTCCATCTGTTCCGTTCAAGTTGAACTTATTTACGTCTGAGAACATCACCTGACCACGTTTTCAAGTCATTAAGTATCTCAGAAGAATTATGCGTATCTCTGACCTATCTGCTGCCCTGTTCACTCTGACAAACTGCAGCTGTATAAGCTTATAAGACCACGTGAGTCTAGAAGCAAGTCGAAGACGGCAACGGACGACTTTGCTGTTACGTGTGGTCGTCATCTATACCGTTATTTCAAAGATAGGAGAAGATAATTGTCTCGAAATCCATTGATAAATACCACGGCCTTCAGGACCATCCGTCTTTTCCAACTCTCTTCTAGCGGTAACTGCTCCCACACCTTGCCATTTCTCTTATTTTAACTATAAGAGTATGGATTTTGCACGAGGGTGTCGATGGTGCTCTAATTCCAGCGAACTTGTCCGACGATTTTGCGAATACAGAAGCTTGCTTAGCAAAAAGTCTTCATCTGCGTCTGCCTCGTGGGATTGCAAGCCTAACTAACAAAGACTTGCCAGTACTTATTGCAAATTTGAGACAAGAATTCTGGGATGAATTGATGTTTTTATTATTTTTTACTGAAGGTGCCCGTATAATTATGATACACTGCAGGGTGAGACCAAACAATGAAGGACGACATGGTGCCCCTAATTTTTCTACTTTTCGAAGTGAAATACAATAGAATAGGGTTTTCGGACACGCTGAATTAGAAGATAACAACGATTTTCGTCAGGGATGTCCGCGGGAGCAGATATCCTCATTTTTGGAGTGCTCGTATATTTATGATACGCACTGTAGATTTGGCCGCGCGGTATTCTCATTCGAGATTACATGCTTCATTCGGGATGATATGCTTCATCGCCTTTTCTTCATAGAGGCACTATCGCAAGTAAATGCATGCGTCTGACGAGTCGAGAATCCCACATCAGTCTCGCAAAATCCTCGTGGATCACAATGCTTTGTTATCTCCAGAGTTCATTGAAGCTCTTCAGCGAAAACTGCATTTTTATATGCGTATTTGGGTACAATAAGCTAATGAAAGAGAAGAATTTTTGTGCGACAAACACGAACAGATACGAATACACATTCACGACGAAAGTATCGTCGAGGTTGAGAACTATAGTTATTCGTGGCAAATGGCAAACGTTAGAGAGATCATTCAATGATATATCGGAGAAAATCTTCCTGAACTGTTCCACTGCCTCACGTGTTCGCTGCACGAGCCAACTGAGAATTTGTCATGTCGGGGCATGATTCGTAGCCGCCATCGTCACCCATTTTTGACTTGACCTGATCGGGATTGTTTCTCGAACTTGCTTGACCGGCCTGTAAACAGAGCCTAACGAATAGCATCATAGTTTGTTCCAGCTTTTTACATTGCATACCGGATCTTGGCCAGCCTTCGCAGCCTTGGGTTCATTCTTTGGCTGTAAATGTAGCTTGCTAAATTTCTCTAGCTTTGAAATCAGACTTCATGGTTCATTAATTTACCAACTAACCTGCAACGTTCCGTTACCAGAGAATGGCGCTTACATTTATTTGAAATGTTAAGAGGAACTCTCCAACTAATTGTTTACTGTAGTTGTCAGAAACATTCAAAGCGAAAAATTGCAAATAAATTGAGTGGACGTAAGTAACCCTTGATTGGATGCAAATAATCCATTGAAATGATTCTTGTGATAATGATTCCGGATTTTAGCCTCAGCCGCGGTGAAGACAACCTCATGCCAAATTAAGGTCTCCAATAAAAACACGAGTGAAAAACCACTGCTACTATTGAGACATACCAAAGATTGAAGCGGCGTGTCACCTGCACTCCAAATCTTGCGATGGGCGGGGTGTGGCAGCATTTGGCTGCTCTTTTGCTGCCCTCGGTTGCTAAACGGTTGCTACTAGATTGCTGTCCGATGGCCGAATAGGAAGCGGATAGCAGTCAAACAGCAGTCATAGCAGCTAACACGAATCCTGCCTATTTTACGGAATCGAATGGAGGTGACATACCTCTACAATCCGTGGAATGACTGAATGGAAACAGAATATTACAGTTTCTAACGGCTGCATAGTAGTGATGGCAATTCCTCTGCCTTGCTAGATCGTCGCCCCCAAGGCTGGGAATCGTGCAACGATAACCAAGCAAAACTTCAAGGCAATGAAAAATTAAATTCAAGACTTGTTTACTTTTAATTGACTTCATGGCTCTTGTTTTTTTTTATTGGGTTGGTGAAAAAAGTTCTGCAACACTCACAACGAATCCTTTAGAAGTGGTTTTCTTCATTAGAACAGAATCTCAATCAATGCTGCATTCGCTATCACTGTGTGGCAACTTCGCGCATCTTTTGGACAGCTTCTCTTTTCCTTCCCGCCAAAACGCAGGAGGCTGAGAATCGAGAAACTTGGACACCTCATTTTCGAGTCTCTGTTGATTGCCCAGGACTCATTTTCCATACATGGTTACTCATGGTCAGAAAAAGGTGAAATTCCGACAGGCCGGTCTGGCGAATTCGATAGGGCGACAGAAATCCCGAACCGAGATTCTGAGTCTTCTCACGACCTGCGTTTACGAAGTGCGCGTGAGGATCATCTTGCAGGAAATGAACATTTGCTCGTTTTGTGAGTTTTTCGTGGGTGGCACCTGCCAACTTCTAGGGCTAGGTAGCGCAGAGCTCCGTCGTCATGACGGGATTTTATAAATCTTAGTAAAGCATTCCTTGTGGTTCCACAGACAACATGGAAAAACTCTCCTTTTGGGCGAGTCTGCTTTGAATGTTTTGGAAGTGATTCCGGACACGAAATCCACTGGCGCTGCTGTGCTTTGTTCGCATACAGGACAAAGCATCCACCGTCCCCCTTACAATTTTCTTTAGAAGGTCCTTCCCATGTGGACGAGCAGACAGCGACTCCTTGGTGCTCACCCGGCCCGACTTATCAGATTCGCACAACACGCAAGGTATTCATGTCCGGAGCAGTTTGCTAAAATCGACAAAGCGAGGTTGCTTGATGACGGTCGCATAGTCGCAATAGAGTGTCTTCGCCAACTTGCAGTTGTCGGCATCTGACCTCGTCCTCAGGTTGTCCCGCAAATCGTCGTTATTAAAGGTTGACGCACGTCCAGACTGTGAGTGATTTTCAAGCATCATTCCGTCAGATTCGAAGCCCTGGTACCACCAAGAGGCCGTCCAATGAAAAATAATGTTCTCTTCAAACTCAGCACATATATAGGCGTCGGCGCTTCTTACAGGATGCTCTTGCAAGAAACCATAATAAACAAAGAAGCGATGTGAGACTCGACTGGCCGAAGGAATTATTACTTGGATGCTGATAGAGCTTCCCTCGTATGCCCTTCACTTGAAAGCATCAAGAACATACTACCTTATACCGACAGAAGATCCTACCTGTCAAGCTGGTTTTGCGTTTCAGAAATGGAAGTAAAAAATGTTGCAGAACTTTTTCATCAACCCAATGTATACGACTGGATGTCAGTAGACCCTTTAACGTGAGGCGGAACCCGTATGGGTGGGCGCGATTCTTTCGCAACCTGGTTTATGCAAGGGGTCACCATCAGGTTTTGTGGTCATTCTGGGAAACTTTATCGCAGCTTCGTGATTTCGTGCCAGCAAGGGAAATCTGTCTGTTGTCTGCAAGTATTAGGTTGGCGAGAAAGTAATGTCTGTAAGTTCTGAAAAAAACTTTTCTGTTTGAGAAGTCAATCGGTACAGGGATCTGGCCTACATAATTTTGAGAACACTAGCTGCCGTACCTGGCTTCGCTCGGGTGTTTTACTACCTTGGCTACATCACACTACTGAGGCCAATTACTATCACCGGCAAATTCATTGAAATCTCCATAATTTTGGTGATCAGCACGTTAGCGAAGCTCAGGTGACCCTCTCACATCGACTCGTGGGCGAAAGGTTAGCAAAGCTATTCCGGTGACATTGAATCGATGTATTCGTACAAAGTGTTTGCTATATTCATAGTCAACGTACAACCCCAAAAGAGATGTCCTCACCGCTTCATTGGGCAGAAGAGCCAAAAATCAATAAAATGGACAAATCGATATTTCGTACACAATGGTTGCCATATTCGTACTCAGCGCATTGAGGAGCCCCAGAAAACATGTCCCCACCGACTCCTGGGCAAAAATAACGAAAAATCAATAAAATCGATGAATCAATCGATTATCCCAGGTGCAAAGAAGCCCATAACCTCCGCCGGAACTGTAGAAAACCACCTCCATAAACTTGGCTACGGGAAAGTTTTGGCAAGATGGATCACTCACCAACTGACCGACTGTGCTGGGTTGAGCCGACTAACCATCTGTAAGATCTGTAAGATGGTTAGGCGGCTCATCCCGGCACGGTGGGTCAGTTGGTCTTTTGTCCTCTGCCCTCGCCAGAAGGAGTTCCTGGAAGATCTGGTTACGGGAGATAGGGTTGGATCCTCCGGGGCTTCAACGCCAGCTGTGCAGTCTGGCTGCTGCGAAGAGAAGAGCTGCCAACACAGACCAAACCCGATCTCCACCCCAGAAAGTCCTCCTTTGGTGCTTCCGGAATGCCAAAGGAGTGCTGCGCTGCGAGATGCTCACACAAGACAGGATGATCACCGCCACCATATACGCCAATCAGCGTCAGGAACTAATTAGTGCATTCCAAGAAAAGCGGCATAGAAGAACTTTGGTACACCTCCTCTATGACAACGCTCGACCAGCGAGACGCAGTACAAACTAGCCGAGCTGGGCTGGGACACCATACCTCGCCCAGCCTACTCTGCTGACCTACCCCCACCTGATTACCATCCGTTCACTCAAGGCTCTGCCTTCTAAGATACCATTTGCTAGATTTGATGATGTCAAAACGGCGGTTTCTCAGTTCTTCGACTCCAGACCCATTTTTGGGAGATGGGAATTAGTGTCCTGCCCAATAGGTGAAGCATTGCAGCATTGTCACAGCTAACAGTGGTGATTATATTGCTGATTGAGTATGCTGTTGAATAGAGTTACAACAAAAACAAAAAAAGACGAAAGATTCGGACATTACTTCTTCGCCAACCTAATAGAATGCTTCCATGCATCCCATTCAACTCGCTAGTTAGAGACGGTGCTTTGTTCGCTTTTTAGAATTTGAATTAATGGATTTAAGTGCTGCGCACTTGAAATAAAATGATAAACTTGTTTAATTTCCGCCTTCAATCGGACTTGTACAATAACTTGAAAGTGCTTAAGGAATTGAATAATTTACCGTGATTGAGGAGGAGTTCTGTTGGGATCCTGCTGCCTGTCTTGATCTATCCTTGCCACCACAGCCGAACAAATGTAATATGATTGCACTTGACAAGATCAAAAGTACAAGTGCTATTGCCATAACGAATCCTACAAGAGAATTCTCTTCATCTTCGGTTGGCTATAAATAGCTGCTGTTGGCCATTTTAAGTAATTGTGATGTTTCTTTTGCTGTCTGCTAGGAAATGCCTCTGTGACTTCGGCTGCGATTGCGGTTACGGCGTGTTATGGACAGGCGCATCGGGATACACCTCGTAATGTGAGGTTGACAATGTTGACCTCGAATATGTTCTCCGTTTCTCCTAATACCACTGCAAAAAAGTTAAGTCGTGCAAAACGGATACAGAATTCGTGATCAGCACTACAAGTGAACCAAAATCTATGTAAATTTTCAGCAAAAATTTGCATAAATGTAGGAGCAGGATTAGTTTGATGATTTACCACTAATAAGGAACGATCATTGCGCGTAGAAGGCCAACATAGACATCTCGTCGGATCTTTCCAAAGTTCGCACGGAAGGGTAATTCCAGCGCAAATCACGATTATTGACATTATCTTGCAACCATTTCGATGCCGAAGTCAACAGCTCTATCACAGTGATTATACCCTCACCTTGATTACACGAAATATCTTGATGTATTGAGTAACTACACCGTGGTTGCCCACGCTTCCACAACTGCTTCCGGCTCAACCTAATCCAAGGCTTTCTTCAAATCAATGAATGTGAGACAGAGGAACATCTGGCATGGCTTTCGATAGGCATCGTCTCCACTATCGCTATCACTTACGTCGGGTGTTCCTCGTGGGCACGTATTAAAGTTGCATCGAAGTTCGTCGGTATTCCTATATTTCTAGCGATCGCAACAACCACCGGTGGATGCCAGTAAATAATGCGAGTGAGGAGATTTTATACGTGAGGGGTAGATAGCCGACGAGAATCTGTGTGATATAGTCAGACAGAGTATTGCACGCACGCGTAGGACTACTGCAGGGCACAAGGAGGGCCTGGTCAGGAGACTCGGCTAGTTACATATCGCGAGTCCTTTAGTCGAGTTCATTTAGTCGTCCATAAGTCCCAGCATCCTTTGCCGCATGTCACGAAATGGGGCTTCCGAGCAAAAATTATCTATCTCACTGCAGCTCGGAGATTTTGAACTGACCCAACGATCATTCACCATTGCTTGCCGATTCTATAGATCATTCAACCGGTAGTGAGTACTTGTGGAAGGATCGTGAACGATACGCCGGCATTTTCAATTAATATTGGGTTGGTGCGAAATTAATTGCCGTTTTGGGGTATGCACAAATAAACTTCTTTCCTCTGTGGGATTTGAAGGAATTTCAAGCCAACATGAGTGACCTTCAGAAAGGTTTTTCCTCTCTCTCAAAAGCCGCTTGCATATTCTGGCTAGCTTGTTGTAATACCTTTCCGTAGAGCCGCGAACAAATGCTGAGCGGACGCGATCCTCGGGTGATCGTAGTTAATGACTTCAAACTCGATCACACTGAATCGGAGGTGTCCCGTAATTTCGCACTTGTTTTAACTTGCAATCGCCTTTCTAAAGAACGGTGAGCTGGGGGTTCATAAAGTTTTCTCCCTACGATTTTCAATTCAAATGCAACCATGATCGTGGTCGCTGGATGTCGCTGGACGATCAGGCGTTAGAGATAGCCATCTCACTTCTTCTTAATTGGCAGTTAATGTGTGTGTGCACGAGAAACAGCCATCAAAAACGGGAAATACCTACAACATCGTGTTCAGCACATCGAGTTATGTACGAAAATGTGGTAAATTTTGATTTTTACCCGGATTTAGAGGTGTTTTGGGCCACTTTTGCCATGTTCAGACATGTTAATGGCCGACTGTTGTTTTCATCACAGTCGGAATGAATGAGATAGGCCTATGATTACAGGAGTGTATAAAAGGAAGGAGACGGGCAGGATATTTTTATAACGAAGATGAGGAACGAGGCGGACGAGGAATGATGCGGATGGGGATTAGGGTATAGTGTATGTTAGAGGTGCGCCGGCGGTGTGGTAAGGATCCTCCGGCGCTCATAAGCAGGGAGACGCATGGACATGGCTCCAACGGCGTGATAAAGGTGCGCCGGCGTCCAAAAGCGGAGAAACGCCTAGAGTCGGGTCCAATGGTATGGTAAGGGTGCACCGGCGACCAAAAGTAGTGAAAAGCCTGGAGTCGGGTCCAGTGGTGTGATAATGGTGCACCTGCGTCCAAACGTGGTGAAAAGCCTGGAGTCGGGTCCAGTGGTGTGATAATGGTGCACCTGCGTCCAAACCTAGTGAAAAGCCTGGAGTCGGGACCAATGGTGTAATGAGAGTGCGCCGGCGTCTGAAAGTGGGGAAACGCTTGGAGACGGGTCCTACGGTGTGACAAGGGTGCAAGGCCTCCAATAGTTGGGAAACGCGTGAATGATAGTGTGTTCTTCCACCTGCATTATTCTTACCTATGGACAGGAAAAATATGCGAGCGAAGCGAGCACGAGAAGAAGCCTGAGAGTCCGGCGTTAGCAGGACGATCAGGCTGGTAGAATATGAAGTGAATCTCACCATCTGGACGATGAGAGCAAAGAAGGACGCTCACCATACGATCTGACTGGTGACTACCGTCTGACCTGGTGTAACATCTTTTCCAACTTAATTTTTCGTCCCAAAACGACCCCTTTCCAGAACATGTACTTGCTGCAGATGAAGCTCGGCTAATATACAATAAAAAGAAAAGCAAAGGGGTATGGGTAGAGACGTGTTCCCACTTCTAAGTTTTCCTAAACCGGATCTTCTTTCTATGGTGGTTGTGTCAGGAAATTTGTGATGATCTAATGGTGTGATTGACTGCAGCCTTCTACAACCTGGTCAAGCATTGACAGCAGAGACCTAGTATTGCAATTTCGAGTTGATGTCCGAAAATCTGCTGTATATGTGGCTGGCATTGGCGAACAGAATCAAGTTTTCCCCAGCTCCAGTGCAGCCTCTCACTTAAAAACTCACTGGCGAAAACTGCCGCAGTGAAACATTGAGGTTCTCATTCATTCATCTCATTCCTCAGGCCTTTCCCTTACTGAATTCACTTTTCCCGAGTCACAGGTTTAAACCCGTGACAGCAGCAGACTGGTGATCTGAAGCGTGCCGAAATCGCCTTCCAGAAGTTTTTAGATTTTTGCGACCTCAATTTCCGTTATAAAGGCATATGATTTCAGTATGTTGTTAGCTAAGACTTACTGAATTAAAAGAACATTATAATGATAAAGAACATTGGGTTTAAGTCAAGTTATAACGCTTTAAACTGGAGTGTTCGTTTCGACAATTAATTTTGCACCAACCTACCAACCTAATATTAACAGCGCACCCACAGAGATTATCGTGCCAGAGATTTTGATTGTTTTGGATACTTATTGCTAGCTGTGGTCGCAACAATTCTACGAAAGTTGCTGTGCAGTAGCTATCAGCACGCTCAAGATATAGAGATTAGATTTGTTCCAGCGTTCCAACAGGATGAGTGTAGCATGAAATGATTTGTGTCTCGGGCCCGTGCGTCACGTTATTGTTTCTTCGTTGAGAATCAATTTCTTTCTTGGTGAAATAACTTTCTTTTATTCCCACCTCCCTCCATTTCTGCACGAGCAACTCAGTCATTCTCCGCAAACACGCTAAAATGGTAGCAATGGAAGTCGTAGGATTTGCCGCAGTTGATGGTTGCGTTTGTATTCGAGACCTGAGAGTACAGCGAAAACGTTGAAAGCGAGATTACCGTAGATGCTGCCTTAAAGAGAGATCAAAAGGATCAGGCGATGTAACAGACGGAAACTACGACGGAAACGGAACGCATCGGCGCATCGTTACTTCGTTGCATTGCCTTTAGACGCTTCCAAACGAAGCTCATCGCTTCTCATCGCCAGTATTTCTCGGAGATGTGAACAAAATAAATTGGCGATGTGAAGTTTAGTGATAATGGAATAGTATCGCCATCCTAAATACATCGGTTATCATCCCTCTCACGTCTTGAATCTTCTCAATCGCTCTATCGCTGTGGCGAGCGCATAGTCGATCCAAGCTCAAGACTTCGCGCTAAAGTTAGCTGGTTAACCCTCACGTCTCCTGGATAAGACGGCAGCCATTTGAAATACTACGTTGACCTTGTGGATGAATTATCTAGTTTTCACTTCTTCAACTCCCAAGAAAGGAGTTTGCCTTTTACCGAAATTTCATTACCTTCACGTAATAGAGCTCCAAGCATTGATTCTTCATCCCCATTATCGCACCCCAATAATTGCTCCTGCTTGCGTGAGTTAGATGGGAATTTCCCCTCGGAGACCCGAAAAATTGAAAAATTTCCCATCGAGCTCCCAAAAGCATATGAAGTTCTAGAAAATTAAAACTCTGGCAGAAGGTAGAGCTGGTCGTTCTCTATGAACATATAGAGAAGCATTTGCTGATTTCGAGTCAGAGGACTTCAGCACGAGGTCTAGGTCACCCTACTCTTTCACGTTCTGATGGGCCCCGCAGGCGAATCCAGCATGTGCAATCGATTGATCTCGATACGCATACTCTATTTTTTAAATATTTCCACCCTCTTTACTCCACATTTGGTTCTGAAGTGATTCCGACCCGTGCAAAAATTTATGGAAGGCGCCGGGGATCGAACCTGTGAGAGTGCTGAAGCCGTTTTCTCTCATACGCTGCTAACCAGTCCTGCTTTAACTCGATATGACGTGACCATTCTTGGGCGGAACGTCATTTGTCATGTCATAAAACAATCATGAATTTACATTCAATGGTCAAGCCACCCCTCTACGTACCCCACCCACACCTCTCCAATATGACCTCCCCCCTTCCCAGCCTCCTCCCATACGACCCCCTCATGGGAAATTCCCATCGGACGTTTGACCCTGGTCATATTACCGACTTATACCAAGTGCCCCCCCCTAACTCCATTTTACCCTAGGTTTCTTACTGTAACAGACTTCCTCTCGAGATTTGATGAAAAAATGTGCGAATCTTTCCCTTTTTCCAAGTCATATCCTCTTAATTCCTTCTCAAAGTCCAGTATTTCAGTGTGATTTCATATTCCATCTCCTAACCGACTTCGCATACCTTCCAATTGCGCATGTTTTTTTAATTCCAAGAAAAAAACGCAATAAGTATGGTCAGTAGGTCAAATAGAGAATTAGAACCAGTTCGAAACTCTAAACTAGCTTTTCGAAACCAATCAGAAGCCACAATTCAACCGTAGAAACCTTTTTATAGCAGCTTACAACCGCGAGGTGCGGTTAACAAATGTGAATGAGTCCTAAAAAATTATAGTGGGATGAGCCTAGCAAATGATTCAATGGCGTCGCCAATCATTAAATGAAGTATGCCCAAGCACGCGACCCAGTCGCCGCGACTGAATCGCTCGTGCAAAACTTAGTCGCGGCTATCATGTCGCGTCCCTCGAAGTATGCCCGAGCTAATCGGAATGATTGATACTGGCCTGTGATTACAAGACCGTATAAAAGGAAAGAGGTGGGTGTGATGCCGTTAGAAGGAAGAGAATGAGCCAGGCGGATGAAGAAGGGCACAGATGAGGTTTGTGTCGGCGCGGGCGCTGGGGAAATCATGGGAAAGGGCTACTGCTATGGAAGAGATGCGCTGGCGTCCAGTAGTAGGGAAGATGTCGTTGAACAGGTTCACAACTGCGAGAGCGGTGCTCCGCGTTCCGTGATGGAAAGACGTCGCTGGACGGGTCCACGTCAGCCACATATTGCGCCGGCGCTCAGCAGTGAAAAAGGTGTCGCGTCACAGGCCCCCAACTGCGAGCGTGATGAGTTGGCACCAAGTAGTGGGGAACATACACACGAATGCGAAGTGAGCGAATCGAGCCTGAAAGAAGCCTGGAAGTCCGGCGTTAGCAGGACGATCAAGCTGGTAACTATTTAAATTGCACATGTAGAGTGCACTTCTGGCGCATGCGGATATCGTACTTATCAAGCGTTCTATTGTCCAAGAGAGACTGACTTGCTAGTCGTGGGACGGTGAAAAGTCGTGGACAGAAATGAGGCATACCAAAAGATCCCAATAAAGGATTTACCGTTATCATCACTGAATCACTCTGAACTTTCGTACCACGGTGGGCCCATCGTTATCCCATGGTTAATGTTCGGCACGTCAACCATGAGCAAACAGTGGGGTCACCCTGGGCTAGCTGGGGATTCATGAGGGGAAACTGTGAGATTTCCGTGGAGAAACTGGGGTATTTCCAGGGATTTTCCAGAGTTTAATCGGGATATTTCCGAGGGTTAATCAGGGCACTTCCAGGGGTTAATCGGGGTAATTCAACGAGTTAGGCGGGGATCATCATGCTCTTCCGCCCACATTCTCATCGTGTCCTGATCGCCTTTTTCTGGATAAACACCACACAACAGCATAGTGATTTATTCCCAACATATTGGCATTTAAAAAACAGCACAATCATGACTGCAACAAAACAACAATGTTTCGCGAGTGGAGCGAAACCAAGGACTTTGCATTTCTGTGTGGCCTGAATATGAGCAGTATTTTCATCCACTTGGAACGAACATTTCGGAGGTTATCTACTCACGCCTTCTTCCTCGTGAAGAAGTCAGAAGGAATGTACGATATTTGAGCATTCATGAATTTCGACTCAATTACTCCTCTTCTAACAATTAATTACGATATGTGCCCACTGACTACGGCAAAGAATGCCTAAAAGAGCTAGTACTGAAGTAAGCACTGAAACAAAATCCTCACTTCATCAAGGAGAGTTCGCATCATACTTTTACTACTTACAATCGTTTACGCCGTTTGCCGTGCCGGAGTCTCAGAGTTAGTAGAAGTCCAGAGGAACACACCACAAGCGGGAGCGGAATCGGATGAATGGATTGGAACCAGCAAACACAATGAATGATGATGTTTTCATCAAATATCTATGTCATTCTGCAAACACGTTCCCGCTGGGCCGGTCTTTAGATGAGGTAAAAGTGGGCGAATGCTGGGCCTTTGGTGGTTAAAACGAGGAGTAATGCGGAATTGAGATAGGTGGGATAACGGTGGGCAAATCGTGGGCAAAATGTGGTTCAACCGTGGAAAAAACGGAAATGTGGGCTAATAGTGGGCAAATGGTGGACAAACGGAGGTTCCACCATGGATTTTCAGAGCACGGTGGGCCCACCGTGGGGAAAAGGTGGGACTGATGACAATGGTGGGATAACGGTGGGATGAGTGGGGGCGGACATCATAATCGGGGGATATCTGGGGGATAACTGGAGAGTAACGGTGGGCCCACTGTCGGTTGGGGGTCCACCGTGGGATAACGGTGGGCCCACCGTGGTACGAAAGTTCAGAGCAGCAGTAGACCTAATATCTCCAATCGTCCAAACAATCCAACAAACAGCTTGATGTTGAACACTTTGCTCTGCCCTTGAACTCCACCATGTCTTCGAGACAACTTGCTTAAGATTCTTGTGCGAATCCAAATCCTCCTACTCATGTAAGTGGCATCGAAGTTTTCATAAGAAAAGCCGCCAAGCCAACAGATATTAGGCCTACTGCTGAACTCTACGCAAGCACAGATCGATGTTAATCGTTCCTTTGCGATATGGAGGTATAACAAATAAGTAAATAAATAAATAAATAAATCAGTGAACCACATTCCACACAGAGTATCCAGACTTACTTGGTTCAAAATGAAATGAAGGAAGCACCCAACAAAATTTTGCTTTAGCTATATTGCTAGGATTAGCGCTGTAGTGAAAACGATTACAATGTTCAATTTTGTCAGATTCTATAGAAATGACGTTTTCACTAATACCGTTTAGCCCGCCTGCAAGGAAAAGTGGCCGAGATGCCCAGATTTGAAAGGATGAAAGTGGGAATAAAAGCGGGTGCTCTCATATGGAAAGAAGGTGACTATTTGAATCTCTTCATATCCTCAAAATACTGATGTCTACAGCTGTGCAACTTTCGTATTATTGACGGGATAGCTCCTAAGCATCCGAAACGGTCAGAAACTCGGACACGGAATTTTCGTGAGTGCTGCCTTTAAATGCATGGCAACGTGTTGGAAACTTGCAGATTGCAAGAGTGCGCCACTTTGATTATTTTGGAATGAGCGACAATAATTACGAAAAACTTTATAGCTCCCAAGATCGGCTGTTTATAAATCTCGGCATGACTTGAATTTCGTAATATCTTATGTTGAACTGCACGCGAGATTAGTAGTCAGTTTACTCAGAACGGCCAACGTTTCGGAGCTATCTCCTTCTTCAGGGCCTGGAATGGGTAAAACAACTCGTTGAAACTGCCCCATCAAGTGCATTAGCGATCAAGCTAAAGTCGAAAAACTTATTTTTCGATCACCGGAGAAAACCGTGCTCAACTGAGAACGTATACACACCTCGGGCTAGACAGGAGAGAGATGGACAAGATCCTACTATATTAAAAGATTTGGTCGCTAGTCCCCGAAAACACTTCCGTTACTACGCGTCGACTCTCAGCGCATTGTCGATACGCAGTGTTGTGATGAGTACTTTAAAAAAGGGGCCGCTGGCCTAAATTTCCACATTGTCCGCTTTTTTAGTCCTAGATCTTTATCTTCCTTGTTATAGGTGACACCTCCCTAAGGGCCGGCGTAGGTTTTAGGCTACTTTGCACCTGGGATTATCGATTAGTTTATCGATTATATCGATTTTATTGATCCTCGCTATTGCTGCCCCGGGCGCGTTGAAGACATGGCTATTGGGGTATGTCAATACGCTGAAGACGAATATGACAACCGTTTCGTACGGCACTATCGATTTATCGGTTTTATTGATTTTTCGCTAATTTTGCCTCAGGGACGGTGAAGATATGGGTATGTCAATACGCTGAACACGAATATGACAACCGTTTTGTACAGCACTATCGATTTATCGATTTTATTGATCCTCGCTATTGTTGCCCCGGGTGCGTCGAAGACATGGCTATTGGGGTATGTCAATACGCTGAAGACGAATATGACAACCGTTTCGTACGGCACTATCGATTTATCGATTTTATTGATTTTTCGCTAATTTTGCCTCAGGGGCGGCGAAGATATGGGTATGTCAATACGCTGAACACGAATATGATAACCGTTCTGTACAGCACTATTGATTTATCGATTTTATTGATTTTTCGCTAATTTTGCCCCGAGCGCGGCGAAGACATGTCTGCCGGGGTATGTCGGTACGCTGAACACGAATATGACAACCGTTCTGTACAGCACTATTGATTTATCGATTTTACTGATTTTTCGCTAATTTTGCCCCGGGCGCGGCGAAGACATGTCTACTGGAGTATGTCAATACGCTGAATACGAATATGACAACCGTTTTGTACAGCACTATCGATTTATCGATTTTATTGATTTTTCGCTATTTTTGCCAGGACCCGAGCAAAGCCGGGTACACAGTCTAGTGATAAAAATTCAAAAAATAATGGTGAAACTAAACAACTGGATTGAAAGAATCAAACAGATATAAGGTTTTTTTAATCCAGCAAGCCATTCTCAGGGGTGAGGGGGCTCCCTGCAAATCCGATTTGGAGCCCAATAATCCTAATAATGTCGATTAACGTTACAACAAAATCCTCGCACATGGTTTTGTTTCCTGACATGGTTTTGAAACGAAGTGGTAGCGCTGTTCCCATCGGTTGGGGTTTTTCCTTGATTTTGACTGGGCCAGTGGTAAACATGCGCCGGTCTCAGGTAAAGAGGCACACGGGTCCATTGGTCGAGATTTTCCCGCCAATGGTAAACAGGTGCTGGTCTCTGGTAAAGGGGCACATGGGTCGTTGGTCAGAATTTTCCCGTCAGTGGTAAACAGGTGCTGGACTCTGGTAAAGGGGCACACGGATCTTTGGTCAGCACTTCCCTTGGGTTCGACTGGACCAATGGTAAACAGGCGCCGGTCTCAAGTAAAGGGGCACATGGGTCTGTTGGTCAGAATTTTCCCGCCAGTGGTAAACAGGTGCTGGACTCTGGTAAAGGGGCACACAGGTCCGTTGGTCAGGATTTTCCCGCCAGTGGTAAACAGGTGCTGGACTCTGGTAAAGGGGCACACGGGTCTTTGGTCAGCACTTCCCTTGGGTTCGACTGGACCAATGATAAAAAGGCGCCGACCTCAGGTAAAGGGGCACACTGGTCTTTGGTCAACACTTCCCTTGGGTTCGACTGGGCCAAGGTAAACAGGCGCCGGTCTCAGGTAAAGGAGCACGGGTCCGTTGGTCAGAATTTTTCCGCCAGTGTTAAACAGGTGGTGGTCTCAGGTTAAGGAGCACGGGTCCGTTGGTCAGAGTCTTCCTGCCAGTGGTAAACAGGTGCTAGCCTCTGGTAAAGGGGCACATGGGTCGTTGGTCAGAATTTTCCCGTCAGTGGTAAACAGGTGCTGGACTCTGGTAAAGGGGCACACGGGTCCGTTGGCCAGGACTTTCCCTTGGGTTCCACTGGGCCAGTGGTAAACAGTTGCTGGTCTCAGGTAAAGGGGCACACGGGTCGTTGGTCAGGACTTTGCCTTGGGTTCCATTGGGCCAGTGGTAAACAGTTGCCGGTCTCAGGTAAAGGAGCACGGGTCCGTTGGTCAGAATTTTCCCGCCAGTGGTAAACAGGTGCTGGTCTCTGGTAAAGGGACACATGGGTCTCTTGGTCAGAATTTTCCCGCCAGTGGTAAACAGGTGCTGGACTCTGGTAAAGGGGCACACGGGTCTTTGGTCAGCACTTCCCTTGGGTTCGACTGGACCAATGATAAAAAGGCGCCGACCTCAGGTAAAGGGGCACAAGGGTCTGTTGGTCAGGATTTTCCTTTGACTGCGACGCTGTCAGCAGCAAAGTTGCGCCCGTCTCAGGTCAGGTGAAGGGGCACACGTGCCGCGCCGGTCTCAGGTAAAGGGGCACACTTGTCCACTGTTTTCGCGGTATTTTCCCTTGGGTTTGACTGGGCTAGTGGTAAAGTAGCGCTGGTTTTAGGTAAAGGGGCGCACTGGCCCATTGGTCGGAACTTTTCCTTGAGTTCAACTGGGCCAGTAGTGAATTGGCGAGGTCTGTTGGCCGGGATTTCCCTGTGAGTCCGGCTGGCTGGCTCAGTGGTAAAGCGGCGTTGGCTTCAGGCAAAAGGCAACACGTGTTCATTGGTCGTCAACAAAAAGAAGGTCGTGGTCTTCAAAAATTTCAATCAGTCAATTTTGGCATTTTGTGACTCCTCGACAAGCTGTTTGCCACTGTTTAGTTTGAGTTTCTCAAAATCTAAGGATTAGTTCTATTCAGACAGGTGTTGAGACTGAATGAAGTGCTTAATTAGGTTTGTTTGCAGACACTCTACTCGAACTCTAATACCAACACTGATAGAATGCGGTGAAACTTTGAGCCAAGGAACTCACGGGGTTACTATCTCGCGCAAAAGCCTAGACAATAACTTGCGCACCCACCTAATGTGTCTCATCAACCCCGTGGACCACCTCCCTTACTAGAAACTCAAACAAAAGCCTCAATAAATTGCGCAAAAGCCCAATAAATTGCGCACCCACCTCATGTATCCCGCCAACCCCGTGGACCACCTCCCTTTCCAGAAACTCAGGCAAAAGCCTAGACAATAATTTACGCACCCACCCCATGTATCCCGCCAACCCCGTGGATTGCCTCCCTTCCAAGAAACTCAGGTAGGTAACTTGCGTGTCTCCCGTTCCCACTAGAAACTCAGGCAAAAGTCTACAAAATAAGTTGCGCACCCACCTCATGTATCCCGCCAAGCCCGTGGATTACCTCCCTTTCCAGAAACTCAAACAAAAGCCTGGACAATAAATTTCCAATGTTTCTCGCCAACCCCGTGGCCTCAGGCAAAAGCCTAAGGAATAATTTACGCACCCATCCTATGTATTCCGCCAACACCGTGGATCACCTCCCCAAGTATCCCACCAATCTCATGAAGCATCTTCGTTTCCTGAGCTAATAACCAATAACTTATGCTCCTACTCATTTATCCCATTAACCCTGTTGATCATCTCTCTTCCCTAGGCCACGTGGATTTGAGTATTGATCATTTTCTTAATCATCACTTAGAACTTTTTTGGTTTAGTATAAATGAGCCACGTCGTGTCGGTGAATATCGGTGAGTAATGACAAAGAAGATTGGTGGAAATAGGCGGTCGTGATGCTTATTCTCTTTTCACAATAATTTGTTTTCAGTTTTTGTTCAAAACTTTGGGAGAGTACAAAGTTTTTGGAATAAGTTTGGTTTGAACTAGAAGGATGGGATAGTCACACAGTAATGCTGAGGGTGTGTTTGTATGATTGGCTCACTGAGTTATTGACCGAGTGGTTTGTACAATACAAAAGCAGTTGTGTTCTGTATTTCACGCAGTCCTTGGTATGCTCGCTGCTCGCGAAAGACAGAGGTAGAAACAACAAAACAAATTGATTCACGGAATCTGTGAGTTATCTTCTCTCATTCGCTACGCTATGTGCTCTTTTTCGACTGAATAATGTTATATGTAGATATACATATACAGTTGTGAGATAGTGTAGCTCGAGTTAAGGGTGTGAATCTCACACAACCTGTTGGCGCGCACGAAAAACCACACCGGGTCAATACTGTCACACTACGGAAAGTAGCACAATAACGTGGCTTACGGGGCCACTAGTCAACTAACAAACATTCCAACAATCCCATTTCCTCAACGCCACCTAAAGCAAGAAAACCCTAGCACCGAGGTGAATGCAAAAATCCGCTCTTTCGCTACAAACGTTCATGATATCCTTTGCAAGTACAAAAGTCAGAGATTCGTTTCAAACTTATCTTCTGTGGGAAGAGAGGGTATTCGGGAAATCCGCAACTTTGTAGCATCTGCGCAAGTACGCGTATGCATAAGCGACAAGGGTGGTGAATTCGTTGTAATCCCACAAAACCTAGATAAGGCGATAACAGAACTCCATCTCCGTGACGAGACACTTTATCGCCCACCTTCCGAAGAAGAATTCACTAAACAGTACCGTATGCTTAATCGTACTTGGGGTAACATAGCAAAGGATGCCCACCTTAAACCATCCTTGATAACACGCTTGAGACTCGAGCTTCCAGTTTGCCCTGCACTGTATCTCCTGGTAAAGACCCATAAGCTCTCAACAGACGATCTCAATTCAAACGATCCCTCACGGTTCAAAGTACGACCGATCGTCAGTTGTGTTGGCGGCCCGACAGACAGAATATCTTGGCTTCTCAACCTAATACTAGTTCAGCTAATCTGTTACGTCCCATCTAATCATCCCACCCATATTGATGTACAGAATTCCAATCTCATCCAACTGAACAAGTACATTGCTCCCTCTCTCACTGGAATTCTGTGGACGAACTTCTTTTGTGGATACATCGCTTATCCAATGCGATCGATAATGTTCACGCACCTCATATCACAATGAACTCAGAACTGCTATCTTTTTTTTTTTACCTCGACTCAGTGACGCGAAGAACATCGTTAACCTTCCGGCACATTTCGTAGTCAACAGCAACACAATCACTGTCACGTACTCCACTGCAACAGCAGCTTGTCGCCAGAGCTTCTACAACATAGGTCGCATTCGTGACAAAATACCTCTGGTCAACTTCACGCGCACTTATCCCCTTTCTTAAGATGAGACGCTGATCCTTCACTCGCTCTCACATCATCCCTATCGTTGTTGAAAATGAATAGCTGTTCCTGCTAGACCATTATCGTCCACACCGGCCAGCTGCAGTCGTTAGGACACTGAAGTTCGAGCCAGATCCCATTTGCCGTGCTCGATATCAGAGGCCTAAAGCTCTTTCTTTTCACAAGACACCGCACATGAGTCCGCTCGCTACTCGCGGTAAGAGCCTCCTCTGCATTACTCTGTCTTGCTGGACCCGATTAAACTAGACTTTCCACCGGATTTTAAAGGCTGTCTTTTTCGCAAACAGGCCCACTTCTCAGCCAGCTATGGAAAGATGGAGAGCCTGAAGGCAAGGATGAACTAAGTAAGATGCATCAAATGCATCGGCATCGAATGCCACATTTCACCGAGGAATGTCGTCTTTATTACAAGAAATGAAGAGGGCGTGAGAAACAATATATGCAAGAAACTCTTAAATTTTTCTTGACGCGACCATCATTCTTCCATTTCCATTTTTTTTGTTGCACCAGTCAGTAGACGCGCACAATAGCTGAAGAGGTTGAAACTTTTCACACTATTTCACTTTTTTCATTTCTCACATCTATTATGCCTTGACATTGCTCTTGATTTCTTACTTCGACGTCCCATTTCTTTCAAATTACAGGTGTTCGTTCGAGCGACATCCGGTGCCGTTTTTTCTGTTGATCGTTGCTACGGTGAAGTGGTGGGCTACCTTTCGGGGGGTTTCTTTCGCACCACGAGTTTACACAATTTCGCTGTAACTGCTCCCCCCCCTTTTTTTTTCAGTGATAAGAGAGATGGCAGACCGTGGATCCAACTATTCGTGATGGGAGCGCAGGTGAGCATCATTTTGCTAGCAAGGAAGAAACTACTCAAAAGCTCCACTAGGGTAAATCAAGTGCCCTAGCATAGAGTATTGGAAGAGATGCGATACTGTTGATTAAACGAGGCGGATGCCTTCATGGAGGCGCTCTTATCCACTGGTAGGGAAAGTGCCATGCAGAATGTCGACTGATGTAGGAATGGTATGTTGGTATCAAGAGTATCATGACTTATAATAACGTGCTACTCTGTATGTGTGTTTGTGTGTTTGTCAGTGTGAAACGAAATCCGAGGGCGTGGCCTAGACCGAAGAGAATGCTCTACAACGGGTCTACTGTTGCTGTAGTAGTGCGCCGGCGTCCAAAAGTGAGGAAACGATTGGAGTCGGGTCCAACGGTGTGACAAGGGTGCGCTGGCGTCCAAAAGTAGGAAAACGGAGTCAGGTCCAACGATGTGATAAAGGTGTGCCGGCTTCTACAAGTAATAGGAATTCGCTCTCTACTTCTGCATAAAGGGTACGCTTACCCTGTTTTGGCGGACCCTCCTACCTAAATCACCTAGACGTACATTGTTTCCTTTCGTATCCGTGTTCTCTTCCCATTCCATGTGTCTTTGAAAGAACCACTCCTTCCTTTTCGTTTATATACACCGGTCGCTTCTCAGGAGAGCGATAGAACTGCGTGGAAGAATACAGATTTTATCGATCCATTTACACCTTTGTGTTTGCTTTCAACGTGCAGTATGCGAGCGAAGCGAGCATCAATAGAAGTCTGGAAGTCCGGCGTTAGCCGGAGGGCCAGACTGGTAGCGCTAACGCCGGACTTCCAGACTGGTAGTATAATAATATCTGGTGAAGGTGATGCCATCTAACGAAACTACTGAACAAGTAGTGTCGTTACTCATCTAATTGTAAGGCACCTTTTGATATGCGATGGGTACGGCGACACCAGACGCAACAACGCGACTGCGTTCCACCTTAGGATCGTCACTTTGCGCTGTTGGCTAAATGCTGCGATGTTTAATTTTTTTTTTGTCGTAAAGCCATGAAATGCAAAGGAATAACATACAATACAGACAATAAACAGCTGCGGTTCCACAGCGCAGCGCGGACAAATAATGCAGCTGCAGACCTTCGACGCCACAAATTCATCAGCTCCATCGACGCTCACTGCATTTCCTAAGAAGCCTAGAGCCACACTGTCTGAGAATCTGGTTCATCTCGCAATGAATAATTGTTCAGGAGAATTTTGAGGTCCGTAGCCTTTGTCTCTGTTGACGGTAAAACGCTGCGCTATGAACTTCCTTGCAGTAAATTAGAAATAAAATGTCCTGTTTTCGCTGTGATGCTCTGCCCATCCTTGTCGTTACAGATATGAATGTAGATTCCGAAAATTCCTGGGTATCTAACATTTAATACACTCGCATGGCAGCTGCGTACAACAAATGGATCATAAATGTACAGTCGGAGAGAATCTATGTCATGTGAAACAAGAGCTCTTCAGGAATCTCGCCTCTCCTAACGGACAAACTTGCTGATCACGCACCATGCGTGATCAATTATCAATGTTTTATTATTTATGAACACAATATAACTTATTTTCAAATAAAGAAATCAACAAGAAAGACTGGAAAATCGAGATAGAGATAACATGTCGTAGCCGCGTCTCCGCCGACTATTTTCCGGACGTCAGATAGCAGAGGTTTCCAGCACCGCAGGTGTACCCTGATGGACATTGCCCGTTGACGCATGGTCCTGCAATGCGTAGCCATGGACTCTCATTTAGGAACTACGGCAAAGTTAGCCGATTTCGTTAGACGTGACAGCTAACCGAGAACTCCTCCTGAGCCAATAGGACAGCAGTAGTTATTTGTATTGCAAATGTATCCAACTGGGCATTGTTGGTTGACGCAAGGGCCTGGGAATCGGAACAATTTCAGGTGGAACATATCTATTAACGAGACTTCCACTACATGGTAACGAATAGGTCTCTATTCGAATTAGACCCAATACCTGTGGAGTTTCCTGATTGACAACGGCAACAGAAGTTGTTGACAGTGCAGAAGAATCCTTGTCCGCAAAGTCCGCCAAGGCAAGCCGCTACAGCTGGGCCACCGGAGCACGCAGCTAAAACACACCATTCAGGAAATGGCACAAAAATTTATGTAAGACACATGGGGTGAGAAAACAGTGGGGATTGCCAACACCACATTTCACGGCATTTTCTACCATGCCTCGACAAAAACAATGATTTGTAACTTGAGGGAAGGATTTTTGGAGATGTACTCCACATAATGAATGCACAGGATTACTCAAAACCCGTCACTAAGTGTAGTGTTTTTTATTGGAGTACTTTGCCTGACGTAATGACGGCTTCACAGCAGCAAAACCAATTCCCTACCCCTATCCCACTTGTTCCGCTCCGAAATCTTCAAACACATTCCTCGCTGGAAATTCATCTAAAGGACTTGACTGATACGCTAAAACGACTATTAACATGTTTTTCATTGCTAGGGAAGAAATGTTGCAAGAAATTGCACAGAATGCCAGTTCCTGTAAAATCGTGATCATCGTGCAAATTGCTATCTTGCTCTTTGCATAGTTTCAGAAGACTCGCTGAGATACTGTGTTTACTGCAGGCTTGTCTCAGCTTTCTCTGTAGGTAAACATGTATCTCTAACCTACTTTGAATGTTCCCTGACGTGTGATCTCCCGAAATTTCATCAAAACCACCACAGATCTAGCCCTCGCCACTGCGTAGCTAGCGATTACTACGTAGTTGTTGTGCAGTTGTTTTGTAGAGCACATTGTTTCATGTGGGAACGGTCAGCCCGTCGCTCGTGCGCTGGTGCTTAGCTCAGGCAAACATCTCAACGGCTCTCGCTGTTAAGGTAAATAGAGCAGGGAGACCGAACTACTGTGTTCGGAGCAGGCGAAAATCAGCAGCTGTAGCTGGACCCACTTGTTGGGTTGCCTTACCGCACTTAGGGCAATGGCTGCAACGAGTAGCATGTGCTTCGTTGCTGAACATCGGTAAAGCCGAAAGCTTCTGGGGAGGACTTTAACTCACTTTCGAGGTTGACGTTGTTTGAAGGACAGCAGCACCCTTGAACGCAAATCGAAGGTGCTGGCATTGCTTGACACTGGTAGTTGTTGGAACAGGTTGAGAAGCAGTTGGCAGGGCATCGGTACTGGCGCTTCGTTCGGGACACGGTCAAATTACTATCGTAGGGGTGGTCGTCGTGGAGCTTCAAGTCTGGAAGCATCGTATTTTAGGCGGAGAAAAGAGGGAGATGTCGCACTAACATCAATAAGTAAAGGCACCAGAGTAATAACGCTGCAAAATCATCAACAGGCCACCAGTGAGGTCTAGCAAAGCCAAATAAATCTTACAATCAGTCAGATATTATTATGATTTGGTCCACTATGATATGAAATTCTGCAAAGAGTACAATGCTGCTCAACAATTTGGTGAAAGTAAAATTCAAGACGAAGCTTTGGGTGTGAAATAAACGTTCAACTTCTTTAGAATTATGTCTCGAAACTTCAATAAAAGTGGCGATAACTTATAGTTGCAACGCAATGTATACCTTCAACAGCTTCATCTGATACATTGGCGAATACAAGATAGCAAGCGATCGGCAAAAGCAGCAGAAAGGAGTACGCCACTCGCCTCATGGTACCTGAAACCAGTTGTAATGGATGTTAGGTAACACAAGGTAACGTCCGAACGAGCAGCGGAAATAAGCGATGCAATGGAGCCATCGGAGCCACCGAAGTGGCTATTAGCCCTTTCGGCGAAGAAACAGCGTGGACGTGGTGCTTACTGATTTTCACTTGCTCATTAGAGTGTGTACCCAGAGGGGGAGGGGCACGGTCGCGAGTGGCCCGGACTATGTTTGGCTAGCTAAGCGCAGTGCACGCGCGAGCCACTCAAGCTCCGCCCGCGCGTACTATTTCGCGACTTTCGCGTCTCCTCCGTCATGGGGAGCAGTGATCTACGCGGCTGGCCACAATCTCAGAACACTCCGGTAAGGAGAAGCGATGAAAGGATTGCAGTTATTACGCGCGCTGTTTGCTGAGTCTGATTATCGGCGGACATCTGTCATTTGTAAACCAGGAAGTATGTGGGACAATACACTCCATACGAGAAGCCCTGGTGTTGTGGATTCCATGATGAGTGCAATTTCTAGTGAGACTGCAGCTATGGAAATCAGAAATCACAAGTACTGAAGATGAGCAAGGATTTTTGAAGGAGTTCAGCCATTTGCGAATGAAATAGTAATCGAATGCTTATTTGAAGTCGCATGGAACCGACCGTCACCTGCGCGTCAGGATCTTTTGTGACCGAGTCGCCTTTTATCATGAGTGCTCCGCCCGAGCCCGAAATAGCTCGGGGCAAGTCGGTCAGCAGAGGCGGAACGCATTCCGGACGGAAAGCACACCTCAGCGGATTATCTGTTATGAACGGACGGTTTGGCAGGACACGCCCCTCTATAGGAAGGAAGCCAGAGCCGCTTGCAAATCGCTTGCACACAAACGGAGAAAGATCCAGTATCTACATATGTATGTACTTGGAGCGAAGAAATGCCATGGGGAAGCTCCTGGCTACGGCGTCTGTTCCGTTGGACTAATCCTCGCTTTAAAGATGTTCCGATTTTAAAAAGAAGCCTACCGTATACTGCTCTCTGCTTCCTTAGGAACAAATTTGTTCTGCGAAGCCATATGTAGAAGCAAAAATGCTTCAGAATGAGGATCTGAATCTCTTAAGAATTGAGAAGATTTCACAACGTCTTTTTGAATCATATATTGCACAATTTTAGCTGGGTGCCCTGAATATCAAAGGAAATTGGAAAACGGGCGGACCGAAAAAACACGTGCCTGCATGATCGAATTGTACCTCATACGTATAACATCATCTAAACTAAAAGACTTCGTAAAACCCGCTTTGTAATGATCTGTAATTACTATGATAATTGTAACGATTCGTTCTGTAAAATCAATAAAAAATGTCACGAAATAAGCCTCCTCAACTTTGCAACCTAAGGCAAGAACATAGCACTCCCGATAAGAGAATGCGTACTCTTCGTCATTATTTTTTCGATTTTCGCGTCAGCACAGTGAGTATCACACAATGTTTGCTAACTCCAAAAACTGTGTACAAGGAGCTCTTGGGGAGCTGATCTGCAACACTAGCAACATCGGCACAACAGTACCAAGATCAATGTTTTGTTGGCAAGAAGTATGCATGCAAGTAGTATTTAGTATTTAGGATGCTCTAACAACGACAGACTATCGATTACAGAACGAAATTGACAAAGTTACTGTATACTTACATACGGATGTGTACTTTGGACGCAAGCGCAAAAAAATCACTAGTGAAAATTCCGGGTAAAGCTATGGAGTATCCCGCTAAGCAGAATAGAGCTTTTTGCATCTTAAGAATCCAGTGGCGGAAAACCCACTTCATGAAGGCTCATGTGAACCATTTTGTCGAGAATGAGGAAATCGCATGTGGTGCGCACTATAATGGCTGCAATAAGAGAAGTTTTGAGTGCAAAAACAGAAAAATATTGGAAAATTCTCAAATCTGTAGGAATTGGGCAGGATGGATTTCTGGATGTGCGTTAAAAAAAAAGAAAAGTAACGGAGGCTTCGTCTGTGAAAGATCTCCACTTCTGGTTTGGTTAACTGTCGTTAGTGCGGATTGATCTAAGCAATGCAACCCTTCCTCTTTTTCATTCTTTTTTCACTTTGTCTTATTTGAAGGCTCTCCAGAGCATATGCAGCGGCGGCCACCCTCGATTTTGGATCACAGAATCTTCTGTATATCTCCGCATTAGAAGGAGCAATCAAAACCAGGTTCAAGTACTTATTAATACTTTATGGCGGCTTCCTTTCTCATGCCTACCACTGCCACAGAGTCGGTTGAAACTGGAATAAAAAATAAAATCTCAATTTCGTGAGTCTACTCAAACTAGCTATGAAATTTTTGTATCTTCTCATGAAGAGAAGGGAAGTTGTGATTTGAGTCGGGCACTTTTCTGCTTAACATCTTGCTGTGAACGCAATTGGCATGCCCTCCGTACAAGCTGAACAGAAACAGGGACAGAAACAAGCCATCAAATCTGTCAAAAATTTCATTTTATTGAACCTCGTGAATAAAGCAAGTATGGGATTTTCCCGTGAGTAGCTGGATGTCTGCCAGTGGTACTAATCAGAGAAAAATTCACGGCCAAAATGCGATGTTTCCTCTTCGTATTCACCATGAATTCTTTTCTTTCTGCAATTTTTCAGCTACGTGGAGGGCTCGTGTTCTTCCGTGAGGTGAAGAAGCGCGCATTAAAACTAGCGTAGCAGAACGGACACTAATATCGAGAATAAAATCACATTCCCCCTTGATTCGATGAGATCAAAGAAGGGAAATACGGAAACATTTCCAAAAGTACTGCATTTTCAGCTCTGAGAAAGAATGAGTGCACATCTGTTCAGAAACATTTTCTTGAGGAGTAGAGTACAGTAAAAAAGATAACGTTATTCCTTGTCACATTCTCGAGTACTGTCTTGATAGCGCACTACAAGCTTGGTGTATGGAAATAATATAAAAATTTATATTTTCATCAGCTGATCACCCCAAAATTGGCAGCGTGCTAAATATGTGGCCGCCACTGTAGGTTTATCTCTTGAAATCATAGAAAAGAGGCTTGAGACAGACGAGTTTCTGAATTTTTGCCCAAGTCGTTTACGAAAATGCATATAAATCAGAATTAGATTGAAGTGACAATTTGCTGAATTTTTCCGTGCAAGAGAGAGTGGCATACGATCCATAGTAACGAGTATGTTTCATGGACGAATAAAAACGAACAATTTTTCATAACCACAACAATGTCTATGCCTACAATGCCTAATTGCTAGGAACGAACACGCCTCACTAGATAGTTCCGGGCGTGTGCGGATACAAATGTTTGTGGTGTCATTTGGTCTGGAGACTCGAGATCGTGAGTTAACTCTCAAGTGCAAACAACGGATTCTTCGGTGTTCCGCTGACACCGCAAAAAGTCTATCCTATTTCGAGAGCCGATCTATGGTAAATAGCATTCTCAATGAGATTAGCTCACCGATCTGGGTGTTCTTTCCTAAGAAGATTTTGAACTATCCGCTCAACGAAAGAAAATGAGCGGCGGACATTGGGATCTCGAGAAGTCATTTCTTTCGAAGTAGGTGGGGGAGGTTCACTACTAGCTATGTACAGTCATCGCCGTAGAATCTGAAAAATTTTGCGGGATTCGCGTCTTTCGCGGGATTTGCGGGATTTTCTCGTAACTTGCTTAAAAATGATTTATTTTGAGAGGGAAAGGAACTATGAGGTCTTATACAATGTCCTGCTCATGCTCACACACTAATCGCATCCGATTTCCAGCAGCTGTCAGCAAATATTTCAATAAATTCGTTAATTACCTTGACCCCGCCCACTAATTGAGGTCAGACGCTAAAATTTTCACATTTTTTGCCTACAACTAACTAATTGGACATCTGGGACAGATTTTTTAATGGCAGGGCTGTTTTCAGGATTCGACGACGGATAGCTTGATGCAAAAATTATTCGGAAACCTTACAGTTTTTTCATCCGCAAAATAATGCATTTTCTCCAAATTGCATGGCTTTTTTCAGCTGATAGAAGAAGTCTGGGGAGCTATGCTGATCCTATCGGGATTTTCAGCAAACACATATATTGATATGCTGTGCACTGTGGTAAGCTTGCTTCGACTACTCGATTATAAGCTTGCTGCAAAGTTAGTGATATGAGCAAAACCATTAGAATTTGTGGCAATTAATCAGCAAATTTTCTCTTTCATAGATTTCCTTTTTATGTGTGTTTAGGGGAGGAAGTAAAGTACTCTACGCTTTAACTGTTGCACAGGTTTTCTCCTGTAATCACGACACCCTAAGCTGAGTAACCCTGCTTCAAAAAGGCCAAAAATTAAGTGTGTGAAAGTATTAGCACCAGATTTCGAAGTTAGGTTTGCTCAGAAACGCTCGCTACTCAACATTTGCGCTAAAACTGATGAACACTATTGAACGAAGTTGATTGCTCCTTGTATTGACCCCAATGACCTTTCTTCAATTCCAGGTGCAGAGGGTTCGTCGCGCCCTGGACGCGGGCTCAGTGAGGTGGCGGGGGTATGTTAGCACCTCAAACATTGTCCTCAGGCATATTTGGTTGTTTTCACGCATATCAGTGAACTCGGTCAGGTACTAGAAAACATGCTGTATGGTTTCTACAATAAAATCTTCAAGAAAATTTTTCACAAAAATTCGCGTTTTCATCATTTCAAAGCTTCTTTTCTAGCTTCACAACTGTCCACTCGGTTTCTCGCACTTCATACACATTAAAAACAACCTCTAATATCGATGAAATTTCACAGATCCCACCCATATTTCTTTAAACAGAAAAACCTGGTATCAAATATGACAAGAGATGCACTTTCGCATAGCTCCAGCCGCGTAGCAGCGAGGTTCGGCAGAATTTTTCTTCGTGATCGTGGGGCACCGATGTGAAGCATTAGTCATTTGAACTACTTTGGGATGTGAGTACCGTGTATGAGGAACGAGAAACCGAGTGGACAGTTGTGAAGCTAGAAAAGAAGCTTTGAAATGATGAAAACGCGAATTTTTGTGAAAAAATTTTCTTGAAGATTTTATTGTAGAAACCATACAGCGTGTTTTCTAGTACCTGACCGAGTTCACTGATATGCGTGAAAACAACCAAATATGCCTGAGGACAATGTTTGAGGTGCTAACATACCCCCGCCACCTCACTGAGCCCGCGTCCAGGGCGCGACGAACCCTCTGCACCTGGAATTGAGGAAAGGTCATTGGGGTCAATACAATAAGCAATCAACTTTGTTTGGTAGTGTTCATCAGTTTTAGTGCGAATGTTGAGTAGTGAGCGTTTCTGAGCAAACCTAACTTCGAAACCTGGTGCTGATACTTTTACACACTTAATTTTTGGCCTTTTTGAAGCAGGGTTATTCAGCTTCGGGTGGCGTTATTACAGGAGAAAACCTGTGCAACAGTTAAAGCGTAGAGTACTTTACTTCCTCCCCTAAACACACCTAAAAAGGAAATCTACCAAGGAGAAAATTTGCTGATTAATTGCCACAAATTCTAATGGTTTTGCTCATATCACTAACTTTGCAGCAAGCTTATAATCGAGTAGTCGAAGCAAGCTTACCACAGTGCACAGCACATCAATATATGTGTTTGCTGAAAATCCCGATAGGATCAGCATAGCTCCCCAGACTTCTTCTATCAGCTGAAAAAAGCCATGCAATTTGGGGAAAATGCATTATTTTGCGGATGAAAAAACTGTGAGGTTTCCGAATAATTTTCGCATCAAGCTATACGTCGTCGAATCCTAAAAACGATACTGCCATTAAAATCTGTCCCAGATGTCCAATTAGTTAGTTGTAGGCAAAAAATGTGAAAATTTTAGCGTCTGACCTCAATTAGTGGGCGGGGTCAAGGTAATTAACGAATTTATTGAAATATTTGCTGACAGCTGCTGGAAATCGGATGCGATTAGTGTGTGAGCATGAGCAGGACATTGTATAAGACCTCATAGTTCTTTTTCCTCTCAAAATAAATCAATTTTAAGCAAGTTACGAGAAAATCCCGCAAATCCCGCGAAAGACGCGAATCCCGCGAAATTTTTCAGATTCTACGGCGATGACTGTAGGTTCGCTCCGCTTTTCTTCTTCTTTATCTAGTTTCAGACTCCGTATCGGATTCTCCCTTTTTGCTCTTTCTGCTCTTTAGAATAATTATCAGGCAGGATGGTTGCCTCCAGAAAATTCATGAGCACATAATATAGTGGGAATATAAAAGTCAAAGTCGACAGGAAAGAGTTCCGGCTTTCTTCCCCTCTACTTCAAATGTTGCCCATGCAGAGCGTACTCGTTTAGAGCCGCCTACACAGACCATGTTTCAATGTCAAAACATCAAACTACTTTTCATAAACGCGAGAATCGGCAAAACCTGGTTAGCAAACCAAGTTTCACGTCCTGCGTCACCTAAGATTACGAGGATAATAGGACAACTAATAGAGTGATTCTAGCCTTCATAATAGATCCCAGCACAAGGTGGACAAGACGTTTTTGAACTCTAGAATTTGCTCCCATCATTAGAAACCAGAACATTTGAATTTGGCTAATGCCTTCCGTGAGGGACGTCCAAGTGCTCAGTGTGAGCTGAACCTTCGGCATGGAGATGTCCTGCCCAAACGCTCACTCGTTGCCAAGAAGTGCGGAAGTTTGGTTAGAACAATATATGTCTCAGTCTGCTTTGCCCACCCTTAGAGTCGTTCTCGACTTGTTTTGCCAAATTTCCTTTGTTTTCACACGCACGCATGGTGTCATTCAAGAGTTGCAGACGAAAACCGACTGGATTGTGCACATACAATGGTACTGGCTCCGGTAGGCACATTTCCATCTGGACTGGAGCAAAAGTGGGAAAAATCGACAAAATCTTCAAATGAATCGATGCACGCATTGATAGCATCTGGCGAGGAGTTGCTGAACCCGCCGCAGGGTTCGGATGGTGTCCCATGTTTCCGAGCTCCCTTCTTCATCTCCTCGTTTGACATCCCCATCGTCCAGATTCTTGATTTGAAAAAGTGTCGTGAGGGCTACTATGTTTTATACACATGCAGGTTAGCTGGAAAATAATGGCACGTTGTTTGAAATTGATATTTGTCTGACGTGGATTTATGCCGAGAGGAAGCAGTGACTAAGATTATGGTGCACTGGTAGCTTAGCTAAACTTTGGCGGAACTATCCTACAGGATTGGATTCTTGCATATAGAGAAAATCAACATTGACTTTCTTGGACGCAATGTGCCTAAGTTCTCTTAACAAAGAAAGAACTGCTTCAAAACAGTTTCGATCGTGATGGACTCAACTGTTCTGTTTGGTTTTGAGGATCATTCATGGAGAAAGTAGCAAGCAACAAATCCCTCTGTTTAGACTACTTTAACCTACACACATGAGGAGGACTTAGGTTAGGATATCCTGCGGCACATCGCCATTTCTGCATTCGAAGCTTCTAAGAAGGCCAATTGTGGACATTTTGAAGAACTCATTCATTTAATGTTATTTGAAATATTTTTGTTCAATCGGTTCCGAAAAAAATTACTCCGGGACCGCATATTTCCGAAAATACAGAGTTTTTGCTTTGCGTGCGCCAGTACTTTTCAGCCACCCTGTATTCGTTCATTGGAAATCGACAGCATTACAGGGCATTTTTGCATGATCGGCGTTACCACTCAAATATCGCCTCCACATTCAGCGTTCTCTGCCAATTACAACTCCTATTGAACCTATGTCTCGAGAATGCTTGCCAGGAATAAAATAGGAATGAATGTGCTAATGAAAGCCCTCACAATGAAATGTGTAGTGTGTACTTCAACAAAAAAGAATAAAACAGAAATGAGCTGAACTCGACGTGTTATTTTCGCAGTTTTTTTTTCCAAAATTTTCTAGAAAGTAGTAAAAAATGCATACGTAACACAGAGAATAGATGAATAACAATCCACCTATAGAACGACCACTATCCGGAACCGGTATGGACTAGAGGGAGCCGGATATGTTCACTTCCTCAACTCGCACATTTCCAGAGCACTAATAGAATAAGCAATCTGTGGAAAGCTTGTCTCGAAGAGTTGCAAAATCAGCGTTGTCCTTAGTGGAAAGCCCAAAGAATCTCACATTCTCAAACGGTCACATAATTGCGAGCAGGAAAAGGTCATTTGGAGATGTAAATCCTGTTCACAGCGCAATCACCTTGGAGTACCTTCACCCAATGTTGCTCCTCTCTGTGGAGTTTCGTCTGTTTTTCAACTATGATATCATGGCGCTAAGCACTAACCCAGTGCGGGGCCCTTCTTGGTGGACCTTACCGGATTTCCGCAAAAACCGGTCACGCATCGCAACGCAGCTCTGGTTCAGAGATTCGCAACCTAAAAACAGCTGACACATGACGTTATGATGATGAGTCAGAGAGCGAGCCGCTGAGCTTCAATGACTACTCAAAAGGGATCAGCAGCTATCCGGTTCCCTAAGACAAGAACTACGTATGCGTCATTTCTTCTAGTGACCGGTTGGCCAATCCATTTTTGCGAGGGCAAAAACGCGGTTCACGCTCTTCCGTGTGCTCGAATGTCGGTTTTTTGGGAAAGAAACTAGTCCTACCCTGTCTCTCTTCTGTGACCCTGCCTTCCACAATAGATGGAGTGAGCAAGAAAAAAGAGCCAATTTTCTAGGGATAAATCTGATGGGAAATACAGTAGCTAAGGATGTGGATTTGTGTGGTATACACTTTCTCCACTGAGTACAATTCTAAGGCCTGAAGATATTTCCTTTATTCGTTTGCATTTTGTATTTGCTATGGTTTTCGCAGCTAAAGTGATTGTTTAGGTAGTGCTAACACTTGCAGATTTCTAGCCCAAAGCGTGCTGCACAAAACGACATCTTAGAAAATGGGATATCGGTTGACCACTTAATGTTGTGTGTGTTTGTGTGTAAACCGTTACCTGTTCCAACTCAGTGGACTGGGAATAGCGACTGAGTGCCGTCTTTCCAGAGAAGCTCGAAAGTTTCGGAGGCCACTTGGCATACACAGGGGCTAGTAAACGTCCAAAATATCACAAATTCTCAGAAATGGCGAGAAAAATAAGGGCTTAAATTCGTGAGAAACTGATCAAGCAAATCCACAGGGTTTATTTCGAGTGGCTATTCAAAAGAGTATGTAAGCTAAGGATACTCAGGATGTTAAAGTGGGTTTGCTAACTTGTTTTGCCAGCTTGTGTATTCATGAGGAAATCCTAGTCCAGAATTTTACTGTGGTTGGTCAGACATAAGTCGCAATGGGAGACAACTTTACTGAATTACTTTCGATGTGCGCCTAGAACCCCCCCCCCCCTCCCCCCTCCCCCACCGCAACGGACTTACATAACTGTGCTGTATCAGCGTAGCTGTATCAGCTTTGAAAGTCATTCTACTCGCAGATGACATTCTTCCAGGGAAGTGACACTCGAGATCATGGCCAGGTGTAAATGTGGTAATTATATCGTTGATTTTAGCTTTAATTGCTTACCTTATTCAGTATTCATCTCATGGGGGCAACAAAAGGTCAAAATTTTAGAATTGGCTCTTCGGTCAGAAGGATGCCACTTCTGATTGCCTTTTCTCGAATAGTAGCGTCCCTATTCTCCAATTCTCAAAACATTTCAGTTTGGATTGTCAACTCAACATGAGATTAACACAACGTTATGAGCATAAAGTCCCTCTATATAGGTGACGGACACTTCTCACATCTCTAAAATTTTCCACCAACCTTTGAAATGTTAATAAGTACTCGTTATCTGAGTGACTAGTACATTAAATATGAAAAATCCTAATCTTTCAGTCACCCTTCAAATGGTCATAAAATCACATCAAATTCAAAATCTACTACGAAACTTTCATTAAACCACTGGCAAGCCATGCAACAGGATTTTGTCGCACCTGATTCTCAGAACGGAGAAGATTCGGAGAACAACGGAAGAAGACCGGTCCGGAACGGAGTGGTCAAGCGCAGAGCAGAAAGATCACAACGGAACAAATAGCCGTGTCGCAGACGATGAGCAAACAAGGATCTTATTAGCTTCAGTGCAATGAATCTCATCTCCATCTTTCGTGGTCAGACCAAAATGGGAATTCCAGACAAAACACGAACAATTATGAAAGTTTACAGAATTGCATATTTGCCTTTATGTAAAGAAGGTTTAACTGGAGCTGCTAGACTAAGGGATGTTGCTGATATATGTACGTATCCTACGTGCATTATTTTGTTAAGCCATTGAAGTTGTTCACTTATCGTGCTGTAATGTTATTCCCATAATAACTCGAAAATTCTTGTACACTTTTTTGTGTATTTGTGCGTATTGAGTTTTCTGGAACATCAGTGTATGTATGGCGCACCATAAGTGCATTTGATAGATGAATAAACAAATAAATAATACTGCAGCTGTTAATCGTAAGATAGCATGTTCGCGTGGAACAAATCCTTTGTATCATTTTGACTAGGGAGGAGATGGGAGTTTAGATGAATTTACGAAGCATGAGCTCCGAAAAATTTCGCAGAGATTATAAGTAATTTTCAAATTAGCGCAAAAATTTCGTCGCTTCTTCGTTTTTTTTTTCAATGCAATACAATTTTCTCCAGATATAAAGTCGTTACGCGCAATCGGCGGAAAGTTTTCGAGCGCGCCCAGCATGGGGCGCGAGCGCAGCGCGGCCCTCTGGTGGCAGGGGTCCACCGTCGTTCGTCAGATTCTTGGCCAGGGGGGGGGGTGTTTTTCCTTCATTTTTTTCTTTGAGTGAAGATTATCTGAAGGTGTGAGGCCTGTGGCTGACTGATGTCGGCCGGACGGCCCCGCATGCCTCATAAAAACAATAAAAAGATGCATTTGGGACATGCATAGGCAAAACGTGCAAAATATTGGGTTGGGGAATAAGTTCGTTTGGTTTTTTTCGACATGTTTTTTCACGGTGATATGAACTTGGCCTGATGAGCCATCAAGCTCATTTTGTAGCATTTGATCTGCTCTTTGCAGCCGTTACAACCTCCCTTCTCAATCCTCGCTTTACCTTATTTTCTACCGCATGGAACGTGACTCCCCAAGTCGATAAAATTGAACCTCCCCGCAACCGAGTACTGTTCCACTTATATCCTGGATCAAATGTGGCTGAATTGTCTAGGGATACTAATGATGTTTGGGAAGGAACCTTTACTACTGAAAGGACAGCGTAGAAGTGGTAAACCCACTTCAGACAGGGCAATTTTGGCCTCAAAGTTGTTTTTCTTTCTGACGCCCAGTTTGTAGGAAATAAAGGCGATTATCCGCTAAGGTTGCTTCAGATGTAAGGCATAATCACTACTGATGCTAACTCTCAACGATGTGTAAGTTTAGCAAACGCATTCCGTGCACGACCCCAAAATGCTCGAAATGAGGTGATCGGTGCTCGATCTCTCCACGCAAATTTCACTGAAATCATTAGGAAAAAAAACTCGATAGTAGGGGATTTTAACTACTACCGATTCTAAAGGTCTAGTGCAGTCATACACAGCTTATTTTGTACAGTTTCTTACTCATTTCATAAGGTCCATCCGAGAGTTGCAGTTGCGGACTGGAAATTTAGTCATCTCAAACAATGCAATTTTTCGTGGACATAGAGATTGCGAGCTGCCCTGTCTCTAGCAGCATAAATAGAAGAGTGAAGGAGAACCCCTTCAGTGTGGTTTACAATGTTCATGGAAAGTGGTGGTTTCTATGCCCATGAAAAACCGAACGAACTTATTCCCCAACCCAATATGAGGCATGCGGGGCCGTACGGTCGACATCGGTCAGCCACAGCCCTCACAGCTTCAGATAAACTTCAGTTAAAGGAAAATGAAAGAAAAGCACTCACCTGGGCCAAGAATCTGATGAGCGACTGGAGACCGCTGCCACAAGCCACCGCGCACGTGCCGCATGCTGGGCGCGCTCGAAAAACTTTACATAGCGCGGGATTTGGGTATACTGTGGTGTCCCTGTAAAGCAAGGCAAGCTCTTTTGTAATGTGGGTACATGCACATAAGAGGTGCCTAGTGCTGAGAGTCACTAATACCAAAGAATGTACAGATATCACTAGCTATGCAACTCCAACACTAAGAAAGGAGTTCCGAACAGTGGGTGCTTCGAAATCAAGGACATCAAAAGCCCATGTTTGGGTTTGCTGATTGAGGATAACTAGTTCCCATGTTCTTTGCCCTTCAGTCCTGGACATCCCCAGATGCACTGATAAATTTCGTCCCTCTTTCTGAAATGATATTTTCCATGAAATGAGAAAGTTTCTCTTTTCTTTTCTTGCTTCCATTATAAGGAAGATCTGATGAAGTGGCAATGAAGATCCACTAATAAAAACAATTATTCGAATGATTACAATCATGTGTACGGACCAGGAATAAGCTGAAGCAGAAATTCTATTCTGGTTCAGATGCGTACAATGACCAATAGTTTTTAAACGGAAAATTACGACATAATATGTAGGCGGCATAGCAGACGCTCTTTAGGTGTTTTATCATCCTAGATATTTCACAGTGATGAGAGAAATTGCTAGGACTTCGTCTGAAATCTAATCATTTCTGGAATCAAAAGTTTAAGGAACCCCAGTGATTCTGCGTACGCTGACTATTTTGCGAAAAGTCGTCAGAACTACATTTTTACCAAAGATGCTCGTCATATCGCTAACGATCCCCTCGCGTTCTAGCTCTTCCCATCAGTGGTACGTCTTCAGCTGTAGCATCCATGTTGGAGTACAAATGGACAACACCTTCCTGAAATTTGGCTACTTATCTCTTACTTGCACCCGCATAACTTCGATGCTCTTTACGCGGTTTTGCTCTGTTTCTGTCCTTTGCCGTTCAACTTCCTCATCTTTCATGGATTTGTCTGATATATTCACTCCCAACTGCTGAGAAAAGAGAAGATTTAGTATAGATTGGGCACATATTAGCCTAATGTTTTTACCAGAATATCATTGCTCACTTTCTTTTGTTGCTCAAATGGTAGGACAGCATTGCTGGCACCAGAAAACCTTTTTTCACTGTATCTTGAGAATGTTAGCAACATTACAAGTCGTACTTGTTCACCAGAATATTGTAGATGGCACCGTGGTAGTGTACTCCGTTGGAAGTTGTTTTTTTTTTTCGAAACAAGTGAAAGTTCTCTTTTTCACGTTTAAGAGACCTGTTGGGAATCCCAGTTTATTGTTTGAAGAAAAGCACTACAGAACAGGGCTTTCATATTAGGGTGGTAGGAAAGTCTTGAGCCGTTTTAGACTTTTTTGTGCTTTATTTTATTACTCAGCACACAGTGGAATTTGCTCAACAATATAATAGCCATAGTTAGTCACTGCAGTGTCCCACCTAATGGGCAGGTCAGCGGTCCCCCTCTCCGAGGAAAGGGAAGACTGGGAGCCAAAGAAATCGCTGACCTCCCTTCCAACATCGTCAACTTTGGCGGATTTTTTCTTGACTTGAAATGCCTTGAAAGAGCAAAATAAGTGGTACTCGGAAGGGGCAACGTCAGGAGAATAGGGTGAGTGAGAAACCGTAACCCAGCCCAGCTCCGCCAATTTTTCACCGGTCTCTTTAGCTATTTGGGGCCTACCCTCATCATGGCGTAGGTGTACAAGAAACTCGTTTCGATCGTTTTTCTCAAACAGCATCCGCGGCTCTCTGGAGCTGATTGGCGTATGTGCTACCGGTGACTGTGTGTGTTTGCGGGAGCCGCTCATAATAGAATATTTCTAGCGAATTCCAGAAGTAGCAAAGGAGACAGATGTTTGGGTGGGGGTGCGATTTGGCCGATCTTCTCCTTGACGGAACCACATGGCACGGTGCGTTTTAAAATCCTAGAGAACCCCACTCTCATCTCCAATAATTAGGCATTCTAGAAACTCCTTTCGATGTGGACAGAGCAGGAAAAACTGGTTTTGGCTAGGGGGACCTCTCGGGAACTGACGTCGTAATTGAAGTTGAGGAAGGCAATTTGGCTATACACATATGCCTATTATGGAGAAGCCCCAAGTTTGTCACCAAAAAGCACGTGGTAAGCATGGATAGCGATCAATAAGCAAAAGTTCTGGAACTTTTGTAAAAATCGGCTCAAGACTTTCTCACCACCCTAATAGTAAGTTACCCACTTAAGTAAGGGTCGAAATAACGCCTTCTCGAGTTCAAATGAGGCGATACAAATGAAGAACCAACATGTTGATGAGAGAAGTGAATTTGGACCGATATTCTTGTTTGGAAGAAGTTTGCGGCAATGTTATGCACCTGATAAAAAGCGCACCTGGGCCCTCATCATATCCTCGGATTTTGGATGAGTAGCTAAATCCATAGTTGAGTTATAGTAAAAGAGTCTGCTTCAACAGTACCTATGCTCGTCTTATTGGCCGCCGTTGTACGTATGAACTGATGTTTATTTACGGAACCTTCCTTGTTCTTATATGTATGTGCCTCATCATCTGCAGTTCATTTTAGCCCAAGTAACTCGTTTTACTTCAATGTTTTGGTGTGACCCAAGTTGTGTGTTTCTACTGGTGTTTTTTAACAACTAGCATTTGTTACATATGTATTGATTCTTAGTCCGACTAATGCACTCACCCTGCATGCTTGGTAAAGCACTTAGGGTTGATCTATAATTAAATAGAAGCGGCTTCTACATCTGGTTTCCTGTGCTACTGACACACTGAAATGGTGAGGACTGCTGGCTAATCGGTATGTGGCTCCTGCAGGAGTTTTCAGCCAGTACACACAAAGTCCAAAGTTCCAACTTGTTCACGAAGCTGATCGCTTTGTGTTATATACGTTGTTGGCTGCATATGCATATCCGACTTTCTTTGTTCAGTTCGTAACTTTGATTCAGCCATTTCATAGTAGTACTGCTGGTGGTATTCATCATGATCATGCCATGTGTACATATGTACGTCTGTCTAACAAATTTCTTTGATATTTAGATGGTGCAATTCGGAAGATTAGTCGAACTTTACACTTTTCTTTTCTCGCAATTTATATGAATGCCTTGATTTTTGTTCATGATATCTGTCAAGTCTAAGGATTGTACACGTCCTTAACTTGAATCCTTCCACCCGTGATTGTGGGGTCTTGGTACAAAACTAGTTATAATATAAAACTTTATCCTTATAACATAAATGATGCATTATTACATAAAACAGGAAAAGGGGGTGTGGCTCCGTGAGGAGCAGGGGGAAGGGAAGGGCCGCCGGTCGCCAAGCCATCTCCCGCTCATCTGATTACTTGGCTCCGCCCACATCGACTTGTCGGTTCCACATGCAGAAAGAACGCACAAAAATACCATTAAAGGCAGGGGTCCACCTCATTTTCGTAGTTCAGCTAACAGCAGATTCTGCATCTACTCGGCGCGGTGGTTCCAACGGTGTACATAAATTGTCTCAGAATGGTCTATAAACCCGTCTTCCAGGACGGGGTCTGTAACAGTTTGCCAACCCGAGTTGACATGTGAAGCCGTTGATCTTATCGATTGAACACGCCAAGACTCGTTGACCAACGCGGCAGCCGTGGCAGGCAGCCAGCACAGCTTGGAGCGATCCGCCTCCGGGCTCCAAATTTTTAGCCAGTTCGTGCCTTTCAAAAATGGGGATTTCGTCGCTTCTGTGCCTGTTGATGTACATCCCAGGGATCAACATGATGAAAAGGTCTAGGATATGTTGGTAAATCCAACAGGCGGAACGAGGTGGCCCTCTGCCTTTAAAGGCAGCATTCACGGAAATTTTCACTTCTGAAATGAGTCGCTTACCATGTAGCTGGCCGCTGAACAATAGCAACAATAAGTTGAACACCTTGAATGGCCGTCTACCTGCGAAGATACAGCCGTGGACACATATGCCGCTCTGGACATTAGGGTTCCGTCGCACCAACTAACGCCTTTGACAGGGTGTGTGCATGTGGTTCAGCGGGGGCGTGTCTATGAAATTCGTACCATTTGCAGGGTTCCGTGCCGGGACCCATCACGGAACACTCGTCCGCGCTGTGGACACACATGAAATACCGCCATCTTCTCCTGTGTTTTTCGCGTGTTTCACGCTAATTCATCGTTGTCAATGAGTTCATCGTCCCTAAAAACCCCGATAAACCTTAAACAGACTTCTCCTTCTAAGCATATGTACAGATTCTGTCGGAGTGTATGGTTTGGAGACAAGGATTTATAACTATCAAACATTCGGAAGAATATACTTATTTAAAACCCTTTCAAGTATATGACTCCAAGTTGACTCGAATTTTCGGGGTATTTCCCATATTTGATGAAAAGATGTTCCTTTCCAAAAATGAATACAAAAAATAGAGGCAGCAGTTAGATCCCTCATTTACTCTGGTTTTTTGATCACTGCCCTAGTATTGCCGAATTAAGTATTTAATACCAGAAGCGGACGCACATGGAGAGGGCGCTCTCCTCCCGCTCGAGAATGGGCTCCCGAATTTTTCATATACAGGAAGCTCCAAATGTCCGCAGTCAAGAGGGCGTGGCCACGGCGCGGCTCCTTGATCAGACACAGGCGCTCTCTATGCTGCCTCTGGCTTCTCTGACTCTGCAGCCAACCAGTGGCAGCCTGCCGAGCGCCTGTGTCTCTGTCTAAGCCGCGTCGTGGCCACGTCCCTCTTGACTGCGGACATTTGGAGCTTTCTGTATATAGTGGAGTCGTTTTGACAGTGCGTTGTCCGCGGTAGCGGCCCCGCTGGCATTGGAGCACACAGTGCGGTTGGTCAAACAGTTGACCCACGATGGATCCGGCTTCTTTGACGGATTTTATCGTCTGTTCCCTTCTTCATTTGTTCTAAGAGCTGAGAAAGAACAATATAAGGAGAAACAAGCTACAAAACTCTTCAAAGATACTGGGTGAATCATAGGTCAACTTTTTGACCGACCGCGCTGCGTGCTCCAATGCCAGGGAACCGCTGTCGCGGAAAACGCACTGTCAAAACGACTCCACTAAACATACAGGAAGCTCCAAATGTCCGCAGTCAAGAGGGACGTGGCCACGGCGCGGCTTTAGACAGAGACACAGGCGCTCGGCATGCTGCCACTGGTTGGCTGCAGAGTCAGAGAAGCCAGAGGCAGCATAGAGAGCGCCTGTGTCTGATCAAGGAGCCGCGCCGTGGCCACGCCCTCTTGACTGCGTACATTTGGAGCTTCCTGTATGTACGTTGTGAAATAGTTGAAAAATTTGCATGACCTCAATTCTGTTTATCTTTGCTGTTATATTCATCATTCACATCATCGCACACGGTGATGGTTCGATCCTTACCCCTAGTCGACCAATCCGGCCACCCTCCGGGATGAGCAAATCAGGAGCAATGGAGTCTGGTGGGGTGAAGCGCTGCTTTTGTCCGTGAAACGCACTCTTCCCGCAGGTGAGCCTATGAGGCGCATACGTATTCACTGACTCTACGATTGTCAGATGAAGCAGAATGCGTGACACATGCCACAAATAGGATTGATTAATGTCGACCACTTTATCCTTTATTATTTATTCCTTTATTTTCTTCACACTAAAGTCAGTAGTTTTAGTATTGATGGACATCCCATTTTTCCTCCGAAGTCTCACCCCCCGCATCGATCTTCCCCGCGTCCGCCTGTAATAGTTGTACTCCTTGTGTCCTTTCATATTGTTCGAAGTACTCACAAGCAGGAGGAAACAAGCGAAAAAAATTCAACGAAAACGCCAGATAAATCAAGGATTAGTTGTTGGACTAATCCCGCTGCGCGCCCCAATGCCAGCACCGCGACTGCTACGGCATAGACACACTCTCAGAACGAATCGACTCTATGTTTCTAGTAGAGTTCATATTTTTTCAGAAAGGAGAAGAAGGTGTACCTTTCGTTAGTATATCCCCCGCCAGCACACAATCGGTGATCTAAAGGACGCGTACTGCTGGCATAACGCAGGTCCCGAAACGATCGCTAGTTGGCAATTTGCCATTCCATTATGGAAAATCGATTTCCGCGCTGAGAAGACCTCCTTGAGCCTCTCAACTCTGTGCATTTCAGTCTCGTGTTTGTTCAAAGCATTCTTTCGTTTTATACTCATTACATGACATGTGATTTGTCAGATACTATGTTTTGGGTTACTGAAACTCTGCAGCTGTGGTTACTTACATTTATTGGTTTCAGTTTTTCCGGTTTGGGATGATTCGTTTCATCCTTATACAAAATCGGGCCGGCAAAACTCGACTTGCAAAGTGGTACATGCATTTCGATGACGACGAGAAGCAGGTATCTTGCCTACGCCTGGTTTTAACTTCAAATCATGTAGTGTTTGGGTTGTGCTTTGGATAAAAATCGCAAACTTTCAAAACTCTTATAATTTGAAGCACTGCTGTGCTCATTCTAATCGTTTGTAGTGTAACATCATCGGAGAGGGTTTCTATCACATTGATTTCTTTCCTATTTCACTTTTTATACTTGAAAGAAAGACTGTCAAGTTCTTTTCCAGAAGCTAATCGAAGAGGTCCATGCCTGCGTTACAGTTCGAGACGCTAAGCACACAAATTTTGTGGAGGTTCGTATAATATCAACTCTTTTATGCTCATTATCCTCCCGTCATTGTTCTCTTTGCCATTTTGTTTGTAGTTCCGGAATTTCAAAATTGTGTATCGCCGCTATGCAGGACTATATTTCTGTATTTGCGTTGATATAATGGACAACAACCTTTACTACCTGGAAGCTATCCATAATTTTGTAGAAGTAAGTATACTGTTTCCTGCCTTCCTACTTTGTCATTACTATTTATTATTTCCTTTATTGCTTTTTCCTTCGAGATCTTCTAGATTTTGTGCTGGGGTCTTGCAGTTATCTTCATGGTTTAGGTTCTGAACGAGTACTTCCACAATGTATGCGAACTGGATCTAGTTTTCAACTTTTACAAGGTGAGTAAATCTCAGCATTAAGTACGTATTTTGTTCCTGATTTTGGATAGGAAAGCTGGTCTGCGTTTGGCAGCAATGTTTGGTCATCATCAGCAACTCACCTGTCTGTTCAGTCTTTTTTTTTTTTCAAATTTGTCTCACTACGCTCCGTATTTTGGAGTATATGTCAACGACATGGCGTATGATTCAGTGACATTGTATCTCGCAGAATCCCGCAAGTTTTGTACAGATGGCTCATTTGATGTGCTGGATATGATTACTTTACCCATTTTTACAAAATCCACCTCTTGTATGGTTTAGAAAGAACTGGAATCACAGTAGAAATTTAACAGAAATTACAGACTTCGACAAGAGAGTGTCATGCGAACTGATGTTGGTAATCGTAAGCAGCATCACGGGAATACCCCTTTCTGGGAATCCGCAAATTTTTAGGGGTCTGTCAGATAGCACACGTGCCTATCGTAACTCTGCAAAAACGGGGTACCTTATGGAATGGATGCGATATTCGTGATTGGCACTTCGAATATCCCCACCGTGCAATCTTTCAGTGAAAAAATTTCTCAGATTTTTGGGGTCCCGTGGAATATGGTAATTGCTTTCAAGTCAGGGCTTGCCATACGTGTATGTCCCACTCAAAAACGCCACTTGCTATTCAGTTCTGAGGGTGAATCGTGCACAAAGGAAATTTTTTGGAATAGTGTTGAATGCATTAAAAAGTCCCTTTCTTGATTTCCGAACGCTGTTGTGTTAACTAATTGTTACATAGTTGAATGAGAATCCTAAGAAGTTGAGGATGAGTTTAGCTATGCTTTTTCTGTGAATCTTTTGCAAGATAAAAAGCTGGTTTTAATACTGGAAGTGCGTAGCTGTCATGTATTTGAGGCGATACTCGTGTATCTTGTTTTATGCTGTCTAGATCAGATTTTGTTGCTTGGAAATCTCGTCGATTCTGTGGTATTAAGCATAGCTGCGATGGATGGAGCCGGGGCTCTCTCCCCCTTCACTTTGGACAGGGGCCCCCTTCACTTAAGCGAAGGGGCGGAGACAGAGGCGAAGCCCCGGTAGAAAAAATAATAAAATTAGTTTTTTCAAGTGATGGAAATGGTAAAGGAAATGAAGAGAAGAGGGGCGCAAGGGAGGGAAAGATGCAGGAACGGAAGGACATATCAGGAACTAGGATGGAAATGTCCTTATCAACAGATGTTAATAAACGTTGTTGGAAAGATTGTAATAAACGTTTATTTGTGTGAGTCAGCAGGAACCAATCATAGGTTACGAAGTTTGAGTTCCAGCACTGAATTGAACTTACTGCATGGGTTTGAAGGAATTAAGCATAACGCGGTTGTCGCTGGAAATTTCCATTGAGTCAAGGCTATCCTAGGATAGCTGAAATGCAGGAGATGAAGATGGCTCCCTGTTAGCATAGAACAAGTCAACATCCGTGGAACCGTTTGCGTTTTTCGAAAGCAATACTTTTCACGGCAGCCTCCGTTCTATGAGGAACAAAAGTGTTGGTTGGAAATAATTCGAAAATGGGACAGCGCATGGAACAAGAGGAGAAAAACCCTATAATCTCCAACTAGTTGCGAATGTTCTTGTGAATATCCTATAGGATCCGAATCGAGATGTTTGAGACCGACGAAAATAGCGAGAAATAGTACGTTTTTCAAGATTTTCTCGTCACACACCAAACCAAAGAGATGTTCAGCATACGAGAATAAAGTGGAAGAATTTCTTTGTTGATCCTTATGGTAAAAGTCTGTCCTGCGCTGTGCAGGAGGGGGTGGAGCCAAAGCCAGTACATTGGCTCAGGCCAAAGGCGAGGCAGTCCAATGAGAGAGGAGGGCGCAGAGCGAGAACCAGAACCGTTCTTAAGAGCCAGCTCTGGTGCTCTTCATTTTCAGCGGGAACGACTTACTGCAATTTTCCGGAAAATGTGACAACTGATATAGGTGTAATTCCACTAAAAGTGATCACTATGTACCCTTCATCAATATGTCCACGATTCAAATAAGGAAGTTGCAAGGCAAAATAACGGTTTTACCACTTTTCAGTATTATCAAAAGGGAAGAGGTTGCAATGGGTGAATAATAGGGTTTTGGGCACCATAGGTGGAATACCCCGACACAGAGGCTCCGCCCACCTTCACTTTCAGGCCGGACCCAGGGGGGACCATCACTTTGGGAAGGAAGTGGGCGGGACGAAGCCCTAAAAACTATAGCACTCCTTCGATTATTTTTCTTCTCCGTCTTTTCCAAACGTAGAACGGATAGAATTTTGATGCACCGTTGCATGAGCTGTGAAATGGTATATAACATGTGTTCACAAGTCTGTTCTTGGCATGGGTCGATTTCCTGCTGAAGTACTGGAGAATGAAAAAGTAGGGTTCGATTGGGGGGCCGTCATGGACGAAAGGATGAGGATGAAAAAAAAGTACTGTCCCACGGTTATAGGGTAAGGTTAGCTCTTTACGGCTCTGCAGAGCAGGAGTTATGGAATGGCCTGCATCACCCTGCCATTTCCGCCAAAGCTGACGAACTTTTCGCTACATTGATGTTTGTCGTCCCGCCATCAGCTCCAGGAGGAAGCGACCACTGATCTGAAGCATTTCCGAGCGAGGAACATTTCTTCTTTAACTAGTCTTTTTAGAGCAGTCATATATTCGCTGAATACTGATTTTTTTTATGTAATTATACGAGTAAGTTGATAATTTTTCAGGTTTATTCCGTCGTCGACGAAATGTTCCTCGCTGGCGAGATTCGTGAGACGAGTCAGACTAAGGTGCTGAAACAGCTGTTGATGCTGACTTCGTTGGAGTAGCTGCTGGATTTCTCCTCATAGTTAGTCATCTGGTTATAGGTCTGTTCCTTTCTAGTGCGATTACTTCTGCTTCTTCATTTTTGCATATTTTTTTTTTGAGTTTCAACCTAAGTTCAGCTTTTATTGATCATTTGCCTCTTGATTGTAAGACCGTCTCCAACCGAATCGTATCTTTTTTCTTTCTGCTCTTTCTCCACGATATTACATATTTTACCTGGTGTGAGTTCATATTTTTGTCCGAAAATTTTGAGATTCCATTCAGAGTCTTCTATAATATATTCTTTTGAAAAACATTAGTCATGGGTCGTACCCGTGAAGTTATGAAACCTACTCAAAGCCTTAGTTGTGATGTTTGTTGCTGGGCTGTGTTGTTAATAACTTATTTGATTATCTGCAAATCTATGAAAACGTGATGCTCATATTGTCTTTTAACATTCCCAGTTCATCTTCTTTTTTTTTATCCACGCGTAAACTTGTTTTGTCATTAATGAGACACCCCCACTAGGGCACATTTTTTCATGTTTCTTTTGCTAATTTATTTTCGTCATTATGAAGCTTAATATTCCTTGTTTGTGGAGTTCGTGGGTGCTGGTTTTTTTCCTTACGACGGCGAAACTTTCCCTTCTGAAAGTGATGAGATGTGAGCGAATTTCGGCTATGTTCCAACAACCGGAATTACTTCTAATGAGCAGACGTTTGATGTGAACTGGACGGATCGCAGACTTCATATTTAATGTACCAGTATAAGAAAGGAACTGTTAATAGGATGGAGTTACAGTGGCGGCCACATACATATTTAGCACACCCATGATTTTGGATCACAGAATTTTTTGCATATCTCGGCCCAAGTATGAGCAATCAAAACCAAGTTCAGGTATATGTTGAGGATCAGTGGATGCTTTCTTTCTCTTGCTTACCACTGGCGCAGAATCGTTTGGAACTGGAATAAAAATTAGAATTTCAATTTCGTCAGTTTTCTCAAGCTAGGTGTAAGAGTTTTGTATCCAGGTATGGAGAGAAGTGAAGTGGTGGTTTCAACTGGGCACGTCTCTCCTCAACATTCTGCTATGGAGGCTGTTAGCGTATTTTCCGTTTTAGCTGGGGCCAGGGACAGAAATGAACTGTCAAATTTGTCGAAAATTTCATTTTCTTGATTCTCAAGGATAAAACAAGCCTTGGGATTTTAAAGTAACTGGGTGCCTGCTAGTAGCGCGAATCATAAAAAAACCCACAGCAAAAATGCATGTTTTCTCTTTGTATTCACCATGAATCCTTTCTTCGTGCAATTTTTCAGCTAGGTGGTCGGCTCGTGTTCTTCCATGAGGTGAAAAAGCGCACATAAAAACTAGTATAGCAAAACGCGCACTAATGTCGAAAATGAAATCACATTTTTCCATGATTCGATGAAATCGAAGAAGAGAGAAACGAAAATATTTTCAAAAGTACTGCACTTTCAGCTGTAAATGCAAAGGATGAGTGCAACTCTATTCAGAAACATTTTCTTGAGGGATAGAGCAGAGTTTAGAAAGAAAATATTATCCCTTATCACATTCTCGAGTGTTGTCCTAATAGCTCATTCCAAGCTTGAAATACAGATTTTATATTTTCATCAGTTGATCGCCCAAAATTGGCAGCGTGCTAAATATGTGGCCGCCAATGTAAATGATAAATACCAAAGTTAGGCAAGTTCTGATCGTCAGGGCGGTCACTCTGCTTTGAAGGCTGTCTCAGAATCGGTGATAATCGAGTACGTGTATTATCCAAGTGCTACCAATTTTCTCGCGTTCTTTTTTCCTCTAATATTTCTACAATAAATGTTTTGTTGGCACACCTTATCGGTGTATGAGTAAATAAATAAAATAAAATAAAAATAATCTTCCTTAGTCGGGCGGGACATAATGAGTACAGACGCAAGCATAATTAAGATGGAATGTATAATGAGTTCGGGAATAATTTGTAAATCAAGAACATGAGTTATTAGTGTTATTTGCAACTTCCATTCCATTTTATAAATTGTTTTTTTTTTCACTTTTCCTAAAATTTTCTTTAGTGGAATTAACCTGCTCATCTTTACAGCCTATGAGAGGAAATCAATAACAAACTCAAATCAATAACAAAACAGCGGTTTCTCCAAGAGTTCAGTGGAGGTCGAAAAGTTCAAGGTGGTGGTTGAAAGCGTAATGTCGGTAGATTATAGGTGCGAAGAAGATAACCGAGTTGTTGGAGGACTGCTATTACAAGTTTGATTGTACTGGAGCTAATGAGATCATAGAGTAGGATGACCTGACCCGTGGAATGGAGCCCTTTTGTTTAATGGTTCATTTCAACAATGCATCTGACAATAAAAGGATGCTTTGCGAAAATGACCACTTGCAATGTGGTGTGTTGTTATATGCAGCTTGCAATACTGGTCTTCACTTCGTTGCCCAAATTTCGTGTGCATTTCTCCATCATGAATTACGCCTGTTTTTCCGCACAGATTTAAGGTAGCGTGCTCATGTTCGAACCCCAAGCCATGCATTCCAGCTCAGTACCTTCCATCCAGAAAACACTTGTCCTGAGAGCGAGAGCTTTGCTAGTATGCCGCTGATGCAGTTGGCCTATCCCGATTCAAGATCTTATGTCAGCACTAAATCTTGAGTTATTCTAGAAAAAATAGTTCTGGGTCAATGTAAAGGAAGTTCACAGAAAATTCGGACAATTGATTCGAGATCAGCATCTGTTAATGAACATCGTATTAGAACTGACCACTTCGATGAACTATCCTTTCCATGTGCGACATATGATGATCCAAAAGACCGTCTGAATGCTGCCAAGGATTTCACAAGTTTTCAACCACGATGGAACTGGAGCAGACATGATGGGATTAACTACCGACTTTCTGAGCCTGTGTAAATGATAATAATCGATTATTCAGAACGTATAGTCTTCTATGGATAATACACAAACCGGTTGGGAAGCTTAGGCTACGCTCAATGTCCGAATGAGATACAGGGAGAACCAAATGTCGAGAGTGCTATTTTTCGGACTCATCAACATCCTTCTTATGTATCCTAGAAAAATATTATATCTGGTTCATTAGGAATTAAATGGTGGTACTGTTCCCTAGGCGAACAACAGGGCTTCCTAAAGATACTGAACACTACCGAAGTGCAGCGAATTTGAGGAAAAACTGCAACAAAACAAGGAAATCATGAAGACATGTTCACACCAAGTATTGTTACGTCTACATGATCGTTTTATGGCTATAATCCTGATTAGGGAAAATTACTCTTACGAAAAAAAACCACCTATTGAAGTTCGCAGGCGATCGGTCATGCTGCCGATGACTTCACCAAGATGATGAGAAATACTCTGAATTTTCCCTTTCATCTTTCGCTTTAAAAATAAGTCCAACGGCGATTGATTCTAAAAACTTCCGTCGAATCATAGGTGCGATAGTCGGAGCCAAGGCTCTCGCCCCCTTCACTTCAGGCAGGGGTCCGGCAGACCCCCTTCACTTAGACGAAGGGGAGGACAAAACCCCGGTGAAAAAAATTAATAAAATTATTTTTTTGGGTGATCGAAACGATGAAGGAAATAAGAAGAAGGATGCAAATGAGGGGAAGGCGAAGTAACAGAAGGCAATATCAGGAAGTTAGACGGAAACATCCTTATTAGGGAATGTTAATAAACATTTAATGAAGGATTATAATAAATGTGTGTGCGGTGTGAGTCGGCCGGAACGAATGTCTCATAGATTACGAAATTCGAGTTAGAGTACTGAATTGAACGGATTGCAAGGGGTTGAAGGAACTAGGAATAACACGGCTGTGAGTGAAAATTTCCGTAAGGTGAAGGGTATCCTTGGATAGCTGAAACCTGGGAGATGAAGAAGGCACGCAGTTTGCCTAGAACAAGTCAAAACTTGCGGAACCGTTTGCATTTTTCGAAAGCAATACTTTTCGTGGCACTTTCAGTTCTATGGCTAATAAAAGTATTAATAGGAAGTGAATCAAAAATGGGACAGTCCTGGGAAGAAGAGGAGGAAAAACTGTATATGCGAAATCAATCGCAAATCCTCTAGTGAATATCTTACGGGAACCAAGATGAGGTTTTTGAGACCGACGAAAATAGCGAGAAACAGTAGGTTTTTCGCAAATTTCTCTTCAAAAGCAAAATCAAATGAGATGACTAGGACATGATATTGAAGTAGAAGAAATTCTCTATCGATTCGTATATGATATAATGGGTCAAAGCCTGTCCTGCGCTGTGCAGGAGGGGATGGAGCCAAAACCAGTACATTGGCTCCGGTCAAAAGCGAGACAGTGCAATGAAGGAGGAGGGCGCAGAGCGAGAACCGGAGCCATCCTCAAGAGCCCGACTCCGGTACCCTTCACCTTTAGCGGGAACGACTTACAACGACTTTCCAGAAGAAGTGACGAGTGATATAGGTGTAATTTCACAAAAAATGGTCACTATGTACCCTTCACTAACATGTCCACGTTTCAAATAAGGAAGTTATAAGGGAAAAATAGCCGTTTTTTGGCACTTTTCAGAATGATCAAAAGGGAAGGGGTTGCCGTGGGTGAATTATAGGGTGTTGGGCACCGGGAGGTAGGATATGAAGTGATGATATCCCCCGGACCCTCCCATTTTGGAAATAATAGCAATTTGAGTGTTTTTTTTTTATGTTGAAATTAATGCCAGATTTTCCTCAACGAGGAGATGACTCATCGCGCCACCGCCGTCACTTCGCTGCAGATGGAAGGGGTACCTGATATCTGAGCTTGCATAAATACCTACGTCTGTAATGTGACGACCCCCCCCCCCCGGTCGTCGCCTTTTGTGACAGCCAGCGCTAAGAAAGCTGCCGCTACCCCCTCCCCCACCTCGGAGTCCATGACCCCTTCACTTTTGGCACCTCTGACAGGCCTCAGACCCCTCAAACCCCCTCCACTTCGCAGACCCCCGGCTCTCCCCTATCGCACCTATGCGTCGAATATGAGGTTCTGTGAAGAGTGCAATCCTTGACATGCTGTTGCATCTGTGAGGTCTCCTCATAATTCTTCTCTTCTGTAGGTAAAATGACAAACATCTGAATCAGCTCTTGTGCAAAAAGATGAGTGCCGTAACCCTCAGGTACATAGAACTGTGTGACAGCATTGTGATGAGCGGCGTCGAAAATTCCGATCGCCATGCCTCACTGGTCTCGGAACCTGTTGATGAGGAGGCGTCGGACGAGACTCGTCCCTGTTGTGGCGAGAGGGGCAAGCGCCATTCATCAACTCTGCAAATCCGACTTTTGCACTAATCCTCTCTGTGAGTATCCTCCATTCAGTAACCGGTGTCTTCGCTTAGATTTAGCATCATTCACGATAGTGCCTTCGCAAAGGTAACCCTTGCTGTGAATGTGAGGAGATTGGTCTCATGGTCATTTTATGGACGCATTGTACGAGGTATTATTACTAATCGGGCTGGTTGCTTTGATCAGCCGATCACTGCCATTTTCACAAGCATTGGTTCGGGTTGTTCGCATTTCCCTGCTCAGTTATTTGGGCACACAGGGTGGCATGAGTTCCTGACCAAATAGTTTTTTTTAATGTTCGCTTCGTCCGACAATGTGCATATTTATGCTGCTCTGAAATTGACCCGATATGCAAGCAGTGCCTCTAAAAACTAGTTGATTATTGCTCTGTTTGAAGCCAAAGAAGAACTACCAACTACCTCTTTTCGTCAGGGACACATCTTGAATTACCTTTTGATTAGTAAGATCTAAAGAGCTTCGTTGTTATCTCTTTGTAATCTTCATCTATGACTGTACAACACGCTTGCGTACACAAATATAAAAAATATACACAAGTTATCTTATCCAGAATATGCAGACTTCTCATAAGCATGACATCTGCCATCTCAAAAACTTTTGTATTTGCTCACGTAAAAAATAATCTCCAAGCGTTGACACGTACTGGATGGTGTGACAATTCGAATTTCTAGAGCACGCACGATTCATCATCTTGTTTACTAGTGTTTATCGGTGCCAACTGGTTTGTTTCCTCCACTTCACCATTTGTTGTGTTGTGCTGGTTATTATAATCCAGGGGCGCACGCTGAATAAGAGAGATTAGTCGAGTCTCAAGAAAATAATACCACTCACTGATGGGGAAAACTCCGATCCCCGGAAATCCGCCGTTATAAGGGCGTCGTGGTTCTATTGATAGATTCCTAAAAAGCGCAACTTTTTCTCACGCAGATCCTATGCGAAACGGTGGTGTCACGGACAGAGGTGGTGACTCACTTATCAGGCGGAATGAAATGCGACACTCTCCATGGTACAGGGATCGGGGTCATAATAACAGCTTAGCCTTTTTTTTTTGAAGGGCCCAACAGTTGCTGTTAAAAGCGCTGTATTCTTGACTGACGAAGACCTTCTGACTAAGCTATTGTTCTGTAAAACACTCTTGTACCGACATTGTAAGAAAGCAAAGGTAAACCACAAGTCAAAAACTAGAAATACTATACGAAATAAATGAGCAGTGAGGGTCTGGTTCTATGTTAGAAGCATGATGTCCGTTTTCAAATGTGGCCTATCAAACTAACTGTAAAATTGACGTCGTTCCATGCCTATTCAAGCTGTAACCCATTGCAAGATAATAAACATATTCGTGATGACTTGCTTAAGAAATCTCTATAACGCGTTAGGCTTGGTGATTATTAGTAAATGGCGAATAGCCTAAAATTGGAAAGTAAATGGAACAGTTTCTCTTTGCTCATACATAGCTGAGCTTCAAACTAAGGACGTACGTCATAAAACGCATGCGCACGGTCCACTCTATGACAAGAGAGTAGAAGGAATAGGCAGTAATCATAGAAAATTTTTGTTCTACAAACAGAACATTAACTTGATCCATGAAAATCACTCCCCCAAGATCTTTATTCAAAAATTCAAGGAAAATGTTCTGCAAGAGAAATTAAGGCAGTTTTCAAGAGAAGTTAGGTGTGAGATACGTTTTTCTCTTTAACTGATAAATACTTGGAGCAGCCCTTGGTAGAATCATCTTTAGAATTTAGGATTTATTTGCCGATCAATATTTTACAATATGCGGCACCTTGTTAGATCAATCCATTCTGAATTCTGAATTCACGCTAGTTTATGGTCATTTTCGAACATTAGAAGGGCATTTTATGTTAGATGCGAGTTCGCCGCGCTTGCGCCCTTATGATAATGGATGGGCCCATTAGCAATTCTGACGCAACTCAGACGCAGATGGAACCCCTGACGCAACTCAGACGCAGATTGGACTAACTGGATAAAAATATGGATAAAATATAGATAAAATATGCTCCCTGGATAAAAATATGGATAGAACATAGATAAAATATGCTCCCTGGATAAAAATATGGCGCGGCTGCTGCCCGAGACAGCATGCGTTTACGGTCTCGGGCTATTCGCAGCAGCTGCGCCATATTTTTATCCAGCGAGCAAATGGCGCTTTGACCGATTATCACGGAAACTTAACGGAAAATCCTAAACGTGTGGATGCGTGCGTCTGATAGTGATTGGCGCGCGCACGTACGTCTACCTCGCAGCGGCAGCATCGTCACGACTCGATCGTTTTTGTACTGCTGCTATGCCAAAACTCCATTCAATGCAAGTTCTATGATGTGAGACATGAGAACTTATGAAATCTTGCTTCGACCAGCCACGGTGTGAAGTGCGCCACAGGCCTTAGAAGTTGGACTACCAGACGCTTACCGGCAGTGTGCATGAGCTTACGATTATTAAGCGCGTGGAAAGCCACTGTATCGGCTCTATCTCATGATCAATTAATCAGTAAAGCGCTGAGATGATTGCGGTCATCATGCCATTCAACAGTTGGGTGTTCGCTGGCGAGTTCAAAACTGCATGAGGGCTTGATGTGGACAGCTCCCATTGTAGGTGTTCGTAGACGTAAGGATCGACGTTAGGCGTGTTTTTGAGTAATGAAGCGACGTTTGTGGTCAGTTTTAACTCCGATGCCAATCGTCAATCAAACATGACTTGCGTACTTAACATGTGGTGGCAAGCACATTTCCAAACATCACTTTTCTCTTCAGATCTTCCAATGATCTATGCTTGACTTTAGTGCAAGAATTACATTACCATGTCGACATAGGTGTGAAAATCAACAAGGATTTCTGTTTAAAGTCCGTTCTGGATTATGTTCTGAAACAGGTCCACATCTTATTTTGGAAGTTTTGGGTTGGAGAATAAGTTCGTTCGCTTTTTTATGAGCATAAAAATCACTACTTCCCACGAACATTGTAAACCACACTGAGTGGATTGCATAGATCCTTCCCTCTTTTATTATTGCTGTCAGAGATAAGAGCAGCTTGTCGGTTCCATGTCCACGGAAAATTGCTTTGTTTGAGAGGACTCAATTTTTAGCCCGCGGCCGCAACTCTTGGATAAACTTTATGAAATCAATACGATACTGAACAAAATATGCTGTGTATGACTGCACTAAACCCGTAGAGTCGGTAATAGTGAAAGATCCCTACATTCGATGTGGACGTTCACCCCTTATCGATCATTTTGGGGTTTTGCACGGTATGCGTTAGGTAAACTTATACATTGTTGATTGTTAGCATCAGTAGTTGTTATTCCTTACATCTAAAGCAACTTTAGCGGATAATCCCTTTTATGTCCTACAAACTGGGCGCAGAAAGAAAAGCAACTTCAGAGCCAAATTTGCCCTGTCCGAAGTGGGTTTATCACTTCTATGCTGTCGTTCAGCAGTAAAGGTTCCTCTCCGTGCGTCATTGATACCCCCAGCCAATTGAAATCAAGAGCAAACAGAGCTGCAAAAGGACTATACCTGCAAGTAAAGCAAAGTTCAAATCACCGTGAAAATACAGCTTGAAAAAAAAAGCGCACGAACTTATTCCCTAACCCATTAGTTAAGATTATGAAAAATCCCCACTCCACAAGACACTGGAACTAGGAAAGTACACAAGGAGAAGCTTACGCGAGTTGCTGCATGTTGACTTGTCATTTGAATAACGGCAGCTGTATACACTCACTGCTGCGATTGCTATTTATACGTCCTACGTTCTCCATGTCGAGCAGAATGACGAGTTTGTCTGTTTTGGAGCTCTCTGTTTGTATTAACTAGCTGGTTAACTCTGGTTTCTGTTGAAATATTCGTTTATGAATGAAAAGTCCTTCTAAACCCTAGTCATCCTACTACAGAGTAGACGGATAAAGTTCGCTTAGATGATGCATTTTCGAAGCTACCAAGGGATAATCTTCGAATTCTGGGTCCGCTCCTGGACAATTCAGAGGATTCCGCTTGAACTCTAGAAAACCCAAGATGGTCCAGATGGAAACTGCCGGTAAAGAATCAGCAGAGAAGTTTGTGTTGCTTGACATTTGGACGGAATGACAATTTGGTAGCTGGCGATCAAACTGTGACTCATCATGCTTAGTTCACATCAATTGGGTTGTGAAATCTAGTTAGAAAGAAAGGACATTTTTATTTGTGGGATCTATTGTTGCATGTACGAATGTGATCCCGCTTATTCTCGTGATATAGATACGTGACATTGGTAACGTGGGTCTCGTATGTGTTATACATCCACGCCTTGTGGGGTGTTGTCACACTCATTTCTGAGCGTCCTCGTTCTCTCATCAAATTTTTTTGGATTTCTCTTTTGCACAACTCCCTCAGAGAAACTCTCGAACTCTTGGATCGGGATCGAAATGCAGTTGTCTTGCTCATGCCGGTATGTGCAAAATTATTGAATGTACTTGTACTTTCCCTCCCATGTTTCAATTACTCCCCCCCCCCCACAGTGATAGTTCTCTGACTATTTGTGGTTTTTGGTTTGCCCCAGTGCCGGGACTGCTTTATTCGGCGAATTCCCTCGGAGAGGAGGAGGGACCGGTGTGAAAAAGCGTGAATGCGCATATCCGGTCGATTTTACATAATACTGTTTGCCGCATCGTCATCACCATCATCGAACTCGCGCCTCCCCTGCACGTACCTCGTATCTACTGACGCCAGATTCGCGTGCTTTTCATCCATCGATTGAGCCTGACCACAATAACAACATCACTCGAATAGATCCATTGGCTCACAGGGAGTACCCTCGTGCCAACCTCACCTTGCCCATGCCCGCTTTCTCATCAGGTGTCTGTAGCCCAATACCCCGGCAAAAATAGTAACCTTCATTAAACTCCAAATTTTCTTTTGAATTAATGTCCATAGTTCTTCTGGCTTTATTTTGTTTCATTAACAACTTTTATTTCGTGAATCATACCTCTTTGATACTCCCCCAATTCCTCATAAAGATGTCCGTCGTGATTGGCGACGGATCAGTGAGTCGCTCGCTTTTCTGAAGGAACTGGAACGCTACTGCAGTTCCTGTCTATACAGAGTACGAATATTTCAGAATATTTAGAAGCCTTCTAAACATGGTGTCCCCGAGAGCGATCTCCGGCATGTCCTTCTGCATACGACTGTTTATATTGGTGAGGTCTTTCAAAAAAGTAATTGTAAAGAAAAATTGGCTACGAGTCTTCTTAGCATGAATAGATTTTTGAAAAATCAAAGACGAGAACTTCTCTGGATCTATTTGCATCTGTTTGCAGTGCTCAATGTAACTAGGTAGGAGTATAATAGAACAGTGTAGTAATAATAGTGAAAATAATAGCATAGGAATAACAGTAAATGAAAGCAACTAATGCCAGCTTACTATTACATAATACATGACTACGAATATTTCAGCTGATTCCAATGAAATCATTTAATCAGTAAATCTAAATATGCAATCTCGTCAATAGTCTTGTCAAGTTTCATATCATTCAGTGCCTCGCGATCGTGGCCATGATTCTGATTCTGGTGGCACCAGGAGCGTGCTTCTCACGGTACCTCAATGGCCAGCCAATTAGCAGGGAGATCTGTCCCGGTAAGAACAAGTTCATCGGGATTGCTGTTAGTTGAATATAAAGACTCAAAAGAACTTGTCGTGGAAGAAGGAAGCAAAGCAGCATCTCAGTCATGCTCGATAGCGCAGCTGGTCTGCCGCGCCGCACAAATGGCGCGGCGAGGCCTCGTTTTCAAGCATGCAACGACGATTAACGTCCACTCTACTTACGCTACACACCGAATGCGGCAGCAGCGCATCATTTTGTCGTCCAAGCGTTTCCAATGTGTGTGCAATTGGGTTCTAAGGTGGTACTTTATGCCAAATTTGATAGCTAGAGGCTCTATTGCCTTTACTCATTTATTTTAGAAGAAGAATCACTACATGAAGCACAAAGCACAGAATAAGGGCGATCATACTGCAGCCGCTGAATTTGAAGCGAAAAGCAAGCAAAGTGCTCCATAATACCTACAAAAATCAGACCAAAACAAAAGGACGAAGCAAGTCTTCAATATAGAAATCCAAAAAATGACCAGGATCTCCAGAAGGGTTTCTTGAAAAGCAGCGTTATTCTCTCTCAGTTCCCTATCGAGCAGATTAACCCACTCTCTCACATAGTGTTGAAACGGATCGCCTCAAAACAGCATATATAAGGAAGATTCCTACCTGTCCCCACATCGATTAAGCTTGGCAGAAAGTCTGCACATCTCACCCATAATCTCTTTAACAGGAAAATTTTGGACAGTTGTATTTTATGCAACTTTGTTTGCAATCTTGAGCTTGTTCTATTAAATATTTTTCTGTTCGTGTATTTTTTTTTGGCCGGATTATCGTTGAGGGGCAAATGTGGCGGTTGGTATTCACTAATTCAAATGTGGATTGTCACATAACGAGAATGTTGTGATGTTTTTCAAAATACTCAAGAGCGGTTTAAAGTGATTCGATGAGAGAGAGAAGAAATAATGCCGCACATTCTCTCCATGAGCAGAAAGCAAAACTGAGAAGGTACGTAATTTGGAGAAAGCTCGTAGTAGCTCGTCAGAAGGCTTGTTCCCGATGACCATCCGTGGATGGGAGGGCAGACTGTAGTTGCTAGAAGACCTCCATGCATTTTGGCACATGGAATCCGCCTCTCCCATTTATTCACTCTTTCAAAACGGGATAACCTCTCACCAGGGGATCTACGGGTTTTGATAGAATGCACAAAAAAAGAACAGGTAGCAGGTTCCATTCAGATCTTCAAATGGGCAATGATTTTTAGACAATTTGCTTGGTTTCACGTTGTAGTACAATTGAACTTTAGGTCAAAACAGCATTTTTCCAATGAACGCCGATCGATGGAGCAATGCATTGCATTTCCAAGGAAGAGGAGAAAAGTGAGTTGATCAGAACATACACATTTTATCTCGTCAAAACAAAGTTTCTTGGTTTTCTCATGAAAGACCCACATCAGCCTGTTTTTCGTGATATTCTGCATAACAGTCCTTCTCGCTCACGGTCTCTAAAATTGAGAAGTTTTCCCCGCTATTTAAGCTCATCGGTTTCTGCCGTTCATAGGTCGACGCAGATACAATACCCTCGCTAAATTCTTTAAAAAAGTACACTCGGCACGTGAAGTTGCGTTCTTTTCGTTCCATCTCTATAAATTTGTTGAGACGCAATATACCGCAAAATAAAACTGATGGGAAGAACATAATTGATCCAAAACTCAGCCCATATAAGGTAAGCTCGTGTCAGGTCGCGCGCTGTTCGCAACGGAGTCCCTCAAAATAAAGAACGCTGAAATTTCACAATTTAACATGAAATTTATCGCAGATTGCTTATAGTTAGGTCGAACAAACATCTACGATTTTCGTGATCTGTGCAGACTTTCGATAGACTGCATTCCACCAAATTATAGAGGATGGGACGAAAAGAACGCAACTTCGCGGGCCGAGTGTACCTTTTTTAAAGAATTTAGCGAGGGTAGTGTATGTCGGTGTTGTCCGTTTACGAACGATGTAATGGTTAAAAATACCAGATTCTCAAAAAGGAAGTTTTTGTTGAATAAATTTAAAAAATTGAAAAAAAAAACGCCGCAATGAGAAAAAAAAAGAAAGAAAGAAATATTCGGTAATCGAAATCGAAAGTATTCGACTTTGAACAAATGGAAAATTGGAATGTTGCAACTTTGGAGACCAATGTATTGCTATGCGAAAAAAGAACAGCTTTAGGGCTGTCTCACTCAAATATCTGAATGTTTAAATTATGCCCTAAATTGTTAACTAAAACAACAAAATTATTCGGTTTTTATTCAGTCCCAAATATATTACCCAATATGGTTGAGATCTACGTACTTCCACTACGCTCACTATGTAATTGTTCTTGGAAATAGTGCAAGCTTCTTATGGGGAAAGGCCTCCGGTTCCGCTGCTTAAGACGTCCTCGTTGGAACAAAAATAGGCCACCCCTCTCATAGACCATGAACAGGGAGCTATCTGTGTACATAAAGGTGCAGTAACGAGGATTGGAAATCGAAAGTTGAGCACATACCCATTCCCCTCATACTGACTGCTGTTTTACTATTTCATCCTGCTGAACTCATTTAGATACGCATGAAGTTGCGTATAGCAGAGTTCAGTTGTCTCTACTCAACCGTGTGCGCTTCACCAACTGCATCTTAGCGTTCTAACTGTCTGCGCCTCATTCCGATTGGTTTCTGTGGTGTGCGTTGAGAGCGCCTGAATCACTGGCGTAGCCTATACTTTAAGCAGCTTGGCTTAATTAACAAGTCTTAGCAGAGATAGAGTAGTTGAAGATCGACGTCTTTTTCCATGTACTGCATTATCAGTGACCACAGAGCTCCATGATGTGCCTTCTCACATAAGAGCAGGTGGCCATGAAATTTGACAGTCATGATTCGTCCATCAGAAACTACTTTGTTGTTGAGATTTTGATTATTCATGTGAATGCGGTTCCGTTTTCATCCACTCCTCTTCCTCGCCTCGGGTCCTGATCAATATGTAGATATCTATTGTGTAACGGTCTCGCTCTAACCAGGCTCCAAGAATAGATCTTAATCTAAATCCACACACTTACTCTGTCGACCTTTGCCTCCGATTCTACCACTCTAGCAGAGCTCAGCTTGCTGTCCACCCTCCCAGTGCTGTGTCCTGAAGAGGGAATATCATCGTTCGCTAAGGTTTGCACAGGTGGAAGCACAACGTCATTCGGAATGCTATGTTAGTCGTAAAAACGCCGCAGCTAAGCGATACCTTGCTTTGAGGGGACTTTCGGGCATATTACACCCGAGTATCAGAAAAATCATGTGTTTCACCGCCAGACACCAAAGTTAGTTTCGGACAGACATTGTCGTGATGGGATGAGAAAACTTACTTCAAAAAGTAACGAATAAATTCATGTTGAAAATAAACAAGGTGTGAGTCATTCAAGGGCTGGTTATTGGAAAGCCGGGGCTCAGCAAAGCAAATAATTCATGCAGCGAAATGAGAGGAACCGAAGGAAGAAACTGACGATGTCATTACCAATTTTACCACCATTTTCGGATGTTTTCTAGATCTCACTTCTATTCTTTGCCAACAGCTCACCAAAATCTCATAAATTAGCTCGTTCACGGCCATTTCTGTCAAGTGATTTTATTGCAGCGTTTATGGACAAGTCGCCCTGATCGTCATTACACTTTTTCTCGCATTGGTTACTGTAGGAATCAGCTGCGTTCACCTTGCTATTGGACACAATCTGACGTATACGGTGAGGCTTTCTTTTTTTCTAGTTATATTGGAGTGTTTGTGAGCCTTTCAACAACACTCCTATAGATATCAATTCGATATCAAAAGCAGTTTGGCGCGTGGTTCCGTAGGAAGAAACTCTTACATTCTTGAATTCGAAGTACAGTTGGACTCCATGGCGCTAACGGAACAAATAGTGCGTCAGTAGGTCAATTCATACTAGATCTGCCAGAGCGAACGTAGTCACGTTCACGAAAGATTTGACACGAAACCCAATCAACGTGGGATATACACCATGAATGAGTTAGAATGAGTCTTTCACCTGCATCTGCGCTTCGCCACTAGTTCATGTCCTGCACCGTTCGAAAGCTTCTAATATAAACTGCCCCAATTACGAAGGTGCTCATGAATACCCTTACGAACTACATATCGTCAACATGGCTAGAAAAATCGTTACGCGAGTCACAATTTTTACTTTTTTCTAGCTATAAAACATTTTGCTGATGCCTCTTAGAATACTGAGACTACCCAAATTCGTAAAGTTGGTGAGATTGCCTTTTGAAAAGGACTCCCGCTACGGTCATTTCTAGGCACGACTTCGCCCAGAGGAATACCGGTTTTGCACATTTCCGCTCAAAGCTCAACTATCACGTGCGAATCACTCGTAAAGCGCTTACGCGAATGTCCTGGATGGTTTCTACTGGTTTTTGTATCTGTTTTTGTGCCGTTTTTTCAAATGTTTTGGTGTGTTGCCAGCACTCAGCTCTGGTTCCGAAAGGCTTGACGGCTGAAAACGCGGTAAAATCACCAACTTCTGAAAAGAGAGGGGAATTCCGCTGAAACTGGGTGGTCGGGGTTTGCAGAGTTCATCAGCATAGCGAACACTTCTCCAACCTCTATTGCTTCCCAATAAACAACCGATGCGTTGATTGAAGGGCGAGTTTTGATGATTGTGCAGTCGATTGCGCGACTCAACCGGTATCGGTGACGAGTACTGGTAAACTGGATGTTCGCAAATCGTGCATAGCAAGGATAATCCATGGCGCAACATGATTGCCCACTAACTCTCCTCCCCCGGCTCTTTCGTTCGCGGCCACTGGTGGACCGCACAAAAACAGCTTCTGTGGCTGTTAACTACCGTTGGTGGTTTTTCTGCGCAGATATCTCTATGAAGTCGAGAGTGTGTTGGCGTCAGAAGAATTATCAGTATAACATAAGTAGAGCACCAACAGATCATTCGCAATCCAGTAGATATAGCGAAGAAATAGTCGGTGTTTTACCAACCATTATAATTTGTTGACCGTAATGTTTAAGTCGCTGTGCCTGACGTCTAAGAGCACTTATCTCATAGTGAGTAAACTATGTGTTAGAAATTTGAGTGCCAGAGGCAATCATAGAAATTGGGGAGAGGGAAGAATACGGAAAAAGTTTATAGGGCGAGAACGGCAGATACCAAGCACGAATGCCCAATTATCGACGTATCAGGAGCAGACGTGAGCTCAATTCAATTATGTATTTTTAAAGCAAATCATACAAACACATTTTGACCCTCTTGGTCCTAGAGGAAATAAACTGTGTAAACAGAGCACTATTTCTGTAGGCTTTCCGGCAGAGGAGTCCAGCGTCTGATTCCCACTATATGAGACGGAAACATGTGTTTAGGTTCCGCCCAGCTGTTTCTGATAACGTCATTTTTCCATATTTATAATAGTACAGGGTGGCTGTTAAGTATGGATCGCTCAATTTTCGAACCTCCTTCTCCAAAGAAGTAAGGTATTGCGGTGCTGAATTGTTTACTTTTTTGCGCAAGCACTGGCCATCATAATGCAAAGGTCCTGCTCGAAGAAGTCTGATTTGGCATAGGTGAAGGTCCTCAGTCGCCCCTCAAGTAAGACTTCAGTTGGCCGCGAGAGGTTGACGTCGATCTCGCTCCACTCCCTCTCAAATGCTACCCTGAGGGAGTTCACACCTTCGTAGCGGACATCTTGGCCTCTAAGAAGCTTCAAACGGAGTAGTCCAGCGGATTGAAATCAGGGAGTAGGAGAACCATATATCTTAGCCTTACCAATCGGGAAAGTCATGGTCACAGAAAGCAAAAGTGGATTTTGTGGCCGGATGAGGGGCCCACTCTTGCTATAAGGTGAACCTCTATCTGCAGCCGTGTCTGTTGGTCCGTGGAAGGAGTACATTGTGTAGATTGCTTCCTGATGGGAACCGGCGTCAATTTTCGGCAATTTTGTCACGAAAAACAGCGAAGAAGGCCCTCCTGAAGTCAATTCATCCCAGACCATAGGAGACTAAAGAAAAAGAGCTCAGTCGCTTATCACCTATTTCTTCACTGAACTGTGATACAATGGCAGTGTTCGCGTTGGCCCCACAGAATTCACGCAGCCCTTGCAGTGTAAAGATTTCCGTTTGTAGAAACGAGGTTGAGAAGTTGGCCACGAAGATTTCTTTTGGAACCTTTTTCGCCTAATCAAAACATTCCCTGTTCACCCAATCTAACAGTGTGATGTTCCAAACGTCCAGTAACTGTTCAGCCCCAGCCCAAGTTTCGCGATCTTCTGAACAGTGTGGAGATATTCGAGTTGAAAGCTGCGCGATTCAATGTGATGGAACTGCCGCTGGCGATGCTCTTCGCGATGATGCCACGTCAACGTAAAGTAAAACGGATCGAAATCTCTTTGGTTTCTAGAATGGAGCAGTATGGCCTCTCTCCCTTTGCTGCTTCACAACATTCTCTTCTACTGGTGCCCAGAAATCAGGGCGTTCAGAAAATTCAGTAACATGGCTGACGTTCACTGATGGCAGTGGATGACGAAATCTTCTTATAACTTCTGAAGGAGTCCAAGCTAAGGAACCAAAATTCTCACGCTATTCATGGAAGCCACTGGTTATCTTATTATCACTAGATTTGGGTGATGGCTGTTTTCCCATTTCCTTTTAAACCTTCAAAAAATGCTATCCGTACTTAACAGCCACCCTGCATATTATATATTATCAATATATTTTCCATATTATAATATATTTATATTAGACTTTAGGTGGATTCGAAAAAGTATGAGAATAGCACTGTGTAATGGTCAACAGAGAATCAATTGACAGCACTAGATACGCATATTCAAATAGATATACATACATACATCTTGAACTTCGACGCTTGCAAACGTCTCACTCTCTTTTATTTCAGCAACTGTTCGCTTCTGGGCTTGCTCTGATAGCGTTCCTCGTGTGTGGAGGTGTCGAGACGTGGTATGCCACGGGATTTGATCACATGTCTTTTTTCATCATGGTGGGTTTTTAGGCAGGTTTCTATGTGCTGCGAAAACTCTACATATTGAGGAAGAATGATAGGAAAGTAGTTCTAGCACATCTAATCCTTCAGGTTGTCTTTGAATGCTGTAAAGACCAAGTGTGTCCCGAGTTGTTTGGGGACAATACATTTGGCGAGCTTCGTTGTCTGTCTCGCGAAATAAATGTACAGCCAATTGACAACTCAATCCTTCCACCTCTTGTGATATATATATATACATATATATACACATATATATATATATATATATATATATATATCAGTGGCGGACGCAGAAAGTGGGCGGGAGGGGGGGCGTGGGAAGAAAAGTGGGGTCTCCGCCGTTTTGGGGACCCAGACGGAAAATAAAATTAATAATAATATTAATTATAATAATAAACAATGAATAAAAAATATATTAAAAATAATAATAAAAATAAACAATTAAAAATAAACTAACACAAGATTTTTATTTGTATTGTAAAGTAATTTCGAAAATTTGGCGACCCATTCTCGGGGGGGGCGCGCCCCCCCCCCTGCGTCCGCCACTGATATATATATATATATATATATATATACATACATATATATACACATATATATATATATATACCAGTCTGCCCGTCCGGCTAATGCCCGACTTCCAGACTTCTATTGATGCTCGCTTCGCTAGCATACTGCACATTGAAAGCAAACACAAAAGTATAAATGGATTGATAAAATCTGCATCCTTCCACGCAGTCCTATCGCTCTCCTGAGAAACCCTTGATCCCGTAGGTGGTAGCTTCCCCCATATGAACAAAGTCATGCTCTTCCATATGAGCGAAGTTAGTCGTCATGAAGAAGTGAGTGTAAGTGTAATTCAGTGCAAATTTTATCTTGAAATGATTTAGGCTCAACTGGTTGTTGTGGTGATTCAAGTGATAAGGGTCCACCGGTGTATGAAAACGGAAAGGAAGGAGTAGTTCATCCAGATACAAACGGAATGGGAAGAGAACACGGATACGAAAAGAAACAATGTGCATCTAGGTGATTTAGGTAGGAGGGTCTGCCGAAACAGAGTAAGTGTACCCCTCATGCAGAAATAGAACCGCCTAGCGAATTCCTATTACTTTTGGACGTCGGCGCACCCTTATCACACCGTTGGACCCGACTCCATGCGTTTCCCCACTTTTGGACGCCGGCGCACCCTTATCACACCGTTGGACCCGACTCCAGGCGTTTCCCCACTTTTGGACGCCGGCGCACCCTTATCACATCGTTGGACTCGACTCCAGGCGTTTCCCCTCTTTTGGACGCTGGCGCACTCCTACAGCAACAGTGGTCTCGGTGTAGAACATTTTCTTCACTCTAGGCCACGCCCTCGAATTTCGTTTCACACGCACTGACACACACGTGACAGACAGACTAAGCCTTTTATTATAAGTCATGATATATATATTGGGTTGTTCGGAAAGTAATTGGGCTTTTCGAAAACAATTTTTTCAAACGCTAGCTTTGGAAGGTTTTTGCTGTTATTATTTGTTTTCATTCGATATATATTAGGAGGACGTATTTGTGTTTCTGTTTGGAGAAAGTGCGCAGATTTCATTTCCATTTGCATTTTTATGATCAATTTGAACATGGAGTGTCAGAAGGAGCATTTTCGGCACATTTTGCTTTTTTACTTCCATAGTGGCAAAAGAGCTGCTGATGCTTTCCACGATATATGTAAAACATACGGTGTTAATGCCTTATCACAGAGCACATGTGACAATTGGTTCGCAAAATTCCGTTCCGGCAATTTTTCACTCCAAGATGAACAACGTTCTGGTCGGCCAGTAGGCGTCGATGATGATCAATTGATGGCATTAATCGAAGCCAACCGTCATGTAAACGTACGAGAGCTTGCTGAGAAGACCAACGCATCCATTGGAACAGTTCACGAGCATGTCAAAAAAACTTGGACTAGTAAAAAAGCTAGATGTTTGGGTGCCACATGAGTTGAAGGAAATTCACTTGACGCAGCGAGTTAGTATCTGTGATTTGCACTTGAAACGCAATGAAGACGACCCATTTTTGAAGCGCATAGTAACTGGTGATGAAAAATGGATTGTCTACAATAATGCTACTCGCAGACGATCATGGTCAAAACCGGATGAACCTGCTCAAACGATGTCCAAAGCTCATCTCCATCAAAAGAAGGTTATGCTATCAGTTTGGTGGGACTACAAAGGTGTAATATATTTTGAGGTGCTCCCAAGAAACCAGAATGTCAACTCGGACCTCTACTGTCAGCAACTGATGAAATTAGATGAGGCAATTTAAAAAAAAACCGGCCAGAATTAGCGAATCGCAAAGGAGTAGTTTTCCACCAAGACAATGCAAGACCTCATACATCTTTGGCGTCTCGGCAAAAATTATTGGAGCTTGGTTGGGAATTGATGTTGCATCCACCATATAGCCCTGATCTCGCGCCATCCGATTACCATTTGTTTAGATCGTTGCAGAACTATTTGAATGGGAAAACATTTAGCGATGATCAGGATATCAAATCTCATCTAGCCCAGTTTTTTGCCGAAAAAGACCAGAAGTTCTATGAGAGGGGAATCATGAAATTGCCAGAAAGATGACGAAAGACAATCGAATAAAACGGAAAATACATCATTGACTAATGTTTTTTCATTGTGAGAAAATAAACTTTTTTCTGAAACCCCTAAAAATCCCAATTACTTTCCGAACAACCCATATATATATATATATATATATATATATATATATATATATCAGTGGCGGACGCAGGGGGGGGGGGCGGGGGGGCGCCGCCAAATTTTCGAAATTACTTTACAATACAAATAAAAATCTTGTGTTAGTTTATTTTTAATTGTTTATTTTTATTATTATTTTTAATATATTTTTTATTTATTGTTTATTATTATAATTAATATTATTATTAATTTTATTTTCCGTCTGGGTCCCCAAAACGGCGGAGACCCCACTTTTCTTCCCACGCCCCCCCTCCCGCCCACTTTCTGCGTCCGCCACTGATATATATATATCAGTGGCGGACGCAGAAAGTGGGCGGGAGGGGGGGCGTGGGAAGAAAAGTGGGGTCTCCGCCGTTTTGGGGACCCAGACGGAAAATAAAATTAATAATAATATTAATTATAATAATAAACAATAAATAAAAAATATATTAAAAATAATAATAAAAATAAACAATCAAAAATAAACTAACACAAGATTTTTATTTGTATTGTAAAGTAATTTCGAAAATTTGGCGACCCATTCTCGGGGGGGGGGGGGCGCGCGCCCCCCCCCGCCCCCCCCCCTGCGTCCGCCACTGATATATATATATATATATATATATATATATATATATATATATATATATATATATATATATATATATATATAGGGGTGGCAAGAAAGTCTTGAGCCGAATTTTTTGAAAGTTCCAGAACTTTTGATTATTGATTTATGTGGTATTCGTAGACCAAACTCGGGGCTTCTCCATAATAAGCATATATAGCCGAAATGGCTTTCCTAACTTTAATTACGACGTCAATTCCAAAAGAGGTCCTCCTACCCAAGATCAGTTTTTCCTTCATTGACCACACCGAAAGGAGTTTCTGGAATAACTGATTACTGGAGATGAGAGTTGTGTCCTCTACGATTCTAACATACATGTTGCCATGTGGCTCCGTCGAGCAGAAGATCCACCAAATCGCACGCCCACCCAAACAAGTGTTTCTTTTGCTACCTCTGGAATTCGCCAGGAATGTCGTATTGTAAGCTGCTCCCGCAAACATACAAGGTCATCAGTAACACATACGCTAATCAGTTCCGAAAGGTCGCGGATGCTGTTTGAGAAAAACGGCCAAGACGAGTTTTTTGTACACCTACGCCATGGTGACGCTAGGCCCCATTTTGCTTAAGGGACCCCTGAAAAATAGGAGGGGCTGGGTTGGGACACGCTTCTCCACTTACCGTATTCTCCTAACGTTGCCACTTCTGACTGTCACTTACTTCATCCCCTCGAGGCATTCCTGGCTAAGAAAAAATTCACCAAAGTTGACCATGTTGGAAGGGAAGTCAGCGATTTCTTTGGCTTCCAGTCTTCCCAGTTCTGGGAGAAGGGGACCGCTGACCTGCCCATTAGGTGGGACACTGCAGTGACTAACTATGGCTATTATATTGTTGAGCAAATTCCACTGTGTACTGAGTAATAAAATAAGACACAAAAAAAGTCTCAAACGGCTCAAGACTTTCTTACCACCCTAATATATATATATATATATATCAGTGGCGGACGCAGGGGGGGGGGGGCGGGGGGGGGGCCCCCCCGAGAATGGGTCGCCAAATTTTCGAAATTACTTTACAATACAAATAAAAATCTTGTGTTAGTTTATTTTCAATTGTTTATTTTTATTATTATTTTTAATATATTTTTATTTATTGTTTATTATTATAATTAATATTATTATTAATTTTATTTTCCGTCTGGGTCCCCAAAACGGCGGAGACCCCACTTTTCTTCCCACGCCCCCCCCCCCCCCACTTTCTGCGTCCGCCACTGATATATATATATATATATATATATATATATATATATATATATATATATATATATCAGAGGCCGACGCAGAAAGTGGGCGGGAGGGGAGGGGGAGCGTGGGAAGCGTTTGCTTATTGATCGGTATCCATGACCTACCACGTGCTTTTTGGGGGCTTCTCCATAATAGGCATATATTGCCAAATTGCCTTCCTCAACTTCAGTTACGACGTCAATTCCACGAGAGGCCCCCCTAGCCAAAATCAGTTTTTCCTGCTCTGTCCACATCGAAAGGAGTTTCTAGAATACCGAATTATTGGAGATGAGAGTGGGGTCCTCTACCATTTTAAAACGCACCGTGCCATGTGGTTCCGTCAATGAGAAGATCGGCCAAATCGCACCCCCACCCAAACATCTGTCTCCTTTGCTACTTCTGGAATTCGCTAGAAATATTGTGTTATGAGCGGCTCCCGCAAACACACACAGTCACCGGTAATAAATACGCCAATCAGCTTCAGAGAGCCGCGATGCTGTTTGAACAAAACGGTCGAAACGAGTTTCTTGTACACCTACGCCATTACGAGGGTAGGCCCCAAATAGCTAAAGAGAACGGTGAAAAATTGGCGGAGCTGGGCTGGGTTACGGTTTCTCACTCACCCTATTCTCCTGACGTTGCCCCTTCCGACTACCACTTATTTTACTCTTTCAAGGTATTTCAAGTCAAGAAAAAATCCGCCAAAGTTGACCATGTTGGAAGGGAGGTCAGCGATTTCTTTGGCTCCCAGTCTTCCCATTCCTGGGAAAAGGGGACCGCTGACCTGCCCATTAGGTGGGACACTGCAGTGACTAACTATGGCTATTATATTGTTGAGCAAATTCCACTGTGTGCTGAGTAATAAAATAAAGCACAAAAAAAGTCTCAAACGGCTCAAGACTTTCTTACCATCCTAATATATACATATATATATATGTACATATATATATATAGATGTATATATATATATATATATGTCAGAGGCCGACGCAGAAAGTGGGCGGGAGGGGAGGGGGAGCGTGGGAAAAAAGTGGGATCTCCGCCGCTTCGGGGACCCGGATGGAAAACAAAATTAATAAAGATATTAATTATAATAATAAATAATAAATAAAAATTTTATTAAAAATAGTAGTAAAAATAGACAATTAAAAATAAACTAATACAAGATTTTTATTTGTATTGTAAAGTAATTTCGAAAATTTGGAGACCCATTCCCCCGCGTCCGCCACTGATATATACATACATATATATATAGATATATACACGTATATATCTATATATATATGTATACACGTATACAGGGTGCGTCAAAATTATTGACGCACCTAAAATGAGTCTGTAGAAAAGAAAAGATGCAAAAACATTCCAAATGAGCATATGCAGAATAAAGCCCAAGTCTTGGCGATCCGAATAAATGCATTCTTGTTCACGGCAAGCTCCTTCTTTGCTGAAGCAGTCACAGAGACGACGAGGGATCGCAATGCCTCTGCGCCGCAACTAACTCAGGTCGACTTTGTCCCAGATCATGAACAGATAAGCCTTTGGGAGCTTGATGTTTTTGTGGATTATAGCGCAGCTCTTGCTCTCTAAGATATCCATATGGGGTCATCCGTAGACTGGAACTCGGTTCACAAGGAAGCCTATTCTCCGTCAAGTTGAAGTGCCTCAAGTAGATTTTTGAAACTGGACCCGTGCCACTTTTGTCTTCTGAGCAACAGCCAAGCCCTGCCAAAGTACCTATGAATTCATCTTGTGATGAGAACTAAGACAAGCGAGAAAATGTGCTCTCAGAAGATTGCTTGAATGAGAAACAAGAAAACGAAAAAATTTTCTATAGTAAAACATAGATGCCTTTCTCTGGCTGGGACACGATAAGACTTGCGAACAAGGACACGATTTCATGTGGTACTTGGAGAGCGAGACCTGCCCTACTTCCCTTGAGAGTGTCGTTTTCCTAAAGCTTACCCTCTTTATAATATGGAGGGATAATGGACGAACTTCAGTTGCGGCGCATCGGCGATTTTCTCTGCCGACATGTTCGTGGCTGCTTTTACAAGGAGAGAGCGCTCTCCGAACAGGAGTGGATTTTTTGTATTCGCTGAGACATGACCTTCATTTTGGATATGCATATATGGTGGTTTTCGGAATGTTGTCCCTTTTACAGCATAACTTCAGTGCGTCAATATTTATGACGCACCCTGTATATATATATATATATATATATATATATATATATATATATATATACGTTTATATATCATTGCAGCTCCAATACTGCTTTTATATGTTTGTGTTGTCATCTACATATGTCTGTAGGCTGTGGGAAATGGAGTGGTATCCGGTTGCGCTGGATTACCTGGTTGTCAAATTCAGTTTGTTGTGAAGGGTTGGGCAGTAGCAGCGGTACGTTTACTTCCCTCTACGACTGAGTAGCGCTTTTCATCCTGACAGCCGGCTCATTAAAGGTGCCAGCATAGTGTGATGCGCCTTTGGCAGGGGCTGGAATCAAACAAAGCGAATCCGGCTGATTGATCTCAGAGGAATGAGAGCAATCTCAACGCTCGAAAAATGAAGTTATATTAAACGAAACAAGGCCAAACAGAGAGAAACTGTGGTATCGGAGTGTGATTCACTTTCACATCACTTGTCTAATATCATAGTTCTTCAAGTTAAATTTTTTTTTTGTAATTTATATTTCTCATCAAATGCCACAAAGAGGCATGAAGTTTGCTACTATTAAGCATTCAGTTTGTAGTTTCCGTAAAATTAATCAGATGGTGAATCGATTCTAATGATTTTGTATCTCCGGGGTATGGCCGTAGGCACAATGCGTGCCTGCGATGCATTTTCTACTTTATACCTGGCGATGGATGACATGGTAAATAGGCTACGTTGAAAAGAGTCCCCTGGTTTTCACCTGCTTGAAGGAAGACGTGGAAGCAGTGATATTTTTATCGGAATTTCGAAATTAAATGTAGGAAAAAAGTATAAAAATAAGAAAGAGAAAACCAAGGTACAAAAAGAAGGTGGCGCTGTATTTAAATATCATGATTCTGCTGCTGTTTTTGTCATTTGAAAATTGCCGCATAGAGTTGTTAGGTGCGCCGCGATGATCGCAAGTGGCAGAGCGACAAGTGATGGAAATTACTTTGAGATCAATCAGTGCGATCCGGCACACTTGGTGCCAGCTCCTGCCTAAGGAGCCTCACACTTGGCTCGCACCTCTAATTAGACGGCTGTCTGGGTGAGAAATGCAACGAGCCCTCTCTCTAAATGTGAAGGTGCAAACATCTCATATGCTATTCTTTCAGGCGTTCTACTTCCTAGCGGGTCTGCTCTACCTCATCGATATGGGCCTGGTTTTTGCCAAGAAAGACAAGTGAGTCGCAAAACGTGGATGGGATTTTTCAGCACTAACTTCTCGCTTTTGCTTGAAATCACCCATGCTGCATTGGTTAAGGTGGCCGAAACTATACCAGTGCGTCTAAGCATCTCGGTGGAGATGTGAGGCTTGTCATCGGAGATGGAACAAAAGTTGTAGTGGTTAGCAACTACCCCGGCTGGCTAAGTGGAATTTGATAAAATGCATTCGAATACATCGATAATCAAACATCCTCTCATCCAGTTTGAGGAGTTTTTGGCACATTGTGCGATGAGGAGTGGTTTCGATTTGATGGTTTACTATTTCAAACAGCAACATAAAGATAGGCATAAGTAAACGAAAGCACAAGTTGTGAAAGACTGGCGTGGCATAGCATAGGACAGAACATTAGTGAAATGCCAGACAACATTGATTTTGACGCATTTCGAGTATCGGTAGATAATGTGGCGCCGCTACCTGCCATGCTCTGCCCGAAATTGATATCGATGTCGTTGGCAAATGGTGCTATACTCCACGTGCAGTGTAGCAACCACAGTCACCGTCTGTGGTGGAAGCGATTGACTCCTGACCCTCTGTAAGTACATCTCTTTTAAGAAAGACACGTAAATCATTAGTTTGTGCTAAGCAGGTTACAACTCAGTGGCCATTGCAACCATGAGAACGAGAAAGTGAGAGAAATTGAAATTCCTACCTGTTTCTATGAATTGTGAATTCTTTCCTTGAGATGGGCGATAACCTAACACGTGAACTTCTTTTGAGACAATAAAGCGGCCTACCAGTAGTCCTATAGTTTCGCCTATGTTTGAAGACATCTTATTCAGTCTTCTAGCTGCCCTCAGCATAATTTCGTTGTGGGAGTTGAGCCACTCACTTGACCGGCTTATGCGATTACCATAATAGGAATCTGGGAGCCTGACCATGCTGATTCAATTCGATTCTATCCACCTGAACACAGCAACAACCGCACTGCTACAGCGCTGCACAAACGAGTGCAAACACATATTGTTCCGATGCTGACAAGCAAGGACGGAGACGAGCTGCTAGCGGCCCATTTAATTTCACATTCTTGGGTCGTATTGTCATGGAAAAGATGCACTACTTTGTCGAAACCGCGACAGAATGGTGCTAACGGCTGCGAAGCGGTGCCAACGATAGGATGAGCCAGGATAACAACGACCACATACAGTGAGCGTCGATGGCGGTGGCCTTTTCGCGACCTCCAGAAGAATACTCATCGAGACTGCAAGAAGACACTTAGAAAGTTCCCCTAGTTTTCTGTGGCGAGAAGTCCATATTGAAGATAGATCTGTTGAGATCAGACGGAGACCAGACCTGAGATCAGGCTCAGAGAACACGTATGAACACAAAAGGAAAACATCGAGAATCCTCAAAATCGGGTAGAAAAGCTGCTAGGAGTACCATAACGGTTGCAGGCGACATTGATTCCAGTGCGCACGGCGCAGTTGCGCGGTGTCTTTCTCGAGGCCTCGGAAAGGCCACTGCCATCGACGCTCACTGTATGTATGCCATTCGCAGAGCGAATTGCTGAGGTGCTCAGCTGCAAGCACTCCTGAGCTAGTGATATGTAGCAGCGACCGCCTCATCACCGATGACCATCCTTATACGAGCATGCCATTTCGATGTGTGTTGCGACTGAAAATAGCCGTGTAGTGGCGCACACAGAGGGGATGCAGATGTGGTCGTACGATGGCGGAGTGTCGTGAATTGCAGTGGAAGTTAAATTCCAAGGGGACGAGGAAAATTTCTACCAGAGAAAATTATTGAAATTGCACCATGAAAACTATCATCATCGATTCACTATCACTGTGGATATCGTCTCTTGAGGCTGACTATGAATGTTTTGGGCAAGCTTTGGAAAACCTGTTCGAAAAAAGAGTGAAGGAAGCGCGATTTCACGCATGGCTTTCAATGACTGCGGAAAAGTGAAACTAGAGGACTGCCAACGAGGTCCCAGAAACGCTACGAGTGCAAGGGCACATATGAGGGGTCACTGAAAACGACGGATGTTTGCAGATTTGTTGCTGATACCTACCCTGTCTCACGGCCGCAGCACTACTAACAAAACTACGGTGGGTCAGTAGTCGCTCGCATTTTTCTACACTCTAACCGCTTGTTGATTAACATTGGCAGTCAGATCTCGAGTGTCGAGCTCTAATTTGTCACCATTTCAGGAACAACGCCCCGGGAGTTATCATGACCGGCACTCGACGTCTGAGGTCCGACCGATAACCCTTCCGTCCACGACCTGATTCTCCACTCTCATGATCTACGACATCTATACGTAGTAACCGTCCAGTTTGTGTAGCTAATGTCTTTAGAGCTTTAACGCCTCCACCCAAGGCTTAGCCTGTTCATATTTCACATAATGTGTTACCATTTTCACTTGTCTCCCTTAAATGCCTTATTTCCTCGTTTAATTGTTTGTGTTCATACGTTGTTATCTTTGCAAGCGTTGCGTTCAAGATGGAAGCACCTGCAGTGACCCTCTTGCCCGAATGAATTCAAGTCGCTCAACCTCAGCATTATTACTGTGTATATATGTACTGCTCGACGCAATGTTCAACGAATAATATTCAGCGTATTTGTACACAATATTCAGCGTAAATAACTATACTGAACAACATCCGAATGCGATCTATTGCTCCCTAATTCCTGAGTCCTAAACTTGCAATCTAGGCTACTTAGGGATTCAAAGTAAAATCCGAGACGGCCTCAAAGAGCGAGATTTCTCTGGATTGTCCAAAACAAACTATTCCAACATGGTCGGGATTTCCGCCACAATTTCCTTCTAACACAATGCGATCCCACCGCTGTTGCTATTCGACAACTGTTTGGACTATGCTGGACTTCACGATGCATGTATCAAAAACCGAGACATTGAAATTTCTGTGTATGCTGAGTCTGGGATAGTTTCACTCTAAGAAAAAAAACGAGTTTTTTCCTATGCTGAATGGTGTTGATCAGCTAGGATGTTCGGCCAGAGCAATATTCTTGATCTTCCAATGAGCTGTGCTTTTGTTTCAAAAAATGTGCAAATGGTACTGGGGAAAGAGTTCCAACGATTGGAAATGACTGCAAATAAAATACCTTGATTACAAGTAGGCCGCAGAGAGCTGTCCAATAGCAAAAAATTTTAGCGCAAACTTTCAGTGCAGATTTCCGATGTCGCCGTATGCGCTGATTCAGCCAGCAAATTCCGAGCAAAGCAGCGCAAAACAGCTTTTGCCTTCGCCAACCGTTTCAAGTGTGATACATAACTAATCGCCTCATATTCTTAATGACGACTGAGAGACGACTGTACAGATCCATGCAAGATTGTTGGGTAAATAAGCAGAAGAGGCTGCTCCAAAAGTTGCTTGAATGAGACATCAGTCTTAGATTTCAAGGATCGTTATTTGCCCTTAACAAGGCCTATCGTCGGACCTGTACAACCATTTTGTAGTACGATCACACCGAGTCAATGGCAGCTGCCCTGTTTTGCGGTGGAAAAATTCCTCGGAGGCAATCTTGTGAAACTGCCTATCACTGCTAGCATAGGTAGCCGTGGTTTTCCATATCACAATTAATGTAATCAATTTTCATGTGAAACCAAAGGTATTGGTAAGAGCACTCTTTGCGCACTTAGAATTATCCGAGCATTGAAGCGCTCGAGGATGGATTTAGCAGGAAAAATTACCACAACAACACGCTTTCTTCGAAAATGTGTTTCGAGGCCCATCCAGAGAAAATCCTCCTGCAGAACCCGATCGCAATTTAAAAATACTAAAAAAACTAAGAGCCTTTCTTTACATGAAAGGAGTAAGACAAAGCATGCGTGTTCGGTGGAGAAATAATTGAGCAAACATTGTAGAGCAACCTATGCACCCTCCTTTCTTTGCCAAGCGGATAACACATCAACTTCGAAATCTTTATTCGAGAAGCAAGGATAAGTTTGAATCTTAAAGGCTATGAAGGTGAAGGACAAAGCAAGACGTAAGAACGGGTAATTCGCCCTATTCCACTTCGTCGAACCCTCCATCACAGAAATACTGTTTCAACGAAATTGTTGCGTAGAACACTCAAAAAGTTGAGGCTAACTCGTGTGGCTCGAATAAAACTGCCAATAATGGTTAAATTGAAGGAAAACTAGAAAAATTGGTGAGAGCCATAACAAATGGTTCAAAAGGCACTTAACACATTCGCTGTATCCACGACATCGGTCGATTCAGAGCGAATGTCCCTGCTCTGGATTCGCAGGACCTCCACGAAGAATCCGCACCTTCGCGCTGAGGTTAATCTCGACCACAGGTGACGGCGTGAAGGAATTTCACAGCACCGACCCCGCAAATTACACGATTACAACTTGGCCGAGTTTGAGAAGGTACGTAATTACAAATGAAATATGTAAAGTGTTGTTGTGTTATTCGCAACATACAAAATTATACAAATAAATTGAGCTTACAGGCGAGCAGACGAGCTTCGCAGCTATAATCGTTATCGTTTATAAATAACAAAAACACAGAATGGCAACTTGTTAGTCGCTCTCAACAGAACATAAGCTCAAGGAGCGGTCGCTCATCATTTTCCAGCAAATCGACTAGTAAATGTGTGTACAGTTTCTTGTGTGTTGTGCGGACAATTTTGTAAGCTAAATTACTCAGTCCATCTTTCTGCCAATCCCTAGTAGTCAGCTCCATAAGTTTGTAACGGCATCTACAAAAATTTCTGGCTCGATTCATTGTGAAAAATGTAAAAAATAGTAGATACATTGAGGAAAAAAGACAGCGAAACTTACGGATTTACTGGATTGCTCTTTGGTTCACTACCATGCTTGATCATTGTGTAACGAGCAATGTTTTCCGGGTATCGATCGACATCGTAACCAGCTGTTACTACCCTAGAAGGTGACGTACGAAAATGCAACGTTATCCGATAGCAGATACCAAGAGACTGGGCTAATAACATTGAGTTTTCAGCTATTATGTAAACAGTGTAGTTGTCACAGAAAGATGTTGTAATAAACCTTAGTTAAAAGCATAACGAAAACAATGAAGTAATCATTGTTAATTTACGCAATTATCTTCTTTCGCAATAGTAACTAACTCTTGTTCTTTTGATCTGCTTATCGATGATCTCCTGTTCCCGCGCGCGAGCGCGTATTCAAGGATTTGTTCCAGGATATCGTAGCTTATTTTTTCCCTTTGCCCATTCAACCACTCACCTACACGTTTTAACCTCTTTGTTTGCTAATAAAAATTATCACACCTCCCTTCTCACTCACTCAGCCCCTCCGATCGGACAGTAGATAGAAACCAGGCCTGCCAACAGGGAGGTCTCCATATAGTTCTGCTAAGACTGCGAAGTCTAAAATACTATCAAAATAGACACATGTAGATCACCTCCTCCTCCTCCCCCCTCCCTTTTCTCCGTTATCTGTGTATGCCTTACATAAGCGTAGAATGTAGTTGTGTCGTGAGCTCATAAGCGAAAAAACCATCCTTAAAAACACCAATCACAACTGGTGCTCTATACAGCTATTTTCCTCTTTGGTGATGCAGCCCTTGAACAAGGCAGCTTCTCAGCTTCATTTGTTCAAAAAATTATCCTTCCTACAATACATACAGGGTGGGCCATAAGTTCTTGCACACCATATTTAGTACCAACACAGCAGCAGAATTCAACGCAATGGCATGATCTCCATGGCCGCACTAAATCAACTCAATAGTATAGGGGTATCAAAAAGTTTCCGGCCTGGACCGATTAGCTACAGCAGTGAAATTCCAAATTAAATAAATATGCACCCCTCAAAGACCAAGGCACTCCTCATCTTGTCATTTTATTAGACTTGTCCCATTTTATAAGAATTTTTATCACACGAATTTAAACACCGAAAGTACACTTTTTCTTTATTTGTTTTGTTCCGCTAGAGTGGTGTTTCAGATTTTCTCACGGATTCTAGTAGCTAGTCCCTAGACCCCGTCTACGAACTGGCTAAACTAGCCAAATTTATTCGCATTGTAATGAAGCAATGCAATGTTGTGAAAAAGAACGTCTCATTCAAGAGCCTGGATTCCATGGTTGAATTTCTGCGGTCATTTTCCTCAGCTCGTTTGCGGAAGTGGTAGAACAAAGAAGCGTTGCAATTATCTACTTCATTGGAGTTTACATAAAGGTGCTTAGGCGACACGATCTCTTCCCTATTCCACAGAACTTTGGGCAAGACGTCTTCACCTTCGGTTCCGCGCTCGATCGCACTAGTCCCAGAGATCTGCCCGATCCTGACCCATTACTCCATGCTTGGGACCTCAATTCTTGTTAGTGAATTTGCCACTTACCGGCAGTCAGATACTATAGAATGTCTTCTTAGATTTCAACAAAACCCCCGAAAATCCTCTTTTAATATTCAATTGGAATCTTCTTGTCGAACGCCGAAAAGGTTTCAGAGACTTAATGTTCTGCAAAGGTTAAAATTATTAGATGGTTTTGAATAGCATAGGTCCTTGCACAATTTCTGCACATAAAGCCTGTCTGCGATGGTTAACGATTCTTTCTACAGCGGCAATAATCCGCCTTCGTCTTGTCTCTACTCGTTTATCAGAGGTCTCTCCGTTTCTCGCCGACTGTCAATCCATTAAAAACGTTGAATTCCAAAATGTCATGTAGAAATGCTAAAAGACTTCCTATTTGTTTAGAATTCAGGGGCGTGCTTAGATTTTGTCCAATAAGTTTCGTTTACAAAACAAAAATTCGTCAGTTGCTTCTCGCTGGATACACATTTTTTGAGCGATAATCATACCTTGGCCTGAACGAAACTGGGAGGTCTAACGAAACCTCATGAAACTTTGCAAACTTACACGAAAAGCTTCATCCTACACGATGGTCCTAAAACTTTACAGAAATATGGAACAGACGAGCGGAGGCCGGAAACGTTTTGATACCCCTGTAACTCATATGACCTAGCAGATCGGGAATATGTCGCCAATTGCTTCTGTAATAGCTCAAAGTCGAGTGGACCCATCGCGGCACGGAGCCCCGATGTCATCTTAGAACTGGGGCCACATTTCAGGACATAGCTGTTCTATTCTCATCAGAAAAATGGTGTAGATGTAAAAAGCATTAGAGAATTCTGCGGCGAGAACGGAATTCCGTTTTCTCTCTTCGTTCAAGAATTTCATCATGTTTTTGAAAGGATGCCTGATTAGAGCAAATTTTGTTAGACTTCTGTTGTTCACAACATCGACGTCACGCTCAGTCTTATTTGAACATCATTTTAGGTAAGAAGAGACCTTGCTGCATCAAATTCATATTGCATAGCCCAAATGGGATGTTTCAGTGAAACTCAAAATCTGCTAATGAAATAACAGCGTGCCCTAGAGTGGTGCGCGGAAGAAGTCCTGTGCTGAGATCTAACTCTCATGCAGCAGTAATCTGATCCAATGGACTGCTGCTTGCTAACATGTTGAAGGGCAAATTAAGAGCTAGCTTATAGGAATGTCTGAGCTCGTATCATAAAGCTGAGGAAAAGCTTTGGAAGGATTCAGATAAGAAATACCACCGCGCAGCATAGGGTGTGCCTCTCACTCAACTTTGAGCTGTTACAAGAACAGATGCTGACAAATTCCCGATTTTATAGGTTATTCAAGCAGCCATTGAGTTGGCTGACAATGAATGTGGCCAAGGAGGTCATGCCATTATGTTGAAGTCCGCTCTTGTGGTGGTATTAAGTGTAGTGTGCGAGAACTTATGCCGCACCCTGTATAATATGTTTTCGCCATACAATCATGACTTATAATAACGGGCTTACTCTGTACGTGTGTGAGTGTGTGCGTTTGTCAGTGGGAAACGAAATTCGAGGGCGTGGCCTAGAGTGAAGAAAATGTTCTACACCGGGTCCACTGTTGCTGTAGGAGTGCGCCGGCGTCCAAAAGTGGGAAAACACCTGGAGTCTAACGGTGTGATAAGAGTGTGCCGGCGTCCAAAAGTGGGGAAACGCCTAGAGTCGGGTCCAACGGTGTGATAAGAGTGTGCCAGCATCCAAAAGTGGGGAAACGCCTAGAGTCGGGTCAAACGGTGTGATAAGGGTGCGCCGGCGTCCAAAAGTGGGAAAACACCTGGAGTCTAACGGTGTGATAAGAGTGTGCCGGCCTCCAATTAATAGGAATTCGCTAGGCGGGTCTCTTTCTGCATGAGGGGTACGCTTACCCTGTTTCGGCGGACCCTCCTACCTAAATCATCTAGATGTACATTGTTTCCTTTCGTATCCGTTTTCTCTTCCCATTCTGTTTGTGTCAGAATGAACCACTCCTTCCTTTCCGTTTAATATACACCGGTGGACCCTTATCACTTGACTTACCACATCAGCCAGTTGAGCCTAAATCATTTCAAGATAACATTTGCACTGAATTGGTTACACTCAATTCTTCACGGCCACTGACTTCGCCATATGAGAGTGCGTAACTTCGTTTATATGGGAGAAAGCTACCACCTCGGGGATCAAGGGCTTCTCAGCAGAGCGATGGAACTGCGTGGAAGGATACAAATTTTATCAATCCATTTACACTTTTGTGTTTGCTTTCGACGTGCAGTGTGCGAGCGAAGCGAGCATCAATATAAGTCTGAAAGTCCGGCGTTAACCGGACGGCCAGACTGGTACGATTATATTCTAGTTATTTTGGTGAGATTCGCGCGGAGAAATCGAGCATTTCCAATGTGAGAACAGTTTCTAAAGAAATTCGTTAGCTGAAGTTAAATGTCGAGAGTCAGCGTCAGCAACGCTTCCTCCTTATACTACGAGCAAACCGAGGGAAAAATCATGTATGTTCTACGAACTGGATGTCATGCAGTAAAGTAAGATTGTAAGATTCCTCTGCGGACGTCGATGATATTCCTACCTGTTCGAGCTTCATTCGATCTACGATCCAGTTCAAACGGTTTACGGTGTCGGGAGTGTTCATTCCCGCCGGCTAGACGGTCACATTCAGTGGGACAGGAAACAAGGTGCAGCGAGAATTGAGGAAGGCAGTTGTAACAACGATGAAGTGCAAAACAAGAGCAACAGAATGGTTCATGACATGCAATCAAGCCGATTTGGAATCACCAAATCAGCAAATTGGAAAAATCACACGAACTCAGCTCCAACCTTATAGTTTTCCTTAGATTCTGAAAAGATTTTCATGGATTGGGCATGGCGCCTACTTCTGAAATGACTCAACACGTTTATGACAATGTGCACGACCGGTCGAGCACGCACTTTTAAAGTCATATCTTTGTGAAACCTCCATTTTAGCTAATTCTTTTGTATCGGTGTACTAACAGATATGTAACTGTTCTACTCACGCAGTGGGCAAATCAGATGTTTCCTCAAACTTTTTCATTAGGAATTTGGAATCGCGATGGCTAATACAAGAACGAACTTCCTGTAAGACCGTGAGAATAGCCAATCCGTAGACAACACACTAAGAGGAGCTCTCAAGACTTTCAACGTGAAGGATATCTTATGGAAGAATCTAGCATTTTATACGAAAAGGAAAAATTGCTATCTCATGGGACCACGTGTTCGACCGGTCGATCACGGGTCGTACGCGCGGGAAAGCGCACGTGTCCCACGAGGCGGCTCTGTCGCGAAGGTGTTACTGCAAGAATTTGGTGATTTCGGAGAACAGAAAGACCAAGAATCATAGCAGCATCACGAGTGTTTAAAAAAATCCACTCGTACATTTCATGCAAATTTTTTTGTTTTACATTTTTTCTTTCTCTAAAAATCACCTTGTGTACATGTCGTCATCCTCCCCACCCCATCCCCAATAACGATTGGAGAACCCATTTACTCTTCGAAACTGTTCGACGGTTAGTGCAGTGCTCGTCCCAAACATTGTAGCATAAGGAATCCTGTAAAATGGTACACGGTATTTGTACAGATTGTTGCAAGAATTAGACACACAGTACGAGAAAAGCAACTTTTCGAACTTCTGTTCACAACTTCTTTTGATATCAACCTTAAGAATTATAATTCTGGCAAACGATGCAGCTACTCACTACTCACTTGTGGTGGAAGAATAGCATTCACATACCACTTGTTGACTTCTGAGAGTTTCACCTTTTTTTTGTAAAAAAATCAAAATTTTATGCTGAAAAAGGCAAAATCCTTGAGTTCGCAGCACTCACGTTCGGCAACGGCGTTATCTCCAGTGGTGAAATCTTCATCAAAGCCGAGGTTGTCAGAGAACTTGAGTTCACTTTCAACATGAGAGACTATGTTGTTGTTGTTAATAACTTTTGTCACAGAAGCTAAAACTCTAATTCCTCTTCAGTATTATTTGCCTAAACTCTTAGAAGTTAAACACACTGGAATACGTCTAACGTGGTCTCCTTCTGCATTCGCGACGGAGGTTACACCTAAAGCATGTACGACCACTGAGGCCCGAAAAAAATTCCGGGGTCGTAGTAATTGCGCTGGAACCGACAGTTATAGAGAAAGTTGTGGCCTCGAACAACTGTCGGTTTTCGAGGTTAACCGACTTATAACCAAGATCTAACCAAATTCTTGTCATAACTTGAACTATATCCACACCATTTCCACTTATTTGCAAAAGACGGCCTCAGCGAGGAGACGAACGCTCGAAGACTTGCGTGCATGGCAACAGTCATCGCACTGAGCCACAGTATTCATCGGCATACTATTTCAAACCCAGGCAATGACGAAGGAATCCAATGGTGTACACCTCGCCGCTGTTAGTAGATGTTCTCCACGATTAATCCGTTTTCTGTTCCGAATGAAAGAGTGTTTATTGTACACGTCTGAAGCAATAGCGCATCGGATCTGAACTACACTCCTAATATTGCAAATATTTCGCAAATAGTGCAGAATTACGTGCATAACTAATGTGTTCGGACCTTTTTGTCATTTTAGTCGTGGTTAATGGCGCAAACGCAAAAATGCAAAACCACGGATACCGACAGGATTTGAACCCGCACCCTCTCGATCTTATCCACTCTACCAAACAGCAACTTGTCGTTCTAGGCGGGAGGCGCCCCATAAACGTATAGTATAGAATCGACTGCCAATTACTGGTATACATGATGTAGAACCTTGTTAGTCAAGGCTTCAAACCATGTAGGCTTCATTTCAATCTGTTTCATTAACTTCTCCCACTTGTAAAATGAAACCTAATTCATTGCCAGAGCTATTCGGTTGTTTCAAATGCAAAAAGAATAATTTGGAACTCAAAACGGAAGGAAATTGCTTAATTTTCCTGAATATTCAAAATATCAGCTTTACGGTTACAATGCGTAGGTGAGAAAGCCCGAATTTTAACGCAAAATCATGCTGCAATGCCACTTACACAATTGTATAACCGGGATCTAAAAAGTCCTCTGGAGGACTTTTTAATAACCGGGATGTCCCCTTGTCTACGTCTGAGACATTTGCGCGCTCTCTGTGCGCGCTCTATCAATATCGATATGGCAGTGGCCGGGCGATCCAACAAACCGACGGTTTTGCAGCGCCCGAGACCAGCATACAAACCGTGATATAACCTGCCGGTTATATCACGGTTATTGAAACCAAGGCCCGTAGTAAAGTGTCCAGTGCGATCATCGCACATCACCTTCAGGGCTATGAGCGCACTTCGCGTTGGAGAAGAGTATGGTGATCATCGCCACGGTGAATCGGATGGGCCGTACATGAAAAGTGATCAAATGTACCTGTTTCACGTATTCCCACATCAGTTCCGAGACTGTTTTAGCGTGTGAGACAGTTATGAACCATTGCTACCAACAAACCAGAACGAGTACGACTTGTCAGAAGCACCAGATGCACCTCTGTGCTTCTGACAAATCGTACACGTTCGAGCTGGTGCTGTACTGTTGGGCGAAAATCGACATACCTGAGTTCGTAAGCTCAGATGCATTCTCTGCAATTCGTACACCTGATCATGCGTACCTTCACACCATCACCATACTCCGAGTGAGATGCTCCGAGTACTTCACTCGGCGTCTCTTCGCTCTGCACACTACCTAGTCACCAAACGATGGCGACCATCGCCCTCCAGGGCGATGAGATCAGCGCCCCGCACATACGTGCTCGCAGCACCTCCACGGATGGTGATGATCTTCCATTCCTCAGTGTTGGAAGGCCTTCGCGCGTACGATCATCGCCCCAGATGTGGCGACGAGTTGTGCAGGCAGCTGATCTCATCGCCATGACAACTTTACTACGGGCCCAAGTCGAAATTCATTTCTTTCAGACCATTTCAAGCTAGTAATGGTTCCTGGGTATAAAGTGTATAACTGCCGGTTCAACCTCCTGGTTAACCGGCAGTTATAGCGCAATTACTACGGCCCCCGGAGGTTTTCTTCTTTCTTCTTTCCTGTGAGCGATCCCAGATTCGTAGCAGCAGTGGGTTATTGAGCGCATGTCCCGATCATCAGTTGACACATTCATACGATCGATGTCAAGGAAGTGTGCACACGATTCCTCTGCTGGCTTGAGTTCGTGGAGTTGGTGCACCAACGGTCACTTTTTCTTCTGCGCCTCGTTTCTTGAAGCACTGCCGTCCTAACAGACCCATTTTTAATACGTGAACAAGCAGTTATACCTACTTTACAAAAACCTTTTTTCCATCAAAGAGCTGTTTTTCCAACTTTAATTCAACGTCGACCTGAGGCTTATGGTCACTTTCAGAAACATCAGCTTCAGTGATGATATAGGTCAGATGTGATCTGCAAGAGAGGCCTTTCCTACCCATCTGATGTCTTGGAGAACTGCCCTTACACTACGCGATTCTTGCTGATGAAGCTCTGTCCCACGCTGAAGAAAATATCATCGTCCTAAGGTGCCTAACTTTTGCGGCCCTCCAAGGTAACATAACTAAATTCTGCTTTCTCTCGTGCTGATGCGCTTCGTCGTGAACATGCTTCTCCTAGTGCTTGTAGTGTTCTGTCTGGACTTTCTCATTAGCAGGTAAATTAATCGCCCTCTGCAAAGATCACGGCTCTGTGTGCACCTGACTCTTCTACCTCGCATTTTTGCAACGAGTTCGTTTCTCGTGGATTTTCTCGAAAATTAGAATTGCGACACCGTTTGGCATGTATGTGGGAACAGTCCTTCAACAGCAGAGCATCGTACTGCAAATTGGACGGTGCAGTTATATTGCTGCAAAAAATAGACGATCAAGAAAAAAGATTGTACGGTGGTGCTTCATAGCTCGATCTTGGTTCTTTTCAAATTTGGACTTATTATAACGTGGAATATTGATGTGAGGTTACGAAACGAGGAGGTAATGCTGAAAAAGGGATAGCAACTTCAGATATGAAATTCAGGGCAAAGAGCTTTTTCGCAATGGGGATGGAATTTGCGACAAAGTTTGACACAGTATTTAAGCCGCACCCTGTAGAGACTATATGCTGACATCTTCAGAGTTCCATTTGGAACATGCTGAGTTCATTTCTGCTTTTCTCACGTCCTGTTATGAGGTCTATTTTGATAGGGTTGCTAAATACCTTCGGAAGAAGGGGCTTGACCATTCTTGAGTCCTAAGTTGCCATTTTCACTCAGAATAAGAATATGCGAGATACATTGTAATGCACATTACAAGTTTCTATTTTCGCATTTTCAATTTGCTATAGAAAAGATCTATGATAAAGAGGGAGGCATTAGTGATGACGTGCAACAATCTCTAGATCACTCTTCTCATTATCGCTTCTACTTAACGAATCTCAGCAGATCAAAGAGCTCCGCAACCATTTGTAATGGCTACGACAAAATTTTAGTGAGCATGACGCTAAATGTGTTCTCATGAAAGCTTACTGTTTCACCAATTCAACATTTTAACGGAGATGTATGCACATCATTCCACTCTCTGTAAGTAGTTGAATTGTTCGCCATAATAAGAAAATCTATGTTGTGAACAAAAGACTTCAAGGTGATCATTGGTAGGTAATGTATAGCCGTTTCACCGAGGCAGAGCTGATTAACTCCTCTACTTACTTGTAATCAAATTTGTTCATGGCCACAGCCATATGTCGTGGGTTTCTCTTTGGACATGTGTGCAATATCCGGTCATCTTCCGGAAGAACATCAACATCATGGAATAAAATACAGCTCCACGGATACATCAACATTGCTTCTACGAAGCCTGCATTGAAAAGCTGAAAATTATGCAAGTTAAGGAAAGCATAAATGTCTGCTGCATTCGTTTCCCTCGTACTCAACAATGTTACAACAGTATACTCGGCGGTGCATCATTCATCTGAAAGAGCATTCCATGGTGCTCCAGACCATGCACATACATATTGCTTAGAATGCTTTGAATTTTTACCACCAAAGACTTGTTTTCTAACTGGCACTTCACCCAATCATACACTTAAAATGGTTTTATTGGGTTGTGGAATAAGTTCGTGCGGCTTTTTAAACTTGTTTTTTCATGGTGAATTGAACTATGCTTGACTTGCCTCACTGCCCATTTTGTAGCTCTTGACTCGCTCTTTGCAACCATTGCAATTGCGCTCTATCGCATGGAATGTGACCCTACAAGTCCACAAAATTCAATATCTCCGGCACCGACTACCGTTCGACTTCAATAGTGGATCAGATGTGGCTCAATTGGCTACTACATCAATGGCGTCTATAGAGGAACGTTTACTGCTGGGGGGACAGCACAGAAGAGGCATGCCTGCTTTAGACAGGACAATTTTGGCCTCAAAGTTGCTTTTCGTTCTGGACGCCCAGTTTGTGGGACATGAAGCGATTATCCCCTAAGGTTGATCTAGAGGAGAGAATAATCACCACTGATGCTAACTCTCAAAATGTATAAGTTTAGCTCACGCATTCCGTGTAAAACTCCAAAATGCTCGATGTAAGGGGGTCGTCCACATTGAGTATGTTCGATTTCTTCACGCAGATTTCACCAAAGTGAATAACAAAAGCTTGAACGTAAGGGATTTTCACTAATACCAACTTAACAAGTCTACCGCCATATATGTAGAGCTCATTTTGTTTAGGTCAGTGCCGGAAGTCAGCTTCTGACCAATGGTTAGTACCACTGAAATAGCCCAGCGAGTTAACGCTAAGTTAGCTGCCGAGGAAGAGACGGGAAATCAACAACATTTATTAAGAAAACGACAAAATGAGAGTTTATATCCGACGGATTCGCGCCAACTGTACATCATCTATCCAGGATTTGTACTGGCACGTGGCACACACCAGAAGAGTGCCTCTTGAACATGAGCACAAGAAACTGCACAAGCTCGGCTACAAAGAGCAGCCTATTCCGATTCAGAAATGCGATGGACACGGAAGGAAACTGATACTACGCTTGCGGAAAGAGTGATAAGAGTTAATGAATCCTGAGAAGAAGTTCACCCCAGATCTTCTTGCGCAAAAGAACACGTGAACTTTGAAGTTCGCCCTCATTATATTGAAACGGGGGCTATAAAACTTTTCCGCGGCATGGATTCGACCACATGCTGCGGGAATGACCCACTACACAACCAAGGAGGCAAGCAATCACTCTCCCAACCGCCGCGTCATTTTGTTCCTGCTTCATCATAGGAGGAAACGTTTAGGAACTGTGGTGAAGCCAACATTTGGGTGAGACGCTATTCCGCCTCACAACGTACCGATTTTCCGAAGAGGAGTTCCATTCTTTCAAAGGAACAGGCAGAGAAGAGTCACTGCACTGATCAAGATGAAGAATATTTCTTGGATGGAAAGGTTGAATTGTTGTCTCTGTAGTCATTTTTGTTTTTTTTTTCAGCTTTCAAATATCGAATAATTCGAATAAATGAAAAATTTGAACGTTCCAACACTAAGGACCAACGCAGTGCCGTGGTGATCATCCACTCATTGCGAACTACTAGATATACAAAATTACGCGATATTAGCAGGTAAGGAAAGAAGAGAAATTATTTCGTTGTTCAGAAGAAGTCGAGCCAAATGATTTCAAAAGTGCACTCATCTCGAATATTCAAATACGGAATGGTTTGGAAATTGCACCTCCATATAATATTTGAATTTTCGATTTGGAAATGAGCTTTTTTGAACAGACAAACTACGAATATATTCAAAGATCGATTTTTTTCGAGAAGTCAAATTTCGAATAAATACGAAAATGGCATTTTCTCGAATATTCGTATTTCGAATTGTTCGAAATCGGATGTTCGAGAAAAATTCGAATCTTTTATTTGCATACGTTATTTGGTCCGGAGTAGAGCGAAGACCACTTCTTTATCTTTAAGCATATAATGGCACCCTGTCTTCAGGACACGAGAAGCCGCGAAGCGAAAAAATCGGAGACTGCCATTCCCTATTTGGCATGTTTGACGATTCTTTTCTTGGGTAGCAAGAGGCAGCCATACCGCAAAATTACTAAAAAACGTTATGGGCCTTGAACCATTTGCAAGCAGGGGATCGCAATTTAACACATTCGCGACAATGTGCTCAACCGGTTGCCACGTATGGTGCGACGCGTGGGACCGCGTGCACAACCGGCCGAACATAAAAGCGTACTTAAGGGACCGTGGTGTCCCAAGAGGTACAGTATACCGGAAGCGTAAGGTCGCGAATGTGTTAAAGCAGCTCCTAGGAGCGAATTTTGGCTGATTTTGGTGGAGCAATAGAAATGGGCCTTTTGCATCCTGAGCGTTTTTCAGTTGAAACATCTTCGATTTTCTGAACCAAATATCGGTTATATGTATTATATGAAATTCTTAGTATACTGCTTCGAACTAACTTTCCGCGCGCGGTGGTTGCCAGCGATAAATCCGCATGTGCCCGCGGTGGACGAACGCGCTATGCCCACACATGCTCACGGTGGACCCGCACATGCCCGCGGTGCACTCGTACATGTCACACGGTGGATCCGCACATGCCTGCGGTAGATCCGCAGTAGAGTTGACCGGGTCATCAATGCCAACAAAACCTTCACGCACGACACACGTATTTCCGAATGGATAAGAGAGCGGTCTTGGAAATTGGAAACGTGAGTTCAAGGAGGTACTTGGGTTCGAATCCAGAGATGTACAAAAGCTTGCAGGATGAAGTGCTAATGCCACCGTGGATTTGCCCCCTCCTCTTCGCGACCGCGGGCATGGGCGGATCCACTGCGGATGTACTGCGGCTCCACCGAGGGTATGTGCGGACCTACCGCGGGTATGTGCGGATCAGGGCTGTGCGTTAGAGAAATTTGAGATTTCGTTAATCCGCTAATTCGTGACGTCAGGCCAAAAATGACCGTTACGCGTTAATGCGCTGATCCGTTTATCCGTTAATTCGTTAGAAGACTGGTTTTTGAATATTTTGATAATTTTAATCAGCTGTAACAAGCAATCGAGTTCCCTGACCGATATTCAAAGCAAATAAGCTGTAGATTCAACAAAAAATTGAAGCAAATGCAAACATCGTTTAATTCTGGCTCTGAAAGTAAGGTGTAACAAGATGAAAGTATTTAAAAATGATAATTTTTCTAATGGATACAGGAAAACAAACATAGGCAGTCGTCAGACGACTAAAAAAAACAAATGGTAGAGATCCTTTTGCTTGAAAGTTGGGTCGTTTTGCTTCACAATTTTCTCAATAAATCTTTAGCAATACGAACGGATGAGAACTCTAAAGATCTTAAACTTCATAAAAGAAAGTGAGAGGCTCAAAGGTCAAGGGAGACATTAGAATCCTAGTATAAGTATGTTATGGTGCGAAAATAACAGTTTTTTCAAGTTTTCTACAGTCGAGCTGGTTCTTAGAACTGATAAAATCAAGCTGCTGTTGAGAAGAGACGCTTGCACTCAGTTGTTGGTGCAGAAAGATATTCATACTCAGACATTCGAGCAGCACTAGTCTCGGTGGGCGAGGCCTGTTCCGCCCATCGCCCCGCCCATTCGGCACAAGTTCGACCGTGCTGGAAATGTTATACAGTGCTGCCAAGTTTAATGGCAGTACCAAATAGTTGCCGCGCACTCAAAAACGGCAAATTTTTTTGCAGCACCGCTCCCACTGTGCTGCCGGACTTAGATCGATTTGGTATCGATCGAATTTCGCGTCAGCGCGATGACGCAATTTCGGTGCGGCGCGCCGAGAAACATTTTCGAAAATGTTTTTTTCGTTTCTTTTCCGTTCTCTCTCATCTCTTTCACTTCTTTCTTTCTTTCTATCTCCTTCTTCTTCTTCTTTGAATGTTTTTGTGCCCTTTTAAATTTGTTTTACTGCATTTTAACTACTTCTCTGCGCGCAACTTCTCCCTCACGTTTTTTCTTCATTCTTTTTTGTTCCTTCACTCTCTTCTCTCCTCTCTCTCATCCTCTCTCTCTTCCTCTTCTCTCTTTAGTTGTTTTCACGTGCGCGTTCTTCTGTTTTATTGAAATTTGGTTCTCCCCGGCGCGCGTTTTTTCGTTTTGTCGCAATTTGAGTATCCCACCCGCGCTCAACTTCTCTCTCACTTTTTTCTTTAATCTTCTTTGTTTCCCTCCACTCCTTTCGCCTTCCTCTCATCCTTACCCTCTCCTTTAATCTTTCCTTGGTTGTTCTGAGCGCGCGCTCATCTGTTTCATCGCAAATTTTCGCTATCCCCGCCGCGCAAATTCGCTCCCATCAATTCTTTCTATTCTTTCACTATTCTTTTACACTTCTTCAGTCTCTCTTTCATCCTTCCTCTCTTCCTCTCTGCTTTTGCACTGTTTTTGCGGGCGCTTTCACTTGTTTTTTTCTACTGTGACTGTTTTTCGGCGCGCAACTCCTCGCTCACTAATTTTCTTCAATCTCTTTTGTTTCTTCTTTCTGCTAACGCTTCTCTCTCATCTTCTGTCGCTTCCTACTCAATCCTTCGTTGTTTTTATGTGCGCGTCCGCTGGCATTGTTCTAATTTTGGAATTTTTTAGGTGGCAATCGTGTGACGGCGCGAATATGGACGAGATGGAAGTCAAGATCTTGGATATTGAGCACGTGGACGACAGGACGAGGGCGCTGGACGTCATCAACAACATGTGGGTCTACCGAAATGTCGAAGTGAGTTCTTTTGAAGCCTCAACTTCAAAGAAAACAGTGAACTCCGACTTTTTTTTGGAAGTTTTTGTTCGATTCGGAGTTCTAACGTTTGCTCTTTCGTCTCATCCATCTCTGTTTCCATCATCATCCTTATCATCCGCATTCTTCTTCCATGTCATTCAAATGATGGAACTATGCGAAACCAAACTTTTTTAGAAGAACTTTTTCTATAGGATTTTTTCTTGATATTCGCTCAACTGTGCGCTCAACTGTCTTCTCACTCACTTTGGCATAGGCGATTGCATGTTTTTGTTTTCAAAATTCGCAGTCGCCCATTTTGAGCCCGACTAAGTGAGACTAAAAAATTAGATTTGATAAACAATGATTTGCTTCTAGTAGATCTTAACTTCAGATTTTGGTTGGGGCTGGGCCCAGATAACGCGTCGAGGTCGTCAGCTCTCCAGTACCGTAGGGACTATCGTGTGAGGTGGACACACGAATGCGGGGCCGCAATTGCCAGAGCCATGTGAGTATAGAGGGTTTTTACAAGCATTAGAAACCGATTCGAGTCCTACTTGCAGGGCCGACATTCGCCAGTACGTTCTGGTGGAGGAGAGACTACGTCCTAAATCAGTGAGTCTAATTTTTATTCTTTTATCACTTTTTCTCAAAATTTTGAGATCTGCTTTTTACCGTTAAATTGATTTAGAAACGCCGACGCTTTTCCATCCCAGCACGCAGCCAAGAAAAGGTAAGTTAGGTTTTGACCTAGTAGCTGTGTGAGAGCTTTCAAATTTGTTTATTTGCAGATTGATGACATCTCAAGTGAAGGAATTAGTGATTAGTGGACGACGGAGAGAGAGGGAAGCAAACAGAACTTTTCAATTCCGTGACCGAAGGACTGTAGCCCGGAAGTTCGTATGTCTTAATTGGTTTTCTGTCGGTCACCTACTTCCTTTTGCTAATTTTATTGCTTTCATTCGTTTCTGTTTGTTTCCCGATCTCGAAGTCTCCCCATGATTTTTTTCTGATTTGACTCACACTTGAAGAGAATTTTTTTCTCTTGGAATGATTTTTGAGCTTTAAAACATGGAATGACTCTGACTTTTTCAACCTTGACTTGAACCATGGATTGAATCTGATTTTTTTGACTATGACTTGAATTTTGACTCATCAAAAACGTTGCAAAATCTTGTCTCGTTTCCATCACACTAGGAATTGATACCCAATTTACGTCGCCCTCTTCTCAGTTTCGCCGCACTTTTAAATTTGCCTCGATCTCGCTATCCCGCTGCCGCTCTCACCTCCTTAGCCTGAACTACCTGCTTGCCACGCCTCGCTAATTCCCGAAACTGACTAATTCCGACGACTACCACTCCTCAACCTTGTGCCACCCAATTCTGACCTCACTTTTCCTCTACCCTCAGTCATTCCGATGAAATCCTCACTTCTTTCGATACTGGTGCCGAAAACGCGAGTGCTTTGCATGAATGTTTTGGATTTTTGCCTCAACTTTTTGCCTTCTGTTGGATTTTTAGCACAGGTGCACTTTTTGTATGAGTAGAAAGTTTTCTAGAAGGAAGTTTTTTTAGAATTTACGAGAGCGATAAACTTGTTGTGAGGAGTGCACGTGTGCTATTTTTTTGTAATTTTTCTCATCGCACATACCTCATTGTTTACTCACTTACCGGTCATCATTTTATTATACTGGTCGCTCTACTCACTTGATATTTTATTTACTGGTCTCTCTACTCACTTGATCTTAGAAGATATTGATTATTCCTGAAATTTGTACATATTTAGTTTTATGCTTTAGGGATTTTTGGGCTTTTTTTGTGCTGAGATTACAGTTCAACTTGATGCCAAGCCCAAAATTGCCTAACCTAGTCCGAAATTGTTGAAGATATTGATTACGCTTGATATTTGTATGTATTTCACGTTTTTAGAAAATTTTGGGCTTTTCTTTTTAACGAAATCTCGAGTGTTTTCCTAATTTTACTTTTTTGCCCAAAATTTTCTAATACTATCCTGAATTCTGAAGTTGTTTGTTTTTTTGGGTGTCTTGGGCATCGACATAATTGGATTTCATCGCAGATTTTGGTTAGCCTGACCCAAGACACCCAGTTTGATGTGTATTTCTTGATATTTTTGCTATTAGAGCATTTTTAGGATTTTTATGAAAAACTGTTTTTTCTGACGTTATTGGAGCTTAACGGAGCTTTAAGCATGCTTATTATTCGTTTTAGTGTGGATTCTGATCGAATCTGTATTTTTGTTGATAATAAATTTTTCATGAATTTTTCGACCATTTGACCATCAGAAAATTTCAGAGTTGGGGCAGCACTATAGCCAATAGTGCTGCCACCTTAAGGTCCGCGGGGGGCCGCGGACCTTAAATTGGCAGCACTGTCGGCCCACTATGGCGGCACTGTCGCCCCACATTAGCAGCAATATCTGTCCAAGACCCGATACAATTGCTGATATTATATGAATACTATCTGACCGGAATTCTATTGGTGATGATAAAGAACTCTCAAATTAGCAGCTCTTCTCGAAAAGCCATAAAGCTAGTGCCGCTCAAGGCCGAGCCTAGGGCTGAGCGAATGTCTGAGTATACCAACATTTTGATATAAGGGAATTTCGTGATGTCAATATCGCTGCTCTAATACTCAGAAAGATCAACAGAGAATGATGGCTTATGCGCAAGTTATTCGCCCACTTCCTAAAATAGTTGCAGATTTACGAATGTTCGCATTAGTATTATGCATTCAACCTCAACAAGATGATAAAATCTTCCTGAAAGCAGATTGTTCTCCGATGTGCCTTTGTGCCTTACTGCAGATCATATTCCAGAATCGTCGTAATTATGCGTATTATCTTCTGTATATTAGGAGAATGTTGAGTAGAGCCAGAAAAGTAGGCATTTTATATACGATTCTACGCACAGCCCTGGTGCGGAACAACAGCGGACATGTGCGGGTCCACCGACGCTCCACCTCGGGCGTACCGCGGATCCACCGCGGGCAGAAAGTTCAGGGTAGCAGCATGGATTGGATCGTACAGCAGGAATTCAAGAGAAAGCAGAGAAAATGCTTCAAAAAGTGTTTGTCTGTGACCATTCGAAATGGGAGCCTCGAAGCCAGAGCTTGACGGTGGAGTTGGTAGCGCTCTCTAGGTCAGATGAAAAGAGGGTATTTCGAATCAAATCGCTTGTAGTCCTACTGGAAATTCACGCGAAAAACGAAAAATTGAAAGTGTGAAAATTGTGCCTGTGAATTTTTAAATATTTCCTGCCTTTCAACTGCAATGGATACCCATCAAACCCACGACATGTACCGAGAATTATAGAGTTTCGGAAAAAACTGACAAAACTTTTGCATCAACCTAATAATGAGTGTAGGTTTAGAGTTGCTTGTCCACATTTTGCAGTAAAAAACAAGCATCATTTTATGAGGTGATTCCTTCTGCAAAACTTCTGCATCAACCTGTAGGTTCAGAATTGCGTGTTCACATTTTTACCGTACAAAATAAGGAACACTTCATGCGGTGATTTCTTCATTCTGTGAACCGGTAATTATTAGGTCGTCAAGTATGAAATGTCCGATTTTGGATGAGAAGATTTCGAGTTTTGTTTCTAAAGCAAGATGCAGTATCAGATATCCGAATATGCTCCTATGCTCCTATACTATCCCCACAGCTTTGCCATCTTAACTGCAGCTTGATTGCGCCAACAGCTTGGAAACATGGAAAGCAAGTAGCAATCAAGTGGCGAAGAGCGTCTTCAACATCATGTTGAAAATTGAACATTTTCTCCACCAAGAAGTGAGCTAATACCTGAAAGGAGTTGTGGTCAAATAGAGCAAGGTTTGCCCCTGTGAGTGGCAGGTGGATCCTCACTCCTGCTCCTCTGGCTTAAGGAGCGTGGATTTGTGAAAGAAAAATTGGCACCCATTCTTGAGGTCAAAAATTGGCACCTATTCTTGAGGGTCAAACTGGGAAAAATTCTTTTACCGAATCACTTTTAATGGTCATATTGCCTTGAGTACCTCAATGTTATTGGATTATAAATTTAACACCTTGCTGCTTACGCAGGCCTAGTTTGACTCCTATCCGCTTCGGCTATGGCTTCCACCCCATCGAAATCCAGGTTCATCATAAGGCTCATTTTGGAGCTTCATGTCACCTGAGCGGAACTTCCCAAGCAAACGCTGTTCAGTGCATTTGCCAGCCAATTTTCCCTTAACACTACCTTTATGTTCCCAGCTTTCTCAGCTGTAATGGCTGGAAAATGGAACCTATGTTTCAAAACGACACGATTTTTCGTCTTTGAGTAGTTTTACAGAAAATGCTTTCAAATAAAAATTCGAAAACTGATCAAAAATTCAGGAAGTGATTTCGAAAGGAATAGAATGCACCTTCATAATGAAAATGAAGATGAGAAGAGATCTACTAAATCTTCGCAGATAGAGACTGTCAAACTGACCGCTCATAAAATCGGACATTTCATACGTGACGACCTAATTGTATGCACTAATTACGTTTGCCCGTCTGAACCCGGCAAGGAGCAGCCAAATGAGGTCCGAAATATGCCCCAAAGCTCTACCACCTTATTTCTCATCTCAGATCAAAGCTAAACCGTTCTTACCGGGAAAAACAGGAAACGAAGGCTTTCTGTGCACTCTTTATCGCGGTCTGGCACGCGTTGGTGCTGAGTGTCCAACTGTGGAATCCACTCATGAGAGAAGAAATTCAGAAAATTCAAAGTCAATACCTTCACTAATACTCATATCGATACCTTCACCAATATTCAAGCCAATACCTTCATCAACACTCAAGAGTGATATTTATGTTCATAACTACAGGGTGGTCCACATTAAGTGTGACGAGCTATAGCAGATCAGTTTTCGGACTTTTTTTTGCTATTTTGTGCTCTTCATGCAGTTATTCATTTTTTCCGCATTCACTAGTGCTATTGCGACTAGTCTGATTCTCTGTTTCTAGATAAAGATGGTATCACTTGAGGATCGTTCAGCAATAGTCGCCACGTACAAACGCGGGTCCTCAGTTTCCATGATTTCGAACGCTCAAACTGCATCGGCAGCAAGTACATTGCGTCAGAATGCATTTGAGGAGGCCGGAGGGATTGAATCGTCCAAGAGGAGGAAAGAGAAGTGCAAGGGTTCCTGCTCTTCGAGTATTCGTCAAAGACAAACGTCGCCGAAATCCTTAAAGAAGCATTGGAGAATTGGCTGAGGATCACAAAGTAACCCGTTCAACTATTCAAAGACTGACCAGAAATGATTTAGAGTGTTTCCTTACAAATTCGCCAAAGGACAAAGCCCTACCGATGAAGTTAAGGCGTCAAGATTGGAAAAATGCAGAAGGATGGTGAGCCTTGCGCGCGGTGGCAAGCTTGCCCAGATTCTCTTCACAAATGATAGGATATTTTCCGCTGAATCACTACGAAATGCGCAGAATCGACAGGAAAGTCTCCAAGAGCCGCAAAGGTAGAAAAAACTTATTTTTCACAGCCCTCGATAGTGTGGGCTGGAATATCAGGCCTAAGCAAGACCAAGCTTGTTTTTGTTCAACGAGGAACTAAAATTGATGCCTAACTGTATTGAAAGCAAACCCTTTAGGATGCAAGTGTACCTTCGACCAAAGAAAACGCTAAGGGCATTGAATGTACCTCCAAGATTGGGCACCAGCTCACGGCACAGAGAAGAAACTTCTACGGTGTGGGATCATTCTTCTGTGTTCCGGGACGATGGCTTTTTGGCCATCAAACTCACCCGATCTCAAACATCTGGATTTTGCTATCTGGTCAGTCCTGGACCAAAAGCCCTGCTCTTTCAAAACCATGTCACGGATTCGCTGAAGACAACCCTTGTGAATGCATGGGACAAAATCTCGCTGAAAATGATTGCGCGCTTCCTCAAAAAATTCCGGAGGAGATTGGAGGCTTGTATCAGAGCTAAAGGCAGTAGTCCTGAATGAGATGGAAGCGATCTTATGTAGAATTTCCTTCTGTATCAAATAAATGTAAAAAAATGCCTATTTGAATTGATCTGGGCGAAGTTATGGGTAGTTTTTCTCATCACATTTCATGTGGATCACCCTGTAGATTACATGCAGGGAATTACCATTGATTCTTCAACTTTCCTCTCCCGCATGTTTTTAGTTAGCAATTATGTTGTCCAGAGACTTTTTGCATATCCTGTACTCAACCTACACCGGTGTTGCATATGACGTTCTCAGCACTCCCTTTTCTATTTGAAAAAGGCATTTAATAGTTGATGTGTTCGTCTGACGCGCATTCGTCCATAAGACGAAGGAACTGCCCATTTGCATCCTCGATACAGCTTAGACACACTCATATACGCGTGTTTTCGCGCTGTACCCATTCACGGCGTCCGTGCGGTGTTTTCATTGAATAGGAGCATGCCACGTTGACCCCTCTCCGTGGAAATTCCTCTACAAATAGTTGTTTGCGTCTGAGGTAGCATAGTGTGGCCTAAATCGAGATTCTTCTGCTTTGTTCTGAGGTATTAACGACCGCACACAGCTTATTACACGTTTAACGCACAAGTTAAAATGAAGCGATTTTGCGTACATTCAATCAAAACACCCCGTTAGTAAACAACAGTGAGCTATCGATCATTCGTGCCGGAAGGTTCCTGCCGGAAGGCTTTGCCACGGGAACCTCCGGGAACAGAAGTTCCGTTCTGCGGGTAGAAAATTGGTATTCATGAAACCGGCGGGTAACTTCTCGGTCTACCCGGCGGGTGGACGGGAAGGTTCCCGCTTACCCGACCCTCTAGACCTCGGGAAGCTCTACCCGTCAATGGATTTCCGCGATACTTTTTTATTATTATTGCATGTTATTAGTGAATTTTTACGTAGTAATGCCTTCTTGAGATTGAGAAGAGTTTTGTGCTTTTTCCTACCTAGCTAATTGAATGCTACCTCCATTCCGCGCTTATTTGTCTTCATATGGAAACAATATTTCTTCTTATTTTCAGATATGGTGTAATTTGATTTGAAGTTTTGATTTTGAAAAAAAACGGCGGGGTAATGATTTCCAAAAGCCACTGTCTCCCTGACTGACATTATTAAAATCCACCGTATGCGCGCACATTACTGGAAGCTGGGTGGACCGTATCCCTCCTGGCGCTGAAGCAACGGTTTCTTTTCATTATTATTCTACTACTCTGCCCTTATATTCTTCTACCACTCACTAGCACTCAAATACAGTCACTATAAAAACAAATGGTGGCGAGGAGCAATGTACAACACCACGCAGTGCAAGAAGCCAACAATGGTCCTGCAAGAAAGACAAGGTATTCAAAAAACAAACAGAATGAGAAGAATCGATTCCGCAAAGAAAAAAACAAGTGCACTACAAAAAACAACGATATATGCGTTTTTAAGAATGAAAAACAGAAACAGAGCAAGTAATAGAGATACCTCATGGCTTACTAGTAAGAAACTCACATGGAAACCCGCTCCTAGAAAGAAAAATCAGAGAAACCTACGTTTCCCCGACAAATTCTTCAAAGAGTACGTTCGAAAACATTCATTTCGCGCAACTCATCTCGAAAACTCGGCCGTGTCTGCGAATCTAATCGATGCGTCGCGGTCTTCCCGCTTCCTGGTGGTTCATGAATACAATTTTTACCCGTACGGGTAACTAGGAAGGTTCCCGCCGGGAACTAGCTGCAGCGGGTACCCGTCACGCCCCTTCCCGTACCCGCACGTTCATGAATACCAGCACTGGGCGAAAGCCTTTCTGAGCCATAACTTTCGTGCATACCACCCCTGGAGCAACGAGCTATACTTCATCCGAAACGCCTCCACCATTCTGGCAAAAGGATTGTTTGAAGAAGCACAAATTAGGATGGATAACTTTGTTCGAAACTACTCGTACTATTCGTTGCTGCTTTACTCAGACAAACCCTCGCTGGTCGCGGAGAACATCGTTGTGTTGTTTGAGGTCTCCGTGAGGAGCGTTTGAGGTCTCCGTGAGGAGCGACCCTTGCTTCGCTTCGCGCGGAGCAGAATGAAATAGTACAGTTTCGAAGACTCACGTCGGTAAAGTCGCTCGCTTTTGCCGGAGCAGAATTTCGCTGGGCGCGGAGCAGACGAGGGACGATTTTCGAAAGTTGCAGACGACAAAGGACGCGCGCGGAGAACATCGCTCGGTGAGAGCGAGAACATATCTTCACCAGCAACAAATACGAAGCAGCATCAGTGGGACTCCGCCGGTCAGTGCGGTGTACAAGTACGGTTTCTGAAGGCGTGAAGCCGATCTTTTTCAACCTCTAGCCCACATTCCATTAAAGGGAAGGTCATAGTGGCCATTTTTGTAGAGGTGGTCATGCACCATCAGTACATCTAAGTGGTGAGGCATTGTCACCCAACATTCAACACCTGACCATCAATCGGTATTGACCGGTCGTGACGTCATCGACGGGCGCGCGCGATAAGCTCGCTGGGAGCGCGCCCCAATCTCGCTTTTGCCGGGGCCTTACCTGCGCGCCCAGCGAGGGTTTGTCCGAGTAATACAGAACATTTAATTCAATCTTCCCACCAGTTTAAAACACTGACTTTCCGATAAATTAATGCGAAAATCTCGCACATCTCTTAGCGGTTGTCTGTGACCCAGAGAATCCAAGAGAAGAAATCAGGACCATTGGATTAGGATTAAGCTAGCTACTGTCAAAACTTGCGGAGTTTCTATAATTATGTAATTAATAATAAACGCGCTGTGTAGATCTTCCTGAGACCACCGGTAACACGTACGCCAATCAGCTCCAGAGAGCCGCTGATGCTGTTTGAGAAAAACGGTCGAAACGAGTTTCTTGTACACCTACGCCATGATGAGGGTAGGCCCCAAATAGCTAAAGAGACCGGTGAAAAATTGGCGGAGCTGGGCTGGGTTACGGTTTCCCACTCACCCTTTTCTCCTGACGTTGCCCCTTCCGACTACCACTTATTTTGCTCTTTCAGGGCATTTCAAGTCAAGAAAAAATCCGCCAAAGTTGACCATGTTCCTGGGAAAAGGGGACCGCTGACCTGCCCATTAGGTGGGACACTGCACTGACTAACTATGGCTATTATATTGTTGAGCAAATTCCACTGTGTGCTGAGTAATAAAATAAAGCACAAAAAAGTCTAAAACGGCTCAAGACTTTCTTACCACACTAATATCTATGTGGTGAGGCCTTGTCGCTCAACTTTAAGCACCTGGCCATCATCCGGTATTGACCGGTTGTGACGCCATCGCTGGGCGCGCGCGCCGATCTCGCAAGGCGTGCGCGACAAACTCGTTGGGCGCGCGCCCCAATCTCGCTTCTGCCGGAGCCTTTACCTGCGCGCCCAGCGAGGGTTTGTCTGAGTAAGAATGTACCTACCTTTGCTCTGTTAAGAGTTTGGTTTGCAACTTGTTCCACAACTATTATCGAATAGTCCAACATCTGATTGGTGAGAAACGGATGCAGGTTGTTGAGAAGAATGCGTAGGTGAGTATCCCTGTCACGAAATGGGATTATAACTGCTATCTGAAAATCTAAAAATGATATTGTGATCGTTTTCTTTCCAGTTGCTATTACCGGCACCAAAGTAATGACTACTAGCGGGTTTAATTGTTTCGGTTTTGCAGAAATGCCACATATACTCACAAGGGAGGGATACCAAATGTCTGTGGCACTTCAGAATGGAATTCGTCTCATAATGTGAAGTTGACCATGCTGATCTCGATTATATTCTCCATTAGTGCTCAATACTGCTGCGAAAAAGTTATGACCTTGTCTGTCCAGCATATACGTATGTGCAGTTCCTGCATCCATCTGTCGTAAGCCCACAATGTAGGCGTTGCTATGCAAATTGGACACAGAATTTGCAATCAGCAATACAAGTAAACCCGTACGCAAAAATTCAGAGAAAAAATGCATTTACGGGTACAGAATTACGCCTTGATCATTTACACCTATTATCACTCAGGAAGGAACGGCCACTGGGCATAGGGTAGTTTTGGCATCTCGCAGAGTCCTCCATGCGCAGAGGGGTAATATTAGGCGCTGATCACGATTATCAACATCATTTTGCAATGCACTACCATTTCGATATCAAAATCAATAATTTACCTCTGTTTTCTGAAGTAATTGTGATTAATTCCACAGTAAACATCTAAAAACGGGTTTACCTCACAAAATGGATAACCCTATAAAACTGCATAGAGTAGATTTTCAGGAGGAAACAGTAAGTGCAAGAAAAATGCAAAAAATCTCATCGTGCGGTGGATCGAACCTGCAAATACATCTATGACAACCGAGACACTTTCCACTGCGCCACACTATCTTCGTTTACCCAAATTACCTTAATTTATGTATACTTCCTTATCGCGTGCATTTGGAAAAATGGACGTAAATCCTTATGGAGACGAGAATGGACAGAGATCAAAATAATTTTCGAATCAGCGATTCGGGATGTACAAGGTAGTGTATACACCGCAACGGAAGGCCTTTGATGGAGTATCGTTTCTTTGAAAATGTTTGTAGTAGAAATGATCAAGGAGCAATTCTGTACCCGAAGTGATGCATGTTGTAGCTGGAATTTTGTATACAGGGTTATTTGGACTGCTAATCACGAATTCTGCATCCTTTTCGCATGGCAACGCATAGCATGTGGGATATAGTAGCTCGATACTGGAACTGCACTTGTACATACTGTAGACAAGGTCATAACTTCTTCCGCAGTGGCATTGAGCGCGGCGCAAAAACATACTCAAGACCAGTATCGTCAACTTCACATAAGGAGGTATATCTAATTTTGGAATGCCACATAGATTTGGTTTCCTCCCCTCTTCAGCTTAGAATGGGAGAACATTACAGGTAAAAATTCAAATGTCTGCCTTGATAGCTTTGTACGGATAGATCATGAACTAACCGCAGTGTGCAAGCTTTATGCCTATATCACAGAAGGGCCTGCTAGTGTTTACAAACGTGTTAGCGTATGTGGATGCCCTATTTAGCCTCTCGTTTGAGCATAAAAGCAGTGACGCTAATAGAATACATTCCGCACGCCAAAGAACGTTCCGGCTTTCTACTGGCAGACCCATTTCAAAAACAAACACTCACCTTATCTGTAGCTATGCAGTTAGGTGGTGTGTAATGCCCTCCTGGCATCAAATAGCTGTATTGTTTCTCCATATAATCGTAAGGTAATTGCTCCATAGACAAACCAATTGGACCGGAAAATTTGCTCAAGTTCAAAGAACAGTATGTAGATCTAGCACCGTTGCTGCTGTATGACATCGTATCTGGAAAACAACGCATAACTTTTGATGTGGCATAGACCAAATAAAACAGCCTAGCCGTAACTGATAAATACATTGAAGTCTGTGTTAGTAGTGGAAAGGTTTCCTCACCCCTTGGAGGACAGTTCCACAGTTTTACGTAAATTGATTCTCGAAGCAGAAGCAGCACAAATTTTCCCCACACAAGAGACAAGACCAAGCCCCCTTTGGATACCCGTAATTTTACGAAGCCCTAAGACCTCCGTCCACATACCACTGTAAAATCGAAAAAATAGTAATAAATTAGCAGAGTGAATGAGTGACCGAGTCATGAAACGTCGTCTGGCATTTTCAGGCTATTCATTATTGTCCAAATTATGCGTTGGCACAAACTTTAAAGGCAGTGTCTGACCTCATTTTCGATTCTAGGATATCAGTGGGGGGAAGGGGGGCGGGGGGCGCCCTTTTTTTCCCACGCCCCCCCCCCCTCCCCACTTTCTGCGTCCGCCACTGATATATATATATATATTTGATGAAACTGTCAAAAACCCGTTTTCGAAAGACCAATTGAACTTGGCGCGGAACGGTTCCTCGGCGAGGAGGCGGCATGTCTTCCCATACACCTCAGTTGATCTCATTTATCGCACCGGTGTTCGCAATGCGGCCTGCCCGTGAAAGGGGAGAGAGGCCTCGTACACTGGCCGAGAACTTCATCAAATGTGTCTGAGATGAGACACTACTTTTGAAGGCAGCATCCACGGAAATTTCCATTCCTAGGTTCTGATTGTTTTGGATGATTAGCAGTTGCCCCAATAATTCCACGAAAGTTGCACCGTCATGAGCTACATTTATAGATCATGGGAGTCCGGTTGAATAGCGAATGATATTCATCGATCCTCGGATAACGAGAATCAAAACTTATCTTTTGTTATCCGACCCGATGCACTATAAATGTAGCTATAGACATACTCAGACAAAGTATCGCACAGCGTATGACTACTGCAGGGCATCCGGAGGACTTGGTCAGGTGGATTACATGAGATACGTTCCCCACCTGCGTTGCGGCGGCCGTGCTGGGCTACAGCATAGACAGGGGAGCGGTGAGTGGAGGCAGTACAGGAACCCGTTTTTTATCGGAGACGCAGAGAGCGAGAGGACTCGCGGCGTGCGGCAGGCTCTGGTCGTGGTTGGGGAACGTATCTCGTGCAACTGGTCAGGTGACTCGGTCTGTTGCAGACTGCAAATCTTGATTTAATCCTCCGCAAGTCCCTATACCCACTTCCGCTGAAGAAAATTTATCACTCCCAGAAGGGAGTAATCGAGGCACCCACTAATGTTCTTATCGCAGTGCATTTCCAAGAGAAAGAAGTGTTACAGAGCTCAATGTGCACCGATCAGGGTCTATCGTTGAATACGTAAGCTCGATAAGGCTGTGGAGGAAGTTTCAGCATACATCCCTCCAGAAACTATCGATTGCATCATCGACCACATTGATTTCATTGATTCTTCTTTATTTTGCTCAGGAGTCACTGATGACACGTCTGTTGGATTGTTTCACATGCTGAACACAAATACTGCAACAATTTGATCCAGAACTATTGATTTATGGATTTTGTCGATTTTTCACTTCTGATACAAGACAATTACGTAATACACTGGGCGCACGCGCTTTTCTAACATGGTGAACACAAATATGATGGGCATTCTTCACCAAAGTACCGCCTGTTGGTTTCTTATTGATTCTTTGATTTTATTAACTTTCTTTCAGGGTGTTTCGGTGTGGACATGTCGTTAAGGTCAAAAGGTTGTCCATGCGTACGACATCAACTTTGCACGAAAATATCAAGCATTTGCTTTACTAATCATGCTCGTGTTCTTCGTGTTCTTTCTCGGGTGAGCACATACCCCACTAAGGTTCTCCAACACAGTGAGCGCAAACATGGCCACATTCCCCCCTCCATGAGATTACCATCCGTGCGACTTTTACCAACCGTATGAGTTTTGACATGCGGCTACGAACACGAAGGGGTCCAGACAGCACCCGGAAGCTGTTCGGGCCTCACTCGGGCCTTCACTCAAAGTTCAAATAACATGGTCTCAAACAATGTAATGTACCAGGAAATCCATAGGAATCTGTCATCAAAAATTGCAGAGACGAACAGCCTCACGCTGGTTTCGAGGGTGCTTTCCACCCTATGCTGCAGCCTTTGTCTTGAAAACAGGATAACAATCCAGCTATAAGTGTTCTCTCACTGTGGTCAATATGTACTTGGCATATCTAGACTCGTATGTTATTGTAGAAAAAATCCTCTTCGAGTGCAAAACTGCGCAATTCTCGAGTCCGTAGAACAAATCTGAGAATACACCCATCTGATATGAGCTCCAGCTCTGAATTTCCTCAGACAATGGGAAATTACGAGATGCTGCAATGGAAATTTCCTAGTGTTACCCGTGAACTGGCAAGACAATTCGTCCCGCAATCTGAGCAGGCATCATCCGTTTTCTGGCCGGACTACATTTCACATCCGAAATCTGGTCAAACATCATCTGTAGCCTGGTCAGTGAACGAAGCCTGTTCACGCAACAACCGAAGTTTGAGTAGGATTCGTGCTGACAGGTAATTTGTGCATGCAACCCAAGAAAGTGCTGATTCATCCGTGGACCATTCAAAAACATCGATGCTTTTGAGGTCCTTTATGATCGCCATCGTACAGGACAGTTCAATCAGGCTTTATTATTATATTACATCTGGTTCATTATTATAAAAATCTCGAAAACGACCTCTGTTGTAAGGCTCTGCCACAATTAGGAGATACACAGAGTTACAAACGCTATTCTTTATATCTGACTTTAACATAGGCGTGTTTATGAGTGGGAAGTCGTCTCAAATTGTGAAAATCACTTTGGCGATCATAAAGGACCTCAAAACCGAAACACTTCGGAGATTTCGCCAACTTTTAAGGTAAACAATGACAATGAGAAGCCTATCGAACGATATCATAGGAGAAGATGGAGTGCAGGGCTACAAAAAGTGGAAAAACAGGCAGAACTCACTGCTCTGTTATGTTAGACATTGGGCGGTTCTAGTTTCACGTGCGTGCCATGTTCCTCCGCAACCATCCGAGGTTTTTATCTGTGTTCGGGGGTATGTCGCATCCCCGACCACATCCTCCGCACGCCCCGATGATTTTTCGGGCCTACATCGCACCCCTCGACTACGTCCTCCGCATGCCCCGAAGTCTTAGGAAATGGGGGCTATCATACTGCGCGTGTCCTGACATTTTTGTTTGAGTAGGCATTCTCAAGATAATGAGAGATTTATTCAGAGTTCCTACAGAATGAGTTGTAGCATGAGATGAGTGGTTGTTTTTGTCTAAAACTGCTCTCTTTCCCTAGGATAGGACTTGCTTTCATTCTCACTTCTTACAATTCAAGGCCGGCCAACTCGGCCATTCTTTGCAAACGAGCTAACCTGAACCCGATGAAAAACACCTTTTCACAGGATTTGATCACTGCCTTCGTTCTCACTATAGTGCTAGACCCAATAAGTAGCAAAATCTAAGAGGGCAACATTTCCGTGTATGCCTTTAAATAAGGCTTTCTAGCAGTGGGGAGGAATTCGGAGGAGTCTTGCAAATAACACGCTTCACGGATTCTTTTGAAATTTGCAGTAAAGAAAAATCTCAGTCGGTGCAAGAACTGCGCGGAAAACCTCTCAAAACTTATGCATCTAACACAAAATATGCGCTGGAAAGGCCTGAGCTTTTCGATACACATAAGTTTCGGGAGATTTTTAGAATCTAGTCTGGACTGCTTTTTTGCGCAAATTCACGACGTGTCGCCTTCGCAGCAGTTCTCCGAACCCTTCAAAGTCTCCTTTGCTTTCCGATCCTTTTGCAAAAACCTGCTTGCAAGCGCCTGAGCAACACTTTTTTAACCCTTTTCAGGCTGCAACTTCATTGAATTTATCGACCACCCACACAACTATTAGCAACTGCAGGCGTATCAAAACAGTTTCCGGCCGACACCACGTCCAGAGAAATTGATCCGGTGGAATTTTGTTGTAAACAATCATGAAGATTTGAAGTTCATTATCCTTTTCACTTTGCGATTTTGCTCCATTTACGTACATACTAAGAATTAATTTTCATTTCATGGCTGCAATTATCGTATTTGAGCCTTGATATCGCAAAACGGTCATAAGAAAAATTGCCCATATGTTCAACTAAAGGACCAAAGATCTAGGGCAATGGGATGCTCTATCACTCACAGTCGTCTTCGTGTATATCTCAGCACCTTACGAAGCAATAGGTTTTAGTAATTTCCATGTACTCTCTTCATAAAACCTGGGCATGTTGATGAAGTATCAATTATGAATGCTTCTGCGCCTCACAGGTTGTTACATGAGCACGTTTATTGGCCTAACGTTTCGACTATACGTCGTCTTCAGAGGCCTGGAAGCGGTTCAAGGTGTTATTAATTTACGACTTAACCTATCAAACGCCTCCTCTCCCAGTGCGTTCGACTCGTTTCAGTCAGAACACTGTGAGACCCGTAGCAGAAAATGACACTCACCACGTGCTCCTACGAATTTGGCGGAGATGGACTTCCGCTTTGGTGTTATGAACAGATCCGCTTTGGTGAGCGAGTGCGGACTACTGGCTCTGCTGGTGTCACTTGCCGAGCATAAATAGTCCTGGCAATCTTATAGCTCACACAATGATAGAAAAGGCATTAGGTCACTGGTGATTGCTAAATGCTCATTTCTGCCGTTCATTCTGGGATTCCGCTTACAGATCCAGAATGCCTCAAGGGTTTTTCTGGCCAATGTTTGTGGTTCGTAAGCAAGAATGGTACATTTTACATCGAAATCAAGTCCATCATGATCTTCCCTTCTATGTTTCCCCAAGGGTGTTATCAGACTCTCCCGTTTTTTACTAGCTATGTGCTCATTTAATCGTACAGAGAGCGGTCGACCGGTCTCTCCAATATACTGCGCATGACATGTTAAGCATTCGATTTCGTATATCACCCCAGTTTTCGCACAATCCCCAACTTTGCCATAAGGACAGACAACACAATTTTCGGAGATACAGGCTCTGTCGTAAAGTCTGTTCCGGATCAACTGACGTTTGATGTTTTCGTTAGGAATGTTGACAAGAATAACATCATCGTCAAGTTGGGCTCGAATAAGACATTGCCTGATTGCGGTGCTAATCCTATCTGAAATAAAGGGCAAGCATAACGGGATTTTATTAGCGCGCAGCTCAGCTGAACTAGTAATTCGTGGTGTTCGGGTTCGCTTTCCTTTTGCTTGATAACCATTACTGCGCAATATACTGGAAGCCAATGTTAGGGAATCTTGCTTCTCTGCTTCGCCGCTGCTTACGCCAACAGCCGTTTTGATCATGTTGCGGACAACAGCGCGTTTTACGGATGTCGGGTGCGCTGACGAAGCGTGTACGATGATATTTTTCGAATTCTCCTTTCGATACCATTTGACGTGGACCATACCATTCGACAGTTTCAGCTGTGTATTCAAATACGGAAGCCAACCGTCGCGCGGAGTCTCTCTCGTTAGCTTTATGTACTGCGACTGTTGATTGAGAATCTTGAAGCACTCATCCATTTCGGCTTGCGTTGAAGTCACAATGCAACAGTCATCGATGTAGCGGCAGTACATTAGTGGGAATCGTGAGAGAACAGGCTCCTCTATTTTGCTCATGAAGCAAATAGCCAGTACAGGAGCAAGTCTCTGACCCATTGCTAGACCTCGTTGTTGTGAGAAGTACGTTCCCGACCATTTGAAGATGTTGCAGCTAAGACACTCCTTGATTAGAATCATAACCTGTTTTCGACTCAAACCGTACATCTCTATACTTCTGCAGTGTAAATCAAGCATTTCGGACAACGCTTGAAGAGCAGCAGCATTGGTAACGTTCGTGTAAAGAGATGTTACGTCGAATGATTCCATAACGCATTGTTGATTGAAATTCACATTGCGCAAATGTTCAAGGAACTGAGCTGTATTCGTCAAATGGGACGGCACTTTGGTCAGCAATTGGCTCACGATTTTATTCAAGAACCAAGATATTCTGTCAGTTGGTCCACCCACACAACTGATAATAGGTCGAATTTGGTACGTTTCCGGTGACATGGACTCACCACCGGAAACGTACCAAATTCGACCTATTATCAGTTGTGTGGGTGGACCAACTGACAGAATATCTTGGTTCTTGAATAAAATCGTGAGCCAATTGCTGACCAAAGTGCCGTCCCATTTGACGAATACAGCTCAGTTCCTCGAACATTTGCGCAATGTGAATTTCAATCAACAATGCGTTATGGAATCATTCGACGTAACATCTCTTTACACGAACGTTACCAATGCTGCTGCTCTTCAAGCGTTGTCCGAAATGCTTGATTTACACTGCAGAAGTATAGAGATGTACGGTTTGAGTCGAAAACAGGTTATGATTCTAATCAAGGAATGTCTTAGCTGCAACATCTTCAAATGGTCGGGAACGTACTTCTCACAACAACGAGGTCTAGCAATGGGTCAGAGACTTGCTCCTGTACTGGCTATTTGCTTCATGAGCAAAATAGAGGAGCCTGTTCTCTCACGATTCCCACTAATGTACTGCCGCTACATCGATGACTGTTGCATTGTGACTTCAACGCAAGCCGAAATGGATGAGTGCTTCAAAATTCTCAATCAACAGTCGCAGTACATAAAGCTAACGAGAGAGACCCCGCGCGACGGTTGGCTTCCATATTTGAATACACAGCTGAAACTGTCGAATGGTATGGTCCACGTCAAATGGTATCGAAAGGAGAATTCGAAAAATATCATCGTACACGCTTGTCAGCCACCCGACATCCGTAAAACGCGCTGTTGTCCGCAACATGATCAAAACGGCTGTTGGCGTAAGCAGCGGCGAAGCAGAGAAGCAAGATTCCCTAACATTGGCTTCCAGTATATTGCGCAGTAATGGTTATCAAGCAAAAGGAAAGCGAACCCGAACACCACGAGTTACTAGTTCAGCTGAGCTGCGCACTAATAAAATCCCGTTATGCTTGCCCTTCATTTCAGATAGGATTAGCACCGCGATCAGGCAATGTCTTATTCGAGCCCAACTTGACGATGATGTTATTCTTGTCAACATTCCTAACGAAAACATCAAACGTCAAGTTGACCGAAACAGACTTTACGACAGAGCCTGTATCTCCGAAAATTGTGTTGTCTGTCCTTATGGCAAAGTTGGGGATTATGCGAAAACTGGGGTGATATACGAAATCGAATGCTTAACATGTCATACGCAGTATACTGGAGAGACCGGTCGACCGCTCTCTGTACGATTAAATGAGCACATAGCTAGTAAAAAACGGGAGAGTCTGACAACACCCTTGGGGAAACATAGAAGGGAAGACCATGATGGACTTGATTTCGATGTACCATTCTTGCTTACGAACCACAAACATCGTCCAGAAAGACCCTTGAGGCATTCTGGATCTGTAAGCGGAATCCCAGAATGAACGGCAGAAACGAGCATTTAGCAATCACCAGCGACCTAATGCCTTTTCTATCATTGTGTGAGCTATAAGATTGCCAGGACTATTTATGCTCGGCAAGTGACACCAGCAGAGCCAGTAGTCCGCACTCGCTCACCAAAGCGGATCTGTTTATAACACCAAAGCGGAAGTCCATCTCCGCCAAATCCGTAGGAGCACGTGGTGAGTGTCATTTTCTGCTACGGGTCTCACAGTGTTCTCACAGAACGAGTCGAACGCACTGGGAGAGGAGGCGTTTGATAGGTTAAGTCGTAAATTAATAACACCTTGAACCGCTTCCAGGCCTCTGAAGACGACGTATAGTCGAAACGTTAGGCCAATAAACGTGCTCATGTAACAACCTGTGAGGCGCAGAAGCATTCATAATAGGTTTTAGTCTTTCACATGCTGCATATTCTTGACCTAAACCACTGGAAAAACAAACAAGAGATATGGCGCGCGTTACACAGTAGAATCTTCAAAGGTGCTGTATGGAGGGTGGAAGATGAAGTGTATGTCAAACCGCCTGGATAGAAAAACATGTACATATGTCCGAATGTCTTAAATTGTGAACAGCTGGGAAAGTCCACAGAGAGTGATAGAGGTCAATGAGAATTCCTCAACAGTAACTATCATTGTAGGCCAGAATATGAAACAAATGAGCGGAGGCCAGAAACCTTCTGATCATCCTATAAAATAGGTCAGAACAGAATTGGTAGCAGCTGGTAGATAGGTCTCACAAAAGTCAATTGAAGCCAATATTCGATTTCCCTCCTGCCCTTATTTATTTATTTGCACGTGGTTGTACCACGCTAATATACAGAGACGCCTGAAGGATACAAGTACAGTGCTTGAAATATTAGGTTGTAGGGAAAGTTCTCGCGGTTTTTAGAACAGTACATTTTCCTGACTTCTCAGAAACAGGAAAGCACATTGAGAAATGTATAAATTATCGTCATGTATTGCCACTCTTCGCCCATTTTTGGAAATCCTTTCGATGTCCTCGGCTTATAACTGTTCTGACATTGAGTCGGAACAGTTGCCCAACCAGCAATCAAAGTCATTTTCAGCATTGAACGCTCTAATTTGCATGGTTAGAGGGGGACAGGAGAAGGTGGTTATCTTTTGAGGCAATGTAAGGGCTTTACGTTGGCCAAGTTAGCACTTTCCATCCAAAGCCGGGTAGCTACTGCCGAGTCGCACTTTCAATATGTGGACGAGCACCATCGTACATAAATCGGATCTTGCCGTGATTCGGAGTCTTCTCTGCGATTTTTACGGCCAATCTATCCGGCTGCTGATAGCACAGGTCTACCGCCGGGCAGTGTCGCGTGGCAGTGGTGCACAGTGGACGATGCCTTTGCTGGAGACCACACTCGGTCTGACAATGGTAACTCACTGTAATAATTTTTCTACTCCGCCCAACTGATGCAGGTGATCGGCGATGCTGGTAAAGTAAACATCCAAGACTTGCATCTTTTCACGCGTAATTGCCATGGATCCGAATCCATCAACTGCCACAATCGATCGGTGGCGACTCCGGATGCGCGGAAACATTGAGGTTGAAGTTGCTAATAGGAAGGTGTCTGGATCAATCTTGTGCAGTGCGTTCGGATGCTGTACCGTCCCCAAATACAGCGTTAATGCGACAACTGGATGCTGATTCCTTAGGTTTGAAGTCTTATACTGAAAGGTGGCAAAAGTTCTGCTTTGAATTGCACATACCTGGTCTCCTTATACATACAAAAGACAGGTTGCTTCAAGGCAGTGTGCGGTTAAAAAAGCACACCAGGTTGCTTCAAGGCAGGTGGGGTTGAAAAAGCACACTTTCGAAAACTACGAGAACTTTCGCTACAACCTAATACATTGAAGCGCTGTATTCAGATGTACATATACGATGAATCAATAGGCAGAGTCGTTCAGAAATTTATCTACCTGTCTCCTATACTGTCTTAGTGAAGACAGGATGTATTATATTTCTTGGAGAACCTCGGAAAAATTGAACCAGCTGTTTGTGTGGAAACGTTGGATGGTGAACTGTTTTTCGCTATGGGGAATTCTATTTTCAATGGGCCACCTCTTGGGCAGGAAGGCGATTACCTATAAAACTTATCTACCGGAAGATGACAGACGTTTGCCGCAGACAGATTTCTAGACCATGACAAGATCATACTTGATTCTTCGAGTAGCTAGAAAAAGTATTTCAAAACTCTGGTTCCGGATAGAAGCCGACGAGATGTTGGCATAGTTAGACCTATGGAGCCTTATCGAGAGGTGTTTAGTGAAATTGTTCCGAACGTCTTCAAGTCCCATTATGGCACTTCTGGATTAGAGGTTGAACACAGTAGTGCCATACTCTAGAATAAGTTACACATTAGATTTGTAGGCCAGTGAAAGGTAAGCTGAATTTGAAGACAAGGATGTGAAAGCGCTGTGTAAAGTTCTTTTGGCTTTCTTTGCGACAACTTTACAATGTTCATCAAAGCTGAGTTTTGTATTCAAATAAAACACAAGTCACAAATGGTATCCGTGCTGTTCAGTTCCATGTTACCAAGGTAGCAGACGTCTTTTGAATTTGATCGACCGAGATGAAATAAATAGTTTGCTTTTGGTGATCGATTGATTGTAATTGTGATTTTGCTCATCAATTGCTTTGCTCACCTCGATTTTTGCGGAGAAGAGAACAAATCATTGCTCTCTTAAAATATCACTACATGATTTTGTACCTGCAAATGAAAGAGACCTCCCCAAAATCCTACCTGGATGACTGGAGCGGCCCTCTTCTTTCTGGCTGCCGTACAAATCCTTCTTCATAAGACCATCTGAGCTTGGAACTGTATCATACAGAGAAGGTCCACCAGCAATCCAAACAGAGAAGAATTCAACCTGCAAACCATTTTGAACCCATTTGAGAATCACTCTAAGCCAACAACTTGCAACTTTTGTTGTCACTCAATGCTCACATCACCCATTTTTTCTCTCAAATAAAGTCTTGCATATGATTAGTAATTTGAAGTGCTGAATTTGAGAGTCCCGCAAGTCAAGTGTCAATTTTAATTGTTGAGGTTGTCAAGAGTCAATTCTAAGTGTTAAAGTTAACTGCAAATTGTATTTATAGGATAGGTCAAAAATATGTTGGTAGCGCAAAATTCTCTCCAATCGCATCTTTATTTTCATTGGATCATCCCTGTTTTTTTTTCTACCCAAAATTTATTACGGGTAAATTTGGAGTGCGCACCACCTTTTTCTTTCAACCAAAAGATATTGAACATTTGTGTTCAAGCTGTCCATCTGTTCTTTTTTATGTAATCTGAGAAAAAAATCAATCTAGCCTTAGGTGGGAGCTCGTTGCACATATTTCATCCATTTCAACTTTCTTGTAAGCGAACATGGATTTTCTGCACCACTTTCACACTCTTTATTGTATTTTATATGTAAACCAACCGGTTGCCGCTGCCACGCGGTGTCATCTACCCATACATATACGCAGCCCTGTGAGCCTGCTGGCTGGCTCCTAGGGCTGCGTATTCGGGTAGAGGCAGAGGTGGGACATCACCTATGCCAGGATTTGCTGCCAGATTTCATCTTTGAATTGACAACAAGCCCCATTTACTAGTTCGCTTCTCCACAAAAAAAATCTTGTTATAATTGTGTTTGGTTTATTAAAGAGCCCTGCTGAAAATTTTTTCACTTGTCCCTGAACAAGCATGCTGAAATAGAAATTAATGAATCGACACTTTTGGGTGGAATGGCTGTCATACTCATGTTCAACATATAGAAGAACCCCGATAGACATTTTTTCCGCGACCCCTGAGCAAAAAATGGCGAAAAATCAATAAAATCGTTACGATCGATATTTTCATGCAAAATGACCTCCATCTGTATATAAATAGGTATGAACTTCGATTTTTGGAGATGAAAGACATTCAGAAAGTGTCCAACTGAAATCATGAAATTGTTGAAAGATCACCATTGCACTCGGCAACTTTTTGCAAATGATGTTAACTAAGGTATCGTGGTGTCATTTTCAGAGTTAACTTCACGCAGATAAAGAGGCGCAATCGTAATTTACCACTCTTATACACACTTATATACGAGTAATATATGCTTGCATCAGGTTGACCAGTTAGTTTTTTTTTTTGAGTAGGCGCGGTTTTTGAACGGCTGAAGTTATCTAGGATATTATTGCACAGTCATACGTATGTACACTGAGACTGGAGCAAACCTTTGTGGAAGCGAACACTGGAAACGATGACGCGGTCCTCTGAAGAGCTGAAAGTGCACTGATGTCTCTGGTTCAAGTTTGCATCTGTCCAATTCTTTTGGGGTTCAACTCAGCTAATTTTTCTAGGTATACCTACTACCGCGTGCCACCCATTCTATTCTATTGAACATGGAAAACAGCCGAACACAGTTTGAAATGTTTGCAGTGTCATCGTAGTAGCCATTTTTTGGTCCTCATGGATCAAGGCAGAGGTGTCGTTCACGAAAAAAAAGACTAAAGTTTCCTGTGCACCTTCCATCCGGGTAAGTAGCAAATGTCCGATAATCAAACTTGGTTAATTAACTGTGCCAGTCTCCAACGCAAATTAATTCCTAAGGTCTCTTCTGAATCTAAATCCAATCAAGAAAGACCTTAAAATGTCTTGCAATGATTGCAATGGCCTTGCCAATGAAAAAGTCCATGTGTTCTGAGGTTCCCGATTATTCTCGTGGGGTGTACCATTTCCCACCTCTCGGACCGCCTATTATGAAAATTTCGTTTTTTACTACATTACAATTGCTCTAATTATTGAAAATTCGTAAATTATAATCGTAACATCACTCCAGTGACATCAAAGTGGCGAGAGTCTGTTCCAGCGCTAGCTTCATGACAGGAGAACAAATTTAAAGTTTCGTTTGTGTGGTTCTATAGAGATATGACCTCATAGTTAGTACCGATCGTCACAGACTCTGAAGACGGCGATTGTTAGAAACTCAAGCCAAAATAGAACAGTTGCCTGGAGTTCACAAAATTAACCGAATTATTACAACGACTAGCGCCCCTACGGGTCGCTAGAAAGTGGGGAGGGGCAGCCACTTGAGGTATGTGCAAAAGTTTCGCGCCTATGAAAGCCTTAGGAAATTGAAATAGAAGCGAAAATACTAATTAATTGAGTTTGAATACGAAATTCTCCTTATGAGTTGCGTGTATTCTACCAGTCTGGCCGCCTAACCAACTCCGGACTTCTTGTATGCGCCTTGCTCGAGCACTCTTTATCACACATCACCATGTAAATTCACTTTCCGATACAATGATACATCCCTCGTTTGTTGTCACAGCACTTTTTAAATGGCTAGCCATCCTCAACTCTGCGCGTGCTTACCATTTATAAGAATCTAGTAACTGTCGACTATTTGCTGTAACCGACACAGTGTAATTAAGAACTCGAAGTAACTCAAGTTGAGATTGTTATTGGACGAATATCTTTCTTTAAGGCGCGTTTCCTGCGATTTGAGCTATTCACACAGTTATTCATACCTGGGCCAAAGCGAACCTCTCCTCCATAAGTGAAGCAGTATCTTCTCGCTCCTCACAATTTGGTAAAAGCGGACCTCTCCTTCATCGGCATAACCGCATCCTGGCATTCCCACACATTAAGCGGACATCAGACCCACATTCTGGCGTTCCTAGCACCTGGACCACAGGGACCTCTCTTATACACGCGAACCCCTACCTTGACGTCCCCTACATTTTTAGACCACAGCGCAGCCCTTCCTCCATCCACAAACCCGTATCCTGGAGTTCCCTCAACTTTCAGGCCCCAGTAGACCCATACCTCCTTCGGTGGACCAAAATGCTGGTGTTCCTCACACCTGGGCCATAGCGGACCCCTACTCCATCGGCATGACCCTGGGATTCCCACACTTTAGGACAAAGCAGACCCATCTTCCATCGGTGAACTCGAATTCTTTTATTCCTCACACTTGGGCCAACGGACCCCCCCCC